>GL379918.1:212273-228574 GCA_000143925.2 Caenorhabditis brenneri | reverse complement strand
TATCCTCGATGGACAGAACTGTCGGATGAGCTTCGAGAGTTTTTTCTCGATGAGAAGAAAGAAGAAAAATCTGTGATCGAAGAAGTTCAGCCAACACTATTTGCTCGAGAGGATGGAGTTGTTTCGTCAATTGCTCATGAAAAAGCGAATTCAGAAGAGGAAGGAAAGAAAACACAATTCGTGTCAATGGCGGAGAAGGTAGATAGTCCTAAAAAGAAAAAGAAGCGTAATAAGAAGAATAAACAGCAACAGTAAAAAACTAAGTGTTCTTGTACCATAGCTGGCGAGTTGACCCCTAATATTCATATCTCACAAATCTGCAACTGCAGAACTTTTGAATTGTGATTTTTCTCATCATGATCGTTTGATTCAGTATTTAGGTATTATTGTGATTATTTTTAAATTCTTCAGTCTATAAAATAAACATTTCAGCTTTTTTTGTAGTTACAAATGCATAACAACAAGAATTCATGAGAGCAATCTGGTATTTTTTAGGTGCTCAGCAATTATCGCGCCAAGAATCCCGACTACAAAACGATGCGCGTGTTGATAAATACGGAAAGAAAGTTCCAGTTGGAAGGAATTTACTGTGACAAACTAATTAACGAGTGGGTATTTCTAACTGATTTCGCATGCATCTCACTGTTTCATTCCAGATTCATATCAGTTTGGGATATGGCGATTGACCATGAAACTGAGAAACCAGAACACAAATATTTGTTTACCGGTCTTCTCAAAAAGATTTTCATAATGATGAGTGATCAACGCAGAAACGATTTCGCTATCAAACTGTTCGATAAATACAATCAAGATTCAAACGATGTGTTACCATGTCTTGAAAATTTCGTCGAAAACTTCCAGATTGGATTTACTGAAGCAGTGAATCAATTACCTGTAGATTCTAACGCTATCAGCAACAACTTGGAATTATACGAAAAGATTAAAGCGCCGGTAGGTTTCTTTTTGTCAATAAAAATTCTGTAGTATCATTTTGAAGATCGTGTGGTATCTATTCATCTCACCAGCATACACAGTTCAGCAGCTTCTGAATATGTGCGTTGATAACAAAGGATATATTCCAACTGTCAGTCGAATTTTCCGTACTATGCCAACTTTGTTCGAAAGACTTGTGAAAGTCACTCCGTTACCGTTCGAAGACGGAAAGAAAGAGAAACTATTGATCACAATGCTACATAGAGTATTCATGATTGGTAGAACAACTTGGAAGTCAGCCACGCAATGGGAGCACGCTGCTATGATGACGGTGTCATTTGCAAAAGAGAGAAAACGCAAGGAAGGACAGCCGGAGAGAAACGAAGACAAGGCTCTGATTGATCCATTCTCATTAGTCAACTTCGCTTTATCACAGATTTTCGAGAGTCGCAAACCTGCCAAGTCAGTAGAGATCTTCGTGAAATTGTTACAACGTATTCTAGCCAACAATAATAACGCGAGAATGCTCACGAACTATCGGTTCGCTACTTCTTTCTCAGATAAAGGCGATAATGTACTTGGAACACCCATAATCATTCAGTTGATGTTCGACCTGCTCATGGAGTTCGATGGTCAATCACTCGATGTTTGTGACGGCGCTAGAGAAATTTTGAAATCAATCGGTGGAAGAATGGAACACGATAATACGGTTTTCGACACTGATACTCGTGAATATTTGACAGAGGACAACTTCAATTCTGCACCTTGGTGGATAAAATATTCGATATACACATGGTATTCATCAGCCCTCCAAAAACCGAAGAGACAAGTTCCGTCGGGAGTTTATAAAACGATTCCTGAACAGTTTCTTGATGATTTTGAGCAAATAAAGTCGGAAGATGAGTCAACTGTTTCTGATTGCTATATGAGATCTCTTTTCGAATTGGGACTTTACGATGTGGACCTGGCTATTGATCTCTTAAATTATGGATACGGAGTGAAGTTCGAGCAGAATGTTCTCGAGAAAATGGCATTGGCTTTGGTGGATAGCTATGGAAAAAAAATGGCAAGAAGAAACGGTGGACTGCACATTGGAAAGCTGATTTCAGCAATGCTCAAAATGTTTGATCCGGTTCGCGAACTCGCCCCGCTAAGTTCCTACTGTGAGAATTATCTGGAGAGTGTTAAGAGAACCGAACACCTTCTTATTCTCTTCAAAGCAACCAGAATAGCAAAAGAGAAGCAGTTGTGTGCCTCCAGAGTAAGAACTGATGATGAGAAGCAAACGGCGTATGATGATATTCTTTCTATGAATGAAGTTGCTGAACAACTGATGGATGTTTTCTGCGAGACTACAAAAAATTATGTTGACAGTGAAGTATGTTTCGATCATTTGTAAACTATATTAACTGAATTATTTTCAGGCAAAAGCAATCGAAGAATTCAGACGGGAAGCAGATAATATCATTTTCTCTAAAGGTTGTGGACCCGACCAAATTAGAGCCATGGTTGAGAGAGATGAACGAGAGAATTCGTTGATTTTACAATTAACGATGATTTATCTCAACTGCTCTCATTTCTGCCGACTTTACCAGCAAGTCCCTGTCAAACTACAACAGTTGATGAATTCTACCCTCGAGAAACAGTTTGATTTGCAAAAGTTACTGGCTAAAAAAGTCATGGATGATGTGCTGACTGATCAAAGAAAAGTTGGTTTAGATTTTATAGTGAAACTATAACATAAAAGAATTCCAGACAGAAGTGGTTTACGCCTTTGCTGAGCCAAAGGATCAGGTCATCGTACAAGTGGCCAAGGATGCTGTTCAGCCTGTTAAAGCATCAGAACTGTTCGTTTCTAAGCAACACAACTCTCAAGTACCCGGATCTTCTGGAAACATCTCAGCAGAGAACGTTATGTTCAATCAAAATAATGGAGGTAAGTTTTTTTTAGTTATCCATTGCTGTCCTTCTTTCTTATTTCCACTTGTTGTAAAGTTTTTTGTCATGCATGGCGTCTTTCAGATTATCACGAAAAAGGATATAATACAGGTAATCGGAATAATTACCGAAAAACGATGTATGAGAATGAAAGGCCGTCATCGTCTCGTGTTGGAGGTAGAAATGAACGTACGAATTCATTCCGTGGGAATCGATGGAATCCCGTTAATGATACGCATGCTTTCAATGCACGAGATCGAGATGTTATTTACAAAAATACCAGACATTCTTCAAATAACGAATACGACCGCAATCCACCACGAAATGGTAATTCTAAAAACTCCTACGATCAAGACACGCTTTATTACGATGATCGGCGAACTCCATTCAAACCGCAAAGTGACAGAGCATATGATGATATAAGAGGATATTCAGAATCCAGAGACTCCAATTATGAAAATGGTTGGGATAATCGATCACGCCGTTGGCCTTCCGAGTCTGATTATTCCCATGATGATTGTGAAAACAGGTAATGCTTTGAGAATATATTTTATTCTATCACGCATATAATGCATGCTACACCTCCATCTATTTTACTCACATCTGATTTTACCCTAAAAACCGTCGTTTTTGCAGGATGCTCGACCAAACTGTTCGATCAGTCCGGCAATTCTCGAACCGCGAACAACATCAAAACTTCTCGAAACCAGGCTGCTCCAACAGTCCATCAACAAAAATCCAAGAGGGGAAACAATCGAAGAAATTTGGCGAATACAACAAATTTCAAGGAAACTCGCGGAGACCAGTCGAAAACAGAAAGCCACGCTATCCATCATCAAGTTAGTTTTCATTGTCATTACGCTTTTTTCAATTTGTAAACTTAAGACTACAACGAACAAGAAGAAGAAAACTTAGCGAACAAGATGAAACTTGGTCAACCGGCTCGTGAAGAACTTGCCGACGCTATGGGCTTCAACGATACTCCACCACCCGTCCAGAAACCTCGACGTGGAGGGTTCCGCAATCATTGACATCTTTCTTTCCTGTTCTCACAAATTTGTATCCACATGTTCTCGATTATCTCATCTATTCACAATCTTTTCATTCTTTAACTCTTGTTTAGTTTTACTGTACCCTGTTCTTTTTCATGCATTCTTACTGAACCTCTGAGAGACAACAGTCGCACTCGAGTGTACAATACCAAAAATTATGTCACCACATTCCCTAACTTCAACTTTGGTTCTTCGTGATGTGATATTACCCACAAACTGGTACATTTTTTGCATGAAATAAATCTTGTTGATCATAAAAATTTCATTTTCTAGCGAATTGGTAACATGAACAAGAGTGAATGTGAAACATGGATAAAAATGCAAATAAAGCTTAAATGTTGAACATTTCGATGATTAGTGGGTGGCGATACAACAGTAAGTGTATTAACTTCGGGAACCATTACGCGGAGTACTGAAAAAAAGTTAGGAATTGTTAAAAATAAAGTTTCCAGAACCTAGGGCTTTATGGAATGGGTAACCTCAAAAACACTACTATGTTTCAGATTCTCAAATCAGAGTTCGAGACTTGAGTGAGCGAATATTATAATCAAAAAACGTGATCACAATTTCAGCCACCGAGTAAAAACTTTCATACAGGAGAAGTGAAAACTCTGATGTGAGAAGCTGTACGCTTGAAATTGTTCAAAAAATACGAAAATTATGTTCACGAGGGTGCTACGTACAATTTTCATGTCATTTTACATGATCTTTTTCAAAACAAAACAATCGATAATATATAAAAGTTATTTCAAAACCATCACCAAATGAAAGGATTTTTGTTCGGTTTTTTCGGCTTCCCTTCTTCTCCTTCAACGAACTCGCCTCCGAATTTGGAACCGTACCAAACTGAAATACAAAAACGGACTAAAAACAATTCATTGGGGTTTAACTAACCAAGCAGCTCTTGATTGATTCTGATTGGTTTGATTACACGGTAAAAAATTTTTCCGTTAGTTTGAAAAGCCACCATGTTTTGCTCGTCTTCGTCTGAAAACATCCGCCGTTAACGTCTTGGTTATAAAAACTAATCTTACGTCTTGGGCTGTTGATGAACCTTAGCCAGTTAGACCTTTCTTCATCAGATCCATCAATGTAGAACTTTTTCTCACCACATTTGATGAGCCAAGCATATCCATCAGCAAGGAAATCACTTTTCTTTTGCACTCGCTGTCCTTTATATGGGCCAAACACCATTCCAACGGGAATGAAAACGTCGGCAATTACGCCGTAGCCGGCATTTGGAAGTTTTGATTTTTCGATACGGAATAGAAGTGGAAGGGTTTGACGTGAGTATGATGAGTCTTTTTTATCAGGTTTTGGAATACGGTCGGGAATCTTGAAGAGGGGATGCATACGGCAGTATGGGCGATAGAACTTTTTACATTTATCGCAATCTGAAAAGAATTTTTTCAGCATCTGTTAACCTGAATCGGCCCATGAAAACAAATTGGCACGGAATAAACTGTCTTTCAATCTTCCGATAAGTTTTTCAGTCTTAGAGGAGGTCAACGCAAAAAAGTAATGCATGAATACGCCCGAACACTCAAAAAGTATGCTCACGGATATCTAGGTTCTCGTCATAAGCACTGTCCTCGATTTCTGTGCCAAGAATTTCCACATCTTGATCTGAAGAAACGATATAAAAATTCTGCTGTTTTATAGAAAATATGTATGCACCTGCCAAATCTTGTATTTCTCTGTGCAGGCCTTCGACTAGATCACGGCCATCAATGATGCTTATGGCTCCGTCTCTGTAGTCAACGACCAATTTATAGGATTTCTGGAACGTGTACTGGGTGCTTATTAGCGGTTACAGCTCTCCCCCTCGCGACCTACTTTCTCTGCTTTCTCCATTTTTAAAGCGTCCGGAGTGCCAAGACCGGGAATCGCTGTTCCATTCATCTGGAACAACTAATAGAAGATCAGACCCGATTAAAAAATATGTCAGCCGATTTTGTTTCAGACAAGAGGTCTGTAAATTCGCTGAAACCACATGATTGGTTGATGGAAGAGGCAGAGCGCGCTTGCATTTCGGTCAAAACGCGGAAATTGCAAAAAAAAAAACAAACACAACTGGAAAAGAGAGGGTAGTTCTCAGGCCAAAACACGAAAAAATGTTTACAATTTTTTTGCCTGCGGTAAAAAGAATTAGAACTTAGAAGAATCTTAGGAACAGAATAGAAAAATGGTGCGCACATTATGGTGTCGACAACAAATAAAAAACTGCAAGATGGGTAAGGAAGAGGTCAAGGGACCAAAATGAGGGGGAAAGAGCGACTCGTGCACTGGACATGCAGAAGGACAGTGCGGCACAGTTGTAAACTCCGCCCCTCACCCTACCAAGAGGTCACATCGATATTGGTTCACCTGAACTAATGGCTGGAAAATATTTCAAATTGCCGCGGAGAATACTATATTCCCCTCAGGATATCAACGACTCGAGCAGACATGCGCCTTTGAACATTCAAGAATATTTTTTTTAGTTGTAAAAATTTTAAGCTTCGCATTGATGCCTATTCTGTTTTCAGCTGTTGAAGTACAAGAATCGTAAGATGCGGCACAAGTCACAGCTCACAAAATGGATTATTCCATTATTTATTTGCACCGTAATCAATGCTCAAGTCCCATCAACTAATGAGATTCTAAAAACGAATCAGTATTTTCTCATCACGCAACAAGATTCGGTAACTTTTATCGAAACGGAAGTTCGGGCTGGTTATTGCCCTCAGTCCATGTCAAAAATAAAATTGTATGCCGTTATAAAAACAAAAAGCCCACATATGAATTCCTTCCAGAAACTCTTCCATCTTTCGATACTCGGGCGCACACCTCATTCGAGATACTTTCGGTCGTGTTCCGCCGAAACTAATGATAATCAAGGACAATGAGAACCACTTCGATGTTAATATTTTCACTCCGAATGTAAGTTTTGTTACGAAGAGCAATTATGAATAATTTTGATTGCAGGTTTCTGGAATTTTCCAGCCTAATGCACGGAAGTTTCTTAGCTTCGTAGACGCTCCAAGTCTCCGTCGACCACGCAATGAAAAAATCAGCAAAAAAATGAAAAGAAAAATTGTGAGTAGTGCGTTCCAACAATAAATCTAGTTGTATCTTCTCAGAAATTCACACTGTTCGATTCATCAAGTCACATGCTTTATGTAGACATTTCAACTCCAGATGTGTTCGAGATGGAACAATACTATATCAACATGTTGCATACTTGTATGAAATGCACATTGAACCTAAGAATGTTGAATGCTTTCAGCTGAATACAGCCTGACATATATCCGACATTACTATCGGCAAACACCAAACAGTCGCTTCGATTGGCAAGAAGATCATTACAATGGAAAATTTTATTACAAAGAGAGAATTGACGATGAGATAGCAATATTTGAAATTCCGATGGCTGCATTCATCCCAACAATATGGGATGGTGAAGTAGGTGTGAAAGTTGGAAACATGAAGGAAGGTGGTACACTAATGGGGTCAGTACTTTCTTGAAGACACACTTCGAAGAATTTTTTATAGCGCAAGCGGAGGTGCATTCTACACAGTTAACGTAAAGAGCGATGAGAATGGGACAAAGTTGTCTACTTCACTTGTTCCGTCCAGCTTCGGCGTCGGCATCGGTTGCGAGATCAAAATCAAATCTTCGGACATACCGAAATTCAACAAGCTCATAGTTGTCAAGAACGATGATTATTGTATGCTCAGAGATGGCTTGAAGTATGAAAAGAAAATATGTGATAAGGAACGAGAAGAATTTTATGCATCCGCGGTAGTGGTGTGATCAAAAATTTTTTCAAACTGTTCTTCTTTCAGTTGGATGGAGAATCAACTGACGCTGTAAAATGGCTTCTCGTTGTTTGTATCACTCTGGCCATGATCATTGTTCTTCTTTTCGTCTACATCTACTGGCTTCGATCTACTTTCGTTTCCGATTATGATAGGACTCACCCAAATGAAGTTATTTTACGTTTGCAAACTATTTTTATAAATTTTTTTTACAGTATGAAACAGAAGCGTCCTTATTTGTTGCAAAGCAGAGGAGTTTTCCTTCCGTTTACCAAGACCCTGCTCTCCTTGATGTCTCCATCGACAAATGGAATTAATCTTTTCCCTAACTATTCCATACTGTTTTATGGTTTTTTTTCTCCCAAGTTGCTCTTAGGTTGGGTTACTGTATCCCAATAGAGAAAAATGTTTATTTCATAGTATATTGAATTCTCTTCCTCTTCCCTCATACTTTTACACATCTCAACTTACTTCGTAGTTTTATTAGTTATTCGTTTCTGTCTGTTCCATTCTACCCTGCATATCGTTCTTTTTTTTGCTCTCTTGAGATAGTATATCGTAATTTTCCAGTAGAGTTCATTGATGTTTCAACCAGAAATAAATAAATATTAAAAACGAAACCCTGTTATGGCTGATAGAAATAAGTCAATGGGAATGGCCGATGGCGCACCGGAAAGAATGATCCGTAAAGAGAAAAGGTCAAATAAGAAATGTAAGAAAAGAAGTGGGAATGAGATCAAAGAGAATAATAATCTGGAGCAATGTTTCAATCAGTGAGCCGTTACTATGACATGCTTGCGATTTCGTATTTTTGTCGTCGAACAATCAGAACAACTATTGTGGTTGTTATAATAATCAGCGCCTGAAAAATATTTCTTAATGTAACGAAAACATTTCAATTACTCTTACCATAGTCAACAAGATACTAACAATTAGTACAGATCGAAAATCTGCACATATTTTCTCTTCTTCAATTAACTTTGATTCGGATGCTTCTTCAGCTGGAGCAGATTCGACGTGAATATCAGGACATGTATGTTGAACAAAAGATTCTGAAGGTATCTGAGATTCTGTAGAACTTGTAACATTTATCAATTGAGATATTTCCAAGTTTTGACTTCGAACATCAATTGATGGGAATTGAGAAGATGATTCATCTCTGAAAACGAATGTATTTTCATTTTGATCTTCTATAATAATTACCTTTTCCTCCTCATTAAATCACATTTCGGTTTTGGACATTCTCCAGTTGGAAGTTGTGGATGAAGACGTACTTGGCATGCAAAATAAACGATAGAAGTGTGAGAAACTCCGAATACTTTGACTGATGCTCCCACATGAGTTCTATTATGATATTCCAATTGTGGCATTATTGATTCATGTTTCGAACAACCAGAAGAATCAATTACTTCGTGAGTTTCTTCACCTCCAACCAGTTGACAACTCTCTATCATTATACATGATTCCTAAAAACAAAAAAATCATCTTTGAAAAAGGAAAATAACCAACATAGACATTTTGACATTGCCACGAATGATAAACGTTTTGTCCCAGAGCAAGTCTTCCAGCTGGAGATCCTTCTGGAGATGTAAGCACTTCGTATGAGCAGCTTGGTCCTTTTGTATCAGTTGGTGGAGGTTGTGGAGATCCAATTGCCAAAGAAGAAGAGGATCCATTGGATTTCTTTTGATGGAAGCACTGCATATTAAAGATTCGATCATCAACTGTTGTAAACTCAGGGTGGAAAGAAACAGAGAGAGATACTTCAAGAATTACTCCTGTTGGATGCAAACTTCTGAAAAAATGTAGTTTTCGAACAGAAATAACACGGTGAACAATAGTCGCAGATAGGAACCATTTCAGGATAATATCAAATATTTTTATTTGTTGATATATTCTGAAAAAATATAAAGATACGGTAGATCACTATACTTTTTGTTGGCTTATGTCAAATCGTTGATGAGTAACTATCAAAGAAAGAAAATCTCCAAAACCAGATAAATTGATCAAAAAAGTGACCTTGTTTCTAAGGGTTACAACTTTCTGAGAAGCTAAATGTTGATTAATTCACTCTTCTTTTTTCATTTTCCATATGCACTCAAATAAATAACCAACCTTCTTCTCGGCACCATACATTCCTCATGGGGAATCAAAATCTCAATTTGGTTATTTGTCACGAGACTCTGTAAATGTCAAGGGTCTCATAAAGTATGTATATAAATTTTTCTCAGTTTTCTAACCTGGAAACATGATTTATCAGGTGTATACTTCACATCTACATGTCCCAGAAACGTTGATTTCGTTCGTAGTTTAACGTAGATAGCGTCGGCCGCACAACTGAAATAAGAAGGTTTATGGAACAATTCTATGAAAAAGAAAACTTGTTTTTATCAGTGTTAAATTCATATTTTCACCTAACCACCCAAGCCCGCTATTCTTTCTTTCTTCTTCCTCTTTTGTCATTTTCAAAACGAAATCGAGTTTGAAACCCTGCTCTTCTTCGTCCCAAAATTGAATCAGGTTCTTTTCTTTTCTTCCTTTTTTACCTTATCCCTTCCTCTTCTTTTCTCTACTTTTTCTTCATGATCAACGGTCGTTTCAGACACACTTTCATGGCATACACTCACAGAAACTAATATGTAAATCGGTTGCGATTTTAATATAAAATACTCGAAAGATGATGAGGTTTTTACGAAATTCAAAACACTACAATGATTGAGAAACGCAGAGTAAATGTTTGAGCAGGCTCTCCTTTTTGTGGGCCTTCGTGTTGTTGTTTGGGATTGGTATTGCATGAAATAAAATGAAATGGCATTCGATTTCGACCACTGAATGACGGCTTCCGACGCCCCGGGTAACATGCTTCCGGACGACTCACAAATATCTATATAGTATATAATGTGACAATAATTGAGTGTGTAAGAGGTCTTTTGTTATAAAATATTCAGGTTTTCTTATTCAAAAAGAGCTTACATCTCACCCTCCGACATTCACCGGTACTGTTCAAATATGTGCTCAAGAACTTTTAGAATGAATGAAAAAGAGAACGAAATTTGAGAAATATGGCAAACAAAATATTCGAAAATCTGAAGTTGGCAGTAAATACAAAAGGAAATTTATCTGTTCGGAAAGGTATTTTTTAAAATACAGTAATCTAAACAGACAAAATTTCACGAACTGAATAAAATAACGAAGACTCACCGGCTTCTTCGGCAGAGTTTTCGAATGGGAAATAATCATATACTGATTATATCATCTGAGAATACAATTAGTGACTTATTTGAATCGATGAATGTTATTCTAACGAATCCTTCAGAACAAATAAATCATTGAGATTGACAACTACAGTTACCCAGAAAGTTGTCTCTTTTCGCAGCTTCTTCTTTTCCATTTTCTTGTTTTCTTATTTCTTTTTGTCATTTCTTTTCGCTCCGAAACTTCCGTTCAGAAACCCATTTCATTTCCTTTTCTGCCTAAAATCTCTCCGTCTCTTCTTCTTACACACTATTTTCTTTCTGTTTAGGGCGGTCAAATATGCAAATGTGATACTCTTCGCCTTTTGGAAACCCCTTTTGAAGCCATTAATCCTGCGCATTGTGACACCAAACGTACGTTTAAAGCTACGGCACTAACTAAAAAGAGAGAGATATGCTCTCTGATGAAAAAGGATGAGCATTAAAAGGAAGGATATATATATATGAGATTGTAGCTAATCTTCTAAATTCATTTTATTGAACATTTCCGAATGAATTCAAATGAATCCCAATGACCATTTGAATAATTTGAATAGAAGAAATGGACTAACCTTACTGTTGGTTCTCCTAGAACCTCATTCCTTGGTAGTGTCTCTTCTTCTTCTTGACATTTAATACCAGGTCCATCGAAACATAATAAAAGAAGAAGAAGCATCGAGAATCGCCAGTTCATTTTAACCACGATTTATATGCTTTCTTTGGGGCTTTCGACCACACGGGTCGGCTCCAATTTTCGTGTCTGCGCCCAGGCGACTACGACGATGACGGCCACGCCCACAAAAACGTTTATTTTGGTGTGAAGGAAAAAGAAGAGGATAGTGAAGAGAGTATAGAAGAATAAGAGGATTAGAGAATGAAATGAAGAAGAAAAAGGTGTTAGAAACAATTCATTTGGAGCAAGTGCCTTAGAAAGGTTTAATGAAAATGCATAGGATTAGAAAAACAATTCCTGTCTTCAATAGGATGTTATTTCATTCATGGTGTCAACTTCCAGCATCCGTTCCAGAACGGTAATAGCTACATACAGTTTTCAAACTAACAGTATAATCTAGGAATGATAAGAAAAGTATTTCTCAGGTGGTCTTCTGAAGATTTGAAATGAATCGTTTGTAATTATTAACTGAGTAGTACGGTGTTTCAAACTTCTATTCATGCCATTTCAAATAAAATCAATGATTTGCTCAGAAATTGTACCACAAGTATGAACTCAAATTCAAAATTTTCTACACAAACACACTTTCTCATCGGAAGAAACATATGTTTTCCTCAAATTCCTGACTGAAAGTGAATGACGGGGTGTACGTAATTTGTATTATTATCTATACTTATAACACTCATTTCTCTTGCAAATATTTGGCAATAAAGTCGGAAATTTACGACACTCTTCTAGTGGCAGAAAAAAGAAAACCGCTGAACTAATTTTGATTTGAATAGAGGTTAATCAGAATTGTGTTTCATTTCAATATGTGGTATATGCCACATGTAAATCGGAGATAGATCACAAAACTGAAGAAAATTTTAGTTGTTTAGGCAGTAAAATTATAAGCTTTGGGGTTCGACAAAAGATTGAAGTGAGACGTTGAAAACGAAGAAAGGATAACAATAAAAATATAGAAATAAGGTTAAGAGGAGGCAAGAATAAAACCTCAGCTCTTCTCATTTTTCTTCTTCTTTTCTCTTTTTTATTCTCGTTTTTCATCTGAAATGCGAATCCTATTCTCACAGAACGAAATTAGATTATCTTTGTAAAAGGCGATGCTTTCCAACTACTACTACTTTTGACCAATAAATGTGACATAATGAAATGCGTAATTGTGATTGGAATGGATAACACGATGAGGATGTTTAGGAACAACAATAAGACAAGGTGATCAGATGAATGGGCGGTACATACTGAGACAAAAAACGTCTTCGGAAGAAAGGAAGGAAGAGGTGGAAAAGCTTGCGCAATCCAGACAGATAAACGGGATACTGATGGTTTGGAAATGAAGAAAAAGTTTAGAATATTTGACAGAAACTAAAGAAAACGAAAGAAGAAAAATATGACGAAAAACTCGAAAAGAACGAAGAATGTCAACTTTTTTGAAATATGAAAAGAACTGAGTGGAACAGTCCCAGAAGTCATTTTTCTCACTTTTTGGTTGAAAATGAAAAGACAACTTGACATATTTCAAGAGGAATAAGAATGAAAAAACAGATGATTCCCCTGAGACATTGGATCATTATGATGTGAATATGTCACTTTTTGATGATCAACGGATTTTTTGTCAAACAAAGATTTGAATTTTTTTCAGAATTCAGTGAATGTGATGAGATGCTTTTCCTATTCTACATTGCCTTTTTCGGTGTCGAAATACCCGAATTCCTGTCCAGATCAAAACGATAACAAAGTGTTGCGCAACGGGTAAGAAGACGTCAACGACCTTTTGGAATACGGAGAAAAAGCTGAATGAATAGTTGAATAGAGGAAACAAAAAACGAGGAAACCATGATAATCGAATTATACATTTTCGTTTTTTGATTTGGTTTCATCTCTCCTACTTCAACCATCACGGCATCCAAACCCGAAAAGACTAAAAGCTTACGGTTCCGTTCAACGGTTTATGACATTTCAGTCATTAGATCATAAACTCGGAACACTTATACATGGTTGTTTCTAGAGCGTAAATTACCTAGTGGAAGTAGAAGATTTCAAAAGAACGTTCTTCCTGTAATCAGGGAGGAGATGGGGTGTAAGATGACGGAGAGACCGTTGCCAAAGACTGGATTCACAAGCAATAAAAAAAATACTGTAAAGATGGGTGTGGGGAGATCAGTAAGAGCAACAGTAATCTTTCCGAGAGGGAAGAATTCGGATAGTGGAATCAGAAAAAACTGAAAGCCCAAGGTCTACTTGACCCTCCGCTAGAATTGCAATATGATATTCTCTTGAGGTACTGTAGAGAACTAAAACAATAATTGTTTTGATTTCAACACAAACTGTTAGAAATTGAAAATTATGATAAGCATTTACTTTTACAAACAGAGAGCTTTAGAAAAATTAAAAGAACAGAGAATCGTTGTACTAGTTTCAAAGTCATCGTTTTATAGAATTAGATAAAAGGGATGGGAAACTCGTATAATGGAGAATTTCTAGCGGGAGAAAGGGTGTTATCAAAACTTCCCTGGCCACATTGAGCTGGCTGGAGCGCTTTTGGTAATCTGCCCAGTCTGGTCTTGGATTCGAACCCACCAGATCTACCCACTGTCATGATTTCAGATAAGGTATATTAAGTTCCACTCGTCTATAAAAATTATTCCAGCGTTCAACAAAAAAATCGAAGGAAGTTTGTAAAACCATAGTTCGGTTGATGAAATGAAGTCCGTCAAGAGACCAAAAGCGTGCAAGGACTCGCTACCGTACCTCTCTTATTTTTAATATCATTCGATCAAGCTGTAACATTCGTGCTCTCCGTTTTTATATTGGTTACACCATAACGGACCTAATAAAAGATTACAATAGCACCGTGCCAACAATCGCATATCGACTTTACAGTAAGAAAAGATGAAATCATAGTGGTCAGGTCAAAAACTTCTTCTTCTCCTTGATGAATCTTGAATAACTAGTTAGCATAACCTCTTTGCTTCAACTTCTTTTACCTTTTTCCGATCCACTAAACATACTAATATAATGCAAAAAGTCAACGAGAAAAATGCAATCGTAAAAAAGGAAGAGAGGATGGGTGTCAAAGAGAGGAAAAAAGAAAAGAGATGTGGAATAATGGAAGGCCAACTCGGTCGTCAATAATTAACCAAACCGCAGAGAGTTGTGCTTCTCCGGGAATGAAAATTCCTTGGTTGTGCTTGCCCTCTGTTGTTTCGAGACCTCTAGCCATTATTCATGCTCTTTGACTGCTTTGCATATTAGCAGGAGATGAGAAGCCAAGAAAAGGGATGGGGGTGACGAAGAATTCGTTCCCTTTTCTACAGATGAGATATTGAGAAAAGTCGAAGAGAAGGCGTGGAACGAATAATTAGTCAGGCAGGCAATGAGAGCTCTCCTATTTCCGACTGATGAAGGATATGTGACATGACAGGAAGGAATGAGTTCTGGTTGTAATGGAAATGGTGGAGTTGATATAATGAAAAACAGAATAGTATAACAGGAATACATCAACGAGACAGATGAAAAGGTTCTGTTTTAAAGAGAATCTAGATTACAAGAAGGTTCTTTAAATACAGGTTTCCTTCGGAATGATTTACTTTTTAAAGTTCTTAAAGTCAAGTTGAAACTTGGAAAAAGAACAAATAAAACTTTCTGGAACAGTTTGATTCGACTCTTATCAAAATGAGATTTTAGCATCAGCATCTTGCATGTTCACCAACCGAAGCTACCGTAATCCGCTGTCAAGGGAAACCATCAAATGAGGCAGTTATCTTCATAGAGACAGTTTTGTTTTAAAGTTCAAGAAGAACTAAAAGAACCCCACATCTTAAAGTTTCAATATTTGTCATGACTCACTATTTTATAGTTTAGGAACTTGGGAACTATTTCGAAATTCTTTTAACAAGGTATGAAATTGAATCTTTTTTCCAGCATCAGTAATTGTTCGATTTTTAACACAACACGAAAAAAATGATCCTGCCTACGTTCATTTTAAGTGTCGTCAGAAAGGATTAAGAGTATGAAAAACAGAAATATAGAGTGGTCAACTGTACGATTGACACTGTTTTTGTATTCAAATGAATAGGAGAACGCTGGAAGTGGAAAGGTTAAACTAACAGTTCACCTAGAAATCTACCGAGAAAGGTATACAACTTGTTAATTGGAAAGAATAACAGAAACCGTAACAAAGTAGTATATATAATCGAACAGTAATCGAAAGAGTGTCTAAGTGGTTATAACAGTAACACACCTCATTCCAAAGTCTCTCTCCGTTAATAATAATAGCTAAATGGTGTACAAGGCGCTGTTTCTTCCTCTTCTTCTACTTCATTTTCTTATTCACTCAATTAGTCACGCCCTTATCTCTGCGTCTCTTTGTCTGATTCGAGACTAAGTCACTTAGAAAAAGGAACGAAAAGTTGGAAAAGAATCAGAAGAAACTGTAAACCGTAAGATGGAAAAAGGATGAATAAGCAGGTGAATGAGTGTCTCAACCAGAGAGAAAAGACACTGGTTACAGAACGGCAGAATTGAACATTTGTGACAAGTTGGAGTGGAAGTTTTTAACGCTGTTGACACTCTCTACCTCCTTCATTTTTTGCTTCTTCGAACCGTGAGAAAATTCGCTTCTCCTCCACTTTTAGAATAGACATGCCAACTACAAATGGAATTGAAGAC
>GL379918.1:201961-212263 GCA_000143925.2 Caenorhabditis brenneri | reverse complement strand
GAATTCCCTTGTTATTCAGATAAGAGGATTTTTCTGAATATTAAAAAGATTCCGATTTCGTATACCTCTCCATCTCAAGTGACACGCTGCATCTGATCTTCTGATTTGACTTTTTCTGCGCTCCCATAAATTTTCCTCTCCTGTTTTTATCTTGCAGAGGAAAGGAACATTTCGGTAGATCCCCTGGGACTTTTCGGTTCGTTTTTCTTAATCTGACCTATTCCTTTGTTTTCGAAATATTTTTTATATGAAACTTCTGTTCACTTTCTGAACACTAAGTAGCTAGTTTATATAAAAAGATATATAGGCTTAGAGCAACCAAAAAACCAGGGTGAGAGGAAGTAATCGGAAGTTGCGAAAGAGCACGCGATGCTTCCTTTTTGGGTACTTCCTTTCTCCTGTTAAATCTTCCAGTGTTGATGAATTCACGGGCAAACTACACACCGGAAGATATCGGGTCAGCTGACCCTTATCGGAATTCGAAAATTTGTTGCCAGTGGAAAGATAATGGCCTCTTTCTATCTCTCATTTGATAAAACGATGTTGAAGAGCCAGAAAGCATGTCATGTTATTGAAGATGAAGGTCTTTCTAAAATTATCACTTGTCTCGGATCACTTGGAACATGACGATAACACAAGTGTCTATCCGTTTTCACGTGTTTTAGGGTGAGGTCGACAAAGGTCATCCATCCTGTTTCCAAAATCTGAACCTTCTCCTTTCTCCTGGCTGAACTTATATGGCCCAGACATCTATCCTATACCGATTCCAACCAACCACCTTAGCCTGCCTGTCATTGACCAGATATAATTTTTCGTCTCACGATAATACATAGTATTGCTCCTGCATTTCCTCTCCTTTTCCGGAGTTCAAAGCTCTTTTCAATTATTCTCTGTGACGTTTTCGGCTATCAATACGAATGACAATACATCAAAAACTTCAACGTTTACATTCCCTCGTCCATCATCCAACATCATCCATAAATAAATTCACCATCATGATATTTTGCAGATGCTATCATGTGACTTTTAGGGTTACATGTTTTGCACTGCTCCAACTTTTTCTTTTACAATTAGACGTCCTGTCGTTTGCTTTCTCCTTCGATGCGTCGCACTGAAAATGCCAAAAAAAAGAAGCTCCGCCCATTTTGTGTGGTCGGAATCTCGTGTGCAAAACCCCGCCCCATCTACTCACTCCGTTGTCATGCGCTCAAAGCAAGCACCAATAGATTCTATGACTAGTCAAAACCGTTCGGTGACCACTTCTCAAGCGAGTTCCGTGTATGCTCGATATCTATCTCGGCTGAGCCACGCAAAAGTCAGACATCAGAGCTCGAGGCGGTACAGCTGAGTCTGACTTGTTTGCCACCATCCGCTTTCTTCTTTATCTTTTTTACTTGCATTTAAATGTAATGTTTTCTTGAAGAATCTTGTCAGAGATGAGGAGTCATTTTCAGTCTCGAGGGTCCTTGTTTGGTCTGATTTTGCTTTTGGTCTGTCTTGCGATTTCCGTTACGAATTAGCTTAAGGAAACAACTGTTATCAGTTCAAATGAAGTATGAATCCCGAAACTAATTGTGCAGTATTTAGAAACTAACGTTATCAATGAACTACAGTGTTCCTCTTCCCGGACTCACTTTTAGTTTCACACTGAAAAACAATTATTTCCATCAAATTTTAATCAGCCAATTATGAATCTATTATATGCTCTTTTTCAATTCATCCATCAAAACTCCATCCAATTCTTTTTCGCCTTACGGCTCTAATAAGCCATTACCCTTTTTTGAGTTAGTTCGGTAGCCATTTGCTGCCCTCACATTCTATCATCTTCCCATTTCTTTCACGAAATGATGTCAAGCACTTGTCATAAACCCGTCCTCAAATAGCTCCCTCTTTTCTCGTTTCATTTTGTTTCTTCATCCGAAACTGCCATTGTGGGACCTCTCCCTAAAGGCTCGCACTTATTTCTTCAAAACTTGCTCTGAAGGCATTTTTGCTGTTTCAGTTTCCACTCATCTTTCAACATGAGCAACGATCCACGCCGTGTATCTCTTTTCAACCGCTGGGCTTCTAAGCAAAACAACGAGCCAGTCTCTGGATTTGAAGGACTTAATGAAGAGGAGATTATGGAGTACAAGGCCGCCTTTCGGCTATTCGACAAGGTATTATCCATATCTTATCTTCGTGCCTTTTCAATCCTTATTCATTTTTAGGATGGCAATGGATCGATCTCTTCGAAAGAATTGGGAGTCGCGATGCGCTCCTTGGGACAAAACCCAACAGAGCAAGAACTTCTTGATATGGTCAACGAGGTAGACATCGACGGAAGTGGAACAATCGATTTCGGAGAATTTTGTCAAATGATGAAAAGAATGAACAAGGAAAACGACAGTGAAATGATCCGAGAAGCATTCCGGGTCTTTGATCGCGACGGTAATGGATTCATCACAGCTGATGAATTCCGGTACTTCATGACCCACATGGGAGATCAGTTCAGTGACCAAGAAGTCGATGAAATCATTGCCGAGATAGATATTGATGGGGATGGACAGGTAGGCAAATTCATGCTTTTGATCCAGATTATCTTTTGATGTTTACAGATCGACTACGAAGAATTTGCTTCAACATTCTCCGCCTAAACAAGTTGTGTGCTTTACGAGCATACACAACATGCCAATGCCCGGGTCGTCATTTTACTTCTGAAACCATAATTCCAATGAATCTCATGCTTCTTTTCAGTTTTCCCCGCAAAATATTTCCGCAAATTTCCTTTTTCGAACTAATACTTAATGATTGCTCCACATAAACTATTTTTGCAATTGTTATATACAACTATCAAACAATCGAATCGAAGATACGTGACAAGCAACGAAGACTGAGCTATCAATCAAGAGACGCACATTCCAAAGGCTTGCTCCCATTCATTTCCCGCTTCTTCCTACTGACTGCTTGTGTTACAATGATTCCGCACAAATGATGGGACCGTTAAAAACAACAAGTTCCTTTCTTCGATTTTATATCTTACCCAGAGGGACGAATAGAGTGTCGCGAAGAGCGCAGAGAGATAGGACACTGTAACCAGGCGACGTTGTGGAGAAGACATATGATTTAGGTAGGACTTGGGACCCAAAAGGAATGCAAAACTGAAACATATACATGAATATAATTGCGTACATGCGGATATCCGTGTACCTCATGAGCATGAGCACCGAACCAAGTGTGTTGAGAGCAGCAAACTTCCTTGTCGACACCAAAATTACTGGGATCAATACGGCTGCCTAAAATGAAAGAGTAGCATGAAACATGTTTTTTCCTTATGTTTTAAATTTTTGAACTTAGTCAACGATCATGATCTTGGTTGAGGAATCGCAAAAAAACACAACCGATAACGTCTCAAGAGGACAGCCGCTTTTCTCATAAAGTGAGGGTGGCGAATGAAACATTGTATGGTGCAGAGAGAAACAGAGATCCAGTTAATGGGATCCACATTTTCTGGATAAAATGTGTTGGAGACATTCACCAAATGTCTTGGAAAAATGTTTCGAGTTGTGTTGAAGGCAAAAAAATGCTTACGGTGGAAAAACAGAAAACGGCTCCAATGATACACATAAAGAAAGCAATCACTCGTTGGGTTCGAGTCATACCAAACATACTCTCATCTTGGGTCGACGAAGTAAACCATCCAGTGTTTTTTCTGTAACGTTTCAGCATTAGACCATTTAACCATACATGGAACGGGCCGGGCCGGGCCGGGCCGGGCCGTTTGAGAATTTTCATCGGCCCGGCCCGGTCGGCCCGGATTTTCAGAGCTGATTTTTCAATAGGCGATTTTTAGAGTAAAATGGTGTTATATGATGCTATTTCGGATTGAAATGAAGAATATTGATGTTTTTGATACTTTTGTATGAAAGTTGAACATTTTTGGAAAAGTTTTGCAAAATAAAAATTGGTGAATTTTTTTCAAAATCTGCATCCGGGCCGACCGGGCCGGGCCGGGCCGGCAAATTTTCCATCGGCCGGGCCGGGTCACCGGGCCGATCCGGGCCGGGCCGAAATTTTCCAAGTATGCATTTAACAAATCTCAGAAGTCGGAAAATTTGATCAGTATTTTCCAAAATCTGGTTCGAAAGTATCGCTATCGAAATGTTAATGTCTTGTTCATACCATCAAATAGAGCTCGCGAGTTACATCGAAAAGTGTATTATCATTTTTATGAAAATCGCTCTAAAGTCAAGACCATCGCTTTTGAAATTGAACCTTCGATTCATAAGCTTTCTTTAGAAACTAACTTTCAACTTCTGGAAAAAGTATTTTTAAATAGTGTTCCACTGTAGAGCTGTTCCTCGTGCACTTTGCAACAATGTACTCTTTAGTTGGTCATTTTTTAAGAAGATGGCTAGTCTTCGAGTTAATGATCGCCAAAAATGAGGTATCTAATAAATTAAATTTTGGTCATAAACTTGATCTCCTGTCTATCAATCAGCTAATTTTCCATTGAACTTGTGGGAATCTTTACTAATTTTTCTATTTCTATACTAAAACCGCGAAATTATTTGAAACAATTAGAATAGTTTGACATGTAGAAGTTGTTTTCTCAAACATGGATTTTATTTTGTTCACTAAAAGATATTATTTACGTGCTCTAGCTTTTGATGAAATTTTTATTCAAGACGAAAATAAGAAGATTCTAAACTAACCGATTTCTGGAAGTAGGCAGTTGTCCATCTCCTGAATCATCTCCAACCAAAAGTTGCTGACTGTCTGTTGTTTCACTTCGGGAGAGTAAAGAGAAGCCGCTGAAATGAATTGTGTGGAGTTCAGAACCGCATTTTCACAAATTTACCCTATAGAAGTCGGTAGCTTACTACGAAGGGAATCTAAAGAAGAAAAAGAGGCTGATCCACTTATTCCACTACCTTTCTTTTTTTGATCATTAATGAATTGCTCCAGGGCAGACATGACCTGAATTTTCAATTGTACGAACAAACTTTTTTTTTGGTACAGAAAATGAACTGGAAAATTACCATTTTCATGTGATGGAAATCGGAGAAACAAATGAATTTGTATTACGAAACTGGCTTTATTGAAGTTTGAAAACTACATACAAAAAACTTGAAACTAAAAATATTGGTTCGTGTTTTGTAGATAAATCTAATGATGAGCATCCCAAGACGTGGTTCCGTGAGTTTTGTATTGGTAGGCTTCTTCGACGAGAATCAATGCGGCGGTGAACGCAACTCCGGCTTTCCAACCAGGGAGAATCAACTGTAAATGAAATCGTTATTCAGTGAATGGACGGTTTATGTCCCGGCCTGAAAAACAATTCAATCTAGCGATAACAGCTTGACTGTTTGACACCGTTTAGTCTTTTTTTAACTTTCCACTGGCTATATCGAAATCCACGAATGGTCGTTTCAATAACTTCTGTTTTAATATGTTTATATATCTTTCAAGGTTAACAACAATAAACTATTTGAATAATTCGTGGTAATTTTTTTTAACAAAAAAAATCGTTTTAGAGATGAAACGCCGTAAACCTACTTTCGTCGTCAGAAACCGTATAGGTTGAGACATTCAAAGCAACCCCACTGTTTTTGATAACAAGTTTTTTTATTTGTACATTAATTGTTTTTATCGATTGAAGTGTATATTTCAATCTAAAATAGTACTTGCCTTCTTGAAGTGAGCCCATTGTCCAACAACATGAGGGTACTTTCGATCATATAAGTAGACGTAGTTTCTTAAAACAAATCAATTAGTTCTTCAAACGCCTCAATTCGACCGCGAACCTAATCCATGGATCTTTTAACCCGATCTGAGCAAGTCGTTTCTCGTGCTGCGCCAACTGTGGAAAGTCGCGGTAGTTATTGTAGATGGAATAGTTTGGAATCTTGAATGGCTCGTGATGTCCTCCACCCATTCTGATAATGAATAAAACTTGTTCGAAATTCAATAAAATCCAGTAAAAATTGTCAAAAAAAGGACAAAGAAAAACAGAAAAAATGCCAGCCGAGTTTGTGTCGATTTACGGAGACGAAAGTGCGCCCTACTTGCGCTTTCCGTCAAAACGCAACTGCGGCACGCCTTTCTGAATCAATTCACGTGAAAGAATTGACTTGTTCCAACACATCACTTGTTTTCCTGCTAATTTTTCAGATATTAAACAGTTTCACCAGCTTTTGACACAAAAACAGCTAAGAGATGGCACCTCGAAATCAGAAAGTGAGTTTTCAATTCAAAAAAAAACCGTTGTTAACGAATGAATCCAGGGAATTCCGTCAGAAGAAGACATTAAAATGACAAATGAACAGGAAGGAGTTGCTAAATACTTGAGGTTCAATTGTCCGACAGCTACAACACTCTTTGAAGGAAACGAGGTTCACTATTTCAGCGGTGCGTTAATTTTTCTTCAGATTTTCCAGTTAGTTTCAATTAGATTTATTCTCATCATTGCAGGAAACAAAGCGGTTGATACTCTCTGGGAATCAAAATATGGCAATAAAGCTAAAAAGGATCCAATGTTCAAAACAAGGTGAGCTTGATCATTCACAAGACGTTTCTTCATTAGAATTAATTTTAGAGACGACTGTTTTCATTACATCTGTGAGTTGAATTCGAAGGGAATTTTCTTCCGAGCTAAGAAACTAGTTGCAAAGAAAAAAGAAAACAAGGAGAAAGGAAATGATTCTTCTGGTAAGTTTAACATAAAAATTACAAAACTAAAAATACAAATTTCTAGCTGAAGTTACCAAATCACCGAAAGGAACTGTAGAGAAGAGGAATAAGAAAGAAAAAGCGAAGGAAGAAGAAACGGCCACTGAAGCTGAAGGAGATGAAAAGGAAGTTAAAAAGGACGATGCGAAAGAAGAAGAAAAGAAGAAAAAGAAGGTGAAGCTTCTAGTTCATGAAATCCAAACTTTTGTTGATGACAAGGATGTTTATGTATGGATATTTGACCCAACTCCTCTGTTCAAAAAAGTTATCGGGGTGCTCATGCGTGAGTCTTTTTAAAGAAAGAAATCAATGTGTATTCATCTACTATTTTTTCAGTTATTGGAACAATTGTCGGCTGTCTGTTTCCTCTTTGGCCTGCTTGGCTCCGGCAAGGAGTATATTATGTTTCAATCACAGGAATCGGATGCTTCGCTGCAATCATCGTCACTGCAATTCGTACGTTTTCAATATTTATAAAAGCCATTTAGGCAATGTTTGCAGTTCGTACCATTCTTTTTGGAATTATATATGCTCTTACCTTTGGAAAACATAAACTTTGGGTGTTGCCTAATTTGACTGAAGATTGTGGAGTTCTCGAATCATTCCAACCATGGTACACATACGAGTATTGTGGCGATGAAAAAAAAGAGAGCAAGACGGATAAGAAAGAAAAGAAAAAAAAAATGAAAAAAGAAAAAAATTCGGACGCCGAGGACGTCGAAGAGGCCGTTGTGGAAACTGAGAAAAATTATGAGGAGGATGATGATTCCGAAAAGAATAGTCAAGCATCAACCGATGATAATTATGAAAAAATTGGAGATGAGGTAAACAGCATGAAAGTTAAATAACTTGAAATATCTTTTAAAGGAATTCTCTGCACCTCCATCTCCAAGCGAAGGTGCTGCTCGAAAACGCCGTCCTACAAAGATATAAGTATTTCGCCCTAATTAGTTGTATTTATGGATTTTTTTTTTCATTTATGAACACATGTTTGACATTCTATTGCATTTTTCTCGATCATCGGTTTGGTCCTTCTAGTTTTCATTTCATTTCCAGTTTCAGTCACAATGTGATAACTCTCCGTCCCCTTGCTAATCACCCTCTGATTCATTTCCCTCTGTGCTCTTGCATAAGTCTCCTGTTTCCTCGATGATACATAATAAAGTATGTTCAAAATTTAACAGAACAAAATATTCATAAGTTCCTTTACGAAGCAAAAGTGAAAACAGATAATCAGAAGCATGCTAAAAGAAACGTACAAAAGTGGATATATGGAGAGAAACTTGGAAAATAGGACCCGCGTAAAACAACACAATTTCGAATCGGACTGATGGAACAAGAAAGAAAAACAATCGCAATGTGGTGGAAATCACACCAGAACGATCAGATTAAAACATGACTTGTCTATTGAATGGAAGGATATGATCACTGACTAGTGATGCTTATTCGGACCGAGAGATGGCCATTGAGATGAAGCCATCATGGGGTGTGCTCCTAGCAGACCATCTCCAGTGTTGGGTGGCATACTGCTGGCTTGTTGTTCTCGGATCGCAGTTGCATGAAGAGGTGGGCACCTAAAACTTACCTCACATTTTGTCAAAAGAAATTGCTTTTTTTTTAATATGGACTAGTTTTTTTTATGTTCTGAGTCATACAAAAATGTAGGAATTCTTATACAGGAATGTCATAAAATAAGAAAGCCTACCCGAACGGAATTGGATTCTGTACGTTGGAAACTGATGGGTGTGGATAATTGAAGTTGTTTTTGTTCATTAAAATATCATTTCCTTTTTGTTGAGCCCGTGAATTTTTGTTTGATTGTTTTCTTCCATTGGTCATGCCATTGAAGTTGGAGTTCTGATTCTGGTTGAACTGTCCGTTTTGCTGATTGTGAAACTGCCTCGGCTGGCCTCCATTTTTGTGCGTGTTTTTTTCTTGCATATTCGACATCAATGATGGTGGCTTCATTGGAGGCCCGCTGTCGCTTTGAAACATCATCTGTTGTTTGTTTTGCACACGTCCAGGACCTAAACTCGGGGAAGCTCCATGCACCGATGGATTATTAGGTCGGCTCAATCCGGGTAGCACTTGGAACTGGTTGAGCATCGGCCCGTTCATTGGCCTCATTTGAAGCATTTGTTGTGAATTCATTTGGTTCATTATTTGCTGATTTTGATGCCCTTGAGGTGGAAAGTTCGGAGGTGGGTAGGCCATATTTGGCAAATTGCCAGCGACATAGTTCTGGAACTAGATTATAATTATTTTTGAACACATTTTATTCAATTGCCGTAAAACAATAATTTCATGATAACAAACATTACAATACTAACCATTTGTTGTTGATTCGGTTGACAGTAGTAATAAGGATTACTATCCATATAACCCTGGGGAGAAGGCGAGACAGCTGATGGGTCTTGTGGAATAAAGTGTGGCATTTGGTTTTGGACGTATTGCACTGGCATTTGTCCGTTTACCTGCATATAGTAAGGATTTTCAATAAATTGATGTTGTTGTTGCGATTGCGGAACATTTTGTGACATCGTTTGGTATCCATGTGGACCGTTGTAAGCTGCACATCTATCTTGTAGACTCAGGTAAGGTGGAGGATGCTGTAAAATGAAGTTGGTAGTTTGCATGCATGAAACTATTCAACTTCATTTTAATATAATAATTGCGTATAATACCAACCGAGAAATCTGGTACGAACTGCACTTGGGGTGCCATGAAGTTTTCCACTGGCTGCTGCATCAACTCGCGGCTCAGCTCTTCTCCGTAATGTTCTACCATATTTTGCTGCGTCATTTTCAGTGTTTCGGGTGATTTAGACCGGTCAATGAACTTGATCTCTTTTATTTCCTGGTTGTCCGGTTTATATTCGGTACCAAGAATTCTGTTTCGTGCAGCTTGATAGGCTGCTTGCCGTTCTTCATAAGTTTGCGCTGGCTGCTTCTGGTCTCTTTGGTTTGATTTATGATGAGGACGACTTCGTGAAATAGGCTGGTCTTCCGGGGAAGTTGTAGTTGGTGGCGGAGACTCAACAACATTTGCAGATGCGAAACCATCTTTTGGTCGACGAAGAAACACCCGTTTTGGTTCATCAACAGCAGGCCCGAGACCATCTTCAGTTTGAAGCCTGACAAACAAAAAATTAAACATGAGAAATGAACAAAGCAACTTACTTTGGAATAGGGCCACCGTTCTCTACGGCTTTGACTTTTTCAAAGAAAGCTTCTTTCTTCTCTTCCTTTCTTTGAAGAAGTTTAACCTAAAAGTTTTTTGATAAACTATTTCACAAGAAAATTACTAATGAACCTTTTCAACTTTTTCCATCAACTCCTTGACCGGATCTGCGTCAGCGTCTTCCCAGCTGTCGGCAACTACTAAAAAAACTCAAAAAAAAATTGTTGAAATCGAGTGGTAATTGACATACCATTTTCGTTACTCATAACGTCCTTGCGAACGGGCGGAAAAATTATTTACCCTGTAAAAACGTACATAAAACTAAACTTTATGCGGCTCACAAATCAATAGAAAAGAGACGGGGAAAATGCAACAGGGAACACCAGCGGACCATGTACTCAGTCAGAGAAA
>GL379918.1:182150-201526 GCA_000143925.2 Caenorhabditis brenneri | reverse complement strand
CGGGTACGACAATCCAAACTCAAGTTGAACCCAACTTTCTCTGACTGAAGTATTTCAGTGATGGATAAGCCAGGCACCAGTTTTGCGCTAACATAAATCAAGAACAACGCAAAGATTCTTGAGTGGCGTACTTCTCGAGACTTTGCAAAAGTTGCGGGAATTCAAAAAAATAACGTTTGTGGATTTGGTCAAGCCAATTGGAAGAGTTCTCGATACCGTATACCTTCTGCGTTTCAGATAGAAAATGCTCTATAATATATCATTGAAGATGATGTGAACACAAACCTCCGAATAGATCTGATTTGAAAAAATGTATTTATTCGATCTATAATTGAGTGCAATCAAGCGTTCATCCTTATTTGAATATAAACTTTGTGAATTGTCTCCTGTTCGATTGAAAAATCTTGCACAGCTTTATTTTGCCCGTCTTCTTGAATTCTGCTAGAAAAATGAACAACAATATCTATCTAAAATGATAGTAGCAAGAAATTCCCCTAGATCGTTTACAGTTAATATCTTATTGTGTGAACCCTATAAATCAATTGAAACAATACATCTCCACCAATCGAATCATAACTTCTAAGGTATGCCTCACTTTCCATTTCAAACTCGATAAGAGCATTACTCGTGGAACATGGCAAGCATGCCGCATACCAAACTGATAAGAGAAAATCAATTTGCGACTGAAAACCGACCACAACGCTTAAATTGTCTTGAGTTGGACGGAAATGCAATAAAGTACCATGTCGAGTGTTTCAGAAAAAGATCAGAAAATGTAAGTTACTGGAACTTTGAAAAAACTTTGACCTAGGTATTCAGATTAGATGATTTTGATTATGGTGATGATGTTTCAATAATCGACAGGTCAGAAATTGTGGATGTAAGTTTTTTAAAAAGTATTTCTCAGAAGACTGAAAAGTATAACAACTTTTCCAGTGGAGTGCAATTATAATAAAAGTCTGTCTTGGTTTATTATTCATTGGATTCGCAACAGGATGCATCATCTACTCTGTTATCACGTGTGAGTTTTTTTTTGTATTATTGCTGTTTCAAATTTTTTGTTTTCAGCAGAAGAATATCAACATCCCGCCTCGACAAACTCCACATTCTTCGTTTTCGACGTCAGTCAACACTGTGATAATGGAACATTGACATGGACAAATCGAACCGGATCAGCTAATGATTATGATGTGAGAGAATGCATTTTATGGAAACTGAATTATTCTGAAATCATTTTGTTCAGAAAATCTCGACTGGAATTGCTTGGCTACAGGACGCAACAAGGAAACGTATCTACCATAGAATTGGAATTGCTGCAGACAACAAGGATTGGCAAGTCACCCATTATGTTTTCATGTAAGATTTTTTCCATACAATTGAAAATTTGTTATTTTTCATCAAACTTCTAAATTAGTTCCAGTGCAATGATAAATAATAGGTTACGGTAGAATTCAAAGTTGGGCAATGATTATAACATAAGGAACAAAGGTATACAAACTGCCATCAGATAAAATGTTGGCTGGCAACTGAAAACTGGAAAATGGACTATAAAATTGCTTCCACCATCTGTCCAATTTAAAATGATTTTTTAAAGGAATCACACATTCATTGTTGATCGTAACAACTGTTCGAAGCAATCGTTTGGTTATGATGAGTATCTACGAAAGTTAGTTGGGATTGAATCGTATTATAACCTCATTAGTATGTTTTTAGAATGGGTTTTCAAAAAATTAGAATGCAACGAGTCGAATCCATCTCTATTGGGGAGGAGGAAAGTGTAAAAGTGAACTATTTCGAGGGAGAACCGTCTCGTGACATTCAAATCGAAGGAATGCATCCAATTCTCATTCGAGCGTTCACTCAACCTGACAATAGTGAGTTCAGTTATATATATGAATCTAGAAAGAAATTTTCAGCGTTCACCTATGCGTGGGAATACATTTTCTCCCAACCTTCTAATGACGAAACCGGCCTATTCCGAAAAGATTATTGGTATCCAGAAATGAAGGCTGGAGTTGATGACGAAGGTGTTTTCGAAGAGTTGCCCGCATCTTGCTACAAAGACTCAACATAGTGTTCCAATATTTGCCACTGTACATCCCATGAATGAAATTGTAGTTCTTTTTTAAATTTTTATTCAACGCAATAACAGAAAAAAAAGAATTCATCGCGCTTTCTTCAATTTTTGGGTATTGAAGTAGCCCGAAATGCACTTTATGACCTAAAGAGAAAGGACTCAAAGGGCAGAGGAAAATGATAATAAATTCATATTACTACTAGAACCGCTCTAAAGGAAAGAAAAACAGATAATGTCAACGGATTGCAGGAGGACGAATGAATGTGTGGGAGAAAAATCCTATAAATTAAAGGAATTACTAAATCTAAAAAACTAATAGTAAACGAAACAGAAAGATAACAACTTATGAGACGGCGGGGAAAAAGTTGAAAAAGATTAAGAGCACGAATACTTCGTCGAAGTGTCAACAGATAAACAAGATGTTGATGAGCAACAGGTTTAGCCAATGATGAGTCCGATTCCAAACTTTCCGGCGGCTTTTACGTGATTGAGCGTACCCGATAGAGCCAAAGTGAATGGGAGTTGTTGGCTGAGACGTTTCTCGAAAACTCCTCCGACGGACCTAATAGGAATACTATTATTCAAGCCACCATATACACTCAAAACAGACCAGTTAGTATCAAAACTAGCTCTCATCGTTACACCTTCTTCTGGAAGTTCAGTCTGATAGGCAAGAGTAGTGACAGCTTCTCCAACATTGGCGTTACATTCAAACTCAACTCCAAATGCCAAGTTTTCGTGTTGCTTGTGATAATATGTTAGATGAACTCCTGAAGACAATTAAGTTCGAAAAGTACTTTAGGCCGGAAACAGACCTGATGCTCCAAGAGTAGCTGCCGCAATAAAGTGATTAGCGGTGTACCGAGCAGCATACGATAGAACTGAGATCTGACCTCCTGCAATTAACATTACTACCACCAAGCTCTTTCATTTCCGAAGCAGACCTGGAATATTTTTTCCATACTGATAAACCATTTCGGTTCCGACATCAAGACGTGGTGTTAATCTTCGAAGAAACTGCCCAACCAAAATTCCGGCTTCATTGACTAGATCAATATTGGCCAGAGTGAGACCCAGAGTGCTGAGACGTCCCCTGAAGTAATCCAAATTGAAGTTCATACTCAAAATTGTTTTCCTACTTTCTCTCAATGGTTGCTTGCGCACCAGCCAACTTCCCTTGCTGAATCTGACCTTGAAGTTTTGTCCGATAAATTCCTGAAAATCTATTTCGAAGGAACATTTTTTGAGTCTAGTGAAATACCGAATTGGTGAAGAATAGTGGCCGTAGTGTTTCCATTAACATCAGTATCTCCCAATAAAATTGGGTACGCTTCGGCAGGACCGACCTGAAGTTATCAACTTTCGACTGGTAGGTAGGGAAAAATAATTCCTCACCTGGTTAGTTCCGACGTATGTTGCTCCAAATCTATATCCAGTATTCATGGCAGAAAGAGAAAGGGTGTGTGAAACCTGAACATTATTCATGAACTTCCAAATACTAATTTTCTATCGAAACCTGAAAATGTGAGCTAAGTCCTTTGTTGACCATGAGCTTTGCTCCCTCGAAACATGTTGGGAAAACATCGCGAGCTTTGCGGTGAAGTTCTTCGTATGAACCCGGATTCGTTTGAGGGATTGGAGAGACGAACTCACTCTCTGTAGGTGTCGCCATCTAGAAATTATCTTAACGTGTGATTATTGAATAAGAAAAAATATTCAGTGAAAAAATAGTTAAGGCGATAAAAGATGTTTGAGCTCCGAACATATATGATGTAATTTGAATGAAATACCTAATTTTTTCTAACGGGAACAAAAATTTAAAATAAAGGAATTAATGAAACGCAAAACTGATTTTTTAAATCGATAACAATGAATTGGATTTGGCATAAAGAATCACTTTAAAACTATAGTAAAATCTCGAGAAGTCAACACTTTGCTCGTATAAAAATATTCGCAGCACCACTAAACAGCAGGCGAGCGTAACTTCGGCGTGTTGTTGCTGTCCATGCACTCAAACCAATTCTCCAAGTTCACGGTGATTTTTCGAGTACAACTTTGTCGCGTTTTAGGCCATGGCCGCCGACGCCGAAAACTCTTCCATCGCGGAAAAATCTACTGGAAAATCGCCTTTTTTCACTTTGACGACATTTTTCTCAAAAACTTATCGATAACTTTTTTTCTAATTTTGTGTGCTGATAATACATGATATGAAGTATATCTGGTTAAATTCATGTGCCGATTGGGGTCAAATGAAGCAAGTTCTAAGTCAGAATAGACGACTTCAACGCTAAAAAATCGGGAATTTTCTGCGTTCGCATTGCAAAAAGGTGTGCGGCAGCGTTGCATTTGGTGGGCCCCGCCCCTTTTTCGCGTGGACGAGCTTTCACGCCGGTTCAACTAAGTTGTACTCGAAAAATCACCGTGAAGTTCAGTTGTTTTCTTTCATGACATCAATAACACAACAGAAAATCACGAAAGCAATTTTATTCAAAAAGAAGGTTTTTCTCTATGAAAAATATCTTCTATATACTGAGCGATAAACTTTGTCTGAGTGTGGATCTGTGCCGCACTCATCACTGAATAATTTCTTTGCCCTGGCTTGTAGTCAAGGGGTTTCGATTCCAAACAGTTCGAAGCTCAGCTTACTGTAGCTAAAGGAACCTCATATGATAATCAAAATCTATTTCGATATAAGGCAATAGATTAAGGTAGTTGAGTTTGCCAAACAATGACGAAATCTGTACAAAAAATGACTGAAATAACATTCCGTCTACGAAGTAGGTGTTGTGGTGTGAATCCAAATGTTTATAACACATTTTTCAATAACAAGAAAAATCAGTTTGAACATATTCATTAAATATAGCAAAAAAATGAGCTTTTTTGAAAAAATCATTTGCAAGTTGGCAACGCGAAGAGAGGAGAGAAGAAAATGAACAAGTAGAGAAAGGAGACTAAGAAAAAACACTTAGTTATTGAAACAAAGAAACCCATAAGCAGATGGTCCGGGAGCACAATCAAAATGTAAGAAGAAAGACATTAGTATTAAAAAAAAATAACGCCGGACTAAGTGTATCACTCGGAGTGCACTGAAACTTGGAATATAAGTTACAAAATTGATTATTATAATTTATAAAGACAAAATAATACTGATTTTAGGGAAAAGGAAAAAGAGTTTTGAAATAAAGTATTCAAATAGTTACTATAATAAGTGGACAAAACCAAGGAAAATTGAAATAATAAATGGAATGAGTGAGAATCGATTATCAGAAGATTTTCTACGGCAGCCATTCAAATACATGTGACACGGAAAACGACGATCTGTAATGATTAATCATTATGAAAAGCTAGGAATGAGAAGTGCTCACCATCGTCTTCTTCCTCATCCTCCTCTTCATCGTCGTCTGAGTTTTTGGCTCCCTCAATTTTTCCCCAATCAGTTTCCATCGCCACTTTTGTATCCGTATACATTCGTATTTTCACTCTATAATCAGTGCCGGCTCTCAAAATCCCATTGCAATACGGTTCATCTAAATTTCTTTTCACACAGTCATCAGTTCCAACTGTAAATGCTGCCCGTCGAACTCTTTCGGAATCAAATGGATTCCATGTAGACGGAGATGCGCGATACGCTCCCCAAACATCTTCATCTTTCACTTCAAACCATGATTTCAGTTCGTAGTTATCGTCATTTAACGAAGTATCATCTGATATAATGACGGCAAAATTATCAGGAGATCCATTGAGTAATGAGAAAACTGATAGATCATTATCAAATCCAACAACAAGTTCTCGACTTCCTTGTCGATGGATTGAAGGTGAAAGACGTCCTTTTGGAATTGCAACTGTTATCATTTCAGATTCACTTTCAGCTGCTGCTTGACCTAGCCCCATGATAACTGTGATAGTGAAAGTGTAGTAAACTTCAGGTTTCAATCCAGAGAATCTATGTCGACTGGCACCTTTTAGTTCGACTGACACTGTTGGAATATTATCAGCATTGTAACTGAAAGAAACGTTGTGATTTTGAATGTATGAAAAGAACCTTCACCTCAATCTAAATCGACAATCCGAATCAGCAAAGTTCTCAATGTCCCAGTACAAGACCACATAGTCTTTTCCAACAACTGGGAATAATTGATTCACTTTCAACGGATCTGAAAATATAATAATTCTTGACTGTTAAGGGTTCAAATGCTCACATGTAGTTATATCTGCAGACACAGGCCGACTTTTCACTCCTTTATAGACGGTATACACAGAAAACTGGTACGTTTTTCCAGGAATTAGTTTGGTGAATGTGAAGGATTTTCTGAATTTTACTATTCGTTGTCTAATTTGCAAATAGAATACGTACTCATGCTCCATTTCGACTTTTTTCGAAATATTTTTGTTGTTTCCACTGAATGTTAGAAGGTAATAATCGAATCTTCCTTGTTCAGGATCAGAATCTCCAAAGTTGATATTGATAGAGTTTGAAGAAATTTGACCAGGATATACAGTTGAAGATATGATTGGAGCTGGAAGTTGAAAGAATCAAGTCTAACTCTTTCGTTTTTATTTGGTTTCTACCTGTAACTTGTTCCAACTGCACTTGTTTTGAAGTGAGAGACAATTCGGTCGAAGCATTCTTTACAGAAATCGAATAAAGATTCGATGGCTCTAACTTGTCCAGTAGCACAAATTCTTCTTTATTTGTTACTTCCATTTCTTTACTTTCTGCTCTTCCTATTCCATAAGATATTACTATCTTGTACCGTTCAAAATCATGGTAAACAGGCCAATCCCACATCAATTTGATACTAGCCACGTAGAATTCATCAGTATTCACTTCAGCAATTCGAACATTTTCCAAAGGTTTCGGTTTCGACAAGTGAGCAATTCGATGTGCCCACCAAGTCTTACTCAATGCTCCCGCCAACATACAAAATACCCGAATATCTAATGTGTGTTCGGGAAACATTTTAATATTTGCGTGCTCATCGGATGTTGCCAGTGAAAATGAACGAGGTCTACTGAGCGTCAAAATCGTATAATTGACAAAAAACGCTTCACAATTCGCATTCTCCGGTGCTTCCCAATCGAGACGTAGCATGTCGTTTTCATCAGATAAAAGAATTTCAGATGGATGACCATATTCTTGAAGCATATCCGAAAGATCCACAAGAGCATTTGATGTCTGAAAACAGGCATGTTTGGTAACTTTATCTCAATTTTTATCGAATTACTTCTGTGGGATGATCCTCTCCCAAGTCTCCAGAATTCACTTCAACCGGTGCAGCTTTTGGTTTTGTTGTAGTTGTGGTTACTTTTCTGGTTGTTGTGGTTGTAATTTCTGCTGAAGTCTGAGTAGATAGTGGGACTGTTTCCGTGATGATTGGAACATATGGAGTTGTAGAAATCTCTTGCAAATTGATAGTAGATGGAGTAGTTTCTGGCGTTGTTGCAGTAGTAATAACAGCAACCAGAGGGGCTCAAATAAACAATTTTCATCAACGCAAAAAAGCTAAACTCACTAGTAATTGAGGTATCTTCTTCAACTTCTTTTGAATACTCGTATGATGTCATTTCTGTGGTAGTTTGAAGTCCAAGATTGAAGTTTGGAGGCAGAGTACGGACACTGTATAATTCAGCAGAAGATGAATAATCATAGTTGGCTTAAATGTTTGATTCAAAATTATAATTGAGTTTTGGACAGTTACCAGTTCCTTGAGTAACAAAAGTGGAATCAATAAGTTCCTGTGAGAAGACTCCTTGATATACTGATCTTATTCGAAGACGAAATGTTGTTCCAGAATCAAGACCACGAAGTCGTACAAGAGATGCTTTTGTGTCAATTGCATTTGAATATTCTTTATGTTCTTCTGGATAGTATTCTGAAAAAAAAAACAAAAAGAAAATACAGTGTTCTTATGTCATTCGATTACCAATGTGATAAGTTATATTCTGGCCTTGTGGTGGAAAATAAGATATTGTTGCTTCATGTTCAGTTGTTTCAATTGAATCAAGAGTTGGTGCATCAGGACCTGGAAAACCAAAACGTTTTTTTTTAAATAAAGTAATTAAGTTTCATGGTTGTCCTTTGGCATATGTTTATGTACTAAGACCCCGTTTACGCTTTTTCCTCATTCACTACACATTTCGCCACCGTTGTAATCCGGTTAGGCGGAGTGTGAACACGATTCTCGCTGCTATTGGGAGGCCCACCGATGCCCCCCCAGTAGATCACTTTTGTGTCAATCGCAAACATTCTCCTACTTCTGTCTGGCCAGTGCTTTTTGTATGAAATGAGCAAAAAAGTGTCATGGAAGCTGAGTGCAAAGTTTGAAAAAGGCAACAAAAAAAAAATAAACAATCAAAATATAGTCTTTGGCTTATATTTTGAAAAATTGATCAAAATAGAAAGGGATATGCTGGAGGAAACCTCATAAATTGCTAGGGGCCCTAACTTATCTACAGTAATACTAAAAATATATCTTTACTATTAACAATCACCGCTTTCTGTGTGTTTGTGTGTCTGTGCCGCACGCTAGCGCCACTTCTACTGGACCAATTTTCATCAAACTTTCACATTTGGAAAGAGAATTTCCCCGCGATGATGCCCGACATTTTCAATTTTCATTTGGAGGTCCGGGGAGCTCTCTGCCTAGATAGGGCTCACAAAAGACTCGCTGGCGGGATAAGAACGGCTAATTAACGTGAACTGTCATGTATGAAATCATTGCACTCTCAGAGTTTGAATGATTATTTTTGAGTTTATCATTTCTCAATTTCTCAAGAACACCATTTTGAGGCTGATGTTCTCCTAAGCGAACTCACCCGGCACGTATGAAGCAAGAAGATTTCAGCCGCGAAGCGGCGGAAATCTTCTTGTATATAAAAAGAGAGGGCAGTTTCAGAATTCAATATTCAACGTATTTTTAATTTAAATTACAAATGAGATTTGCACAAAGGAAGAACAATTTGAAAATAGTACATCTAATTTCTCATAACTATGGTTTTTTTAACACACTATTTTTTTTTGAAATTTTTTTGTTAATATTTCAGGGGAGGTCAATTAGAAATGAGTTTCATAAAAGGGAAACAAAGACCATTGAACGGATAGAAATCGTTAATATCCTCTCGAATTATTCAAGAAAAAGTAAGCTAAGAGAAAACAAGTGAAGCCTTCAAGAAATAAAGTTGGGATATGAAAGTATGAATAATGAGGAGGAGATGATAAGTATTTGTATTTTGTTAGTACAAGAAACATTTCAAAGCAATGAAGCGAAATTATAAAAAGCAAGATGAAAATGTTTTCTCGAACATTTATGTAGTTCTCCACTTACTACTAAAAACAGCCAATTCTCCAACATTCTGCCTCGTGCCATCCATTAAAATTGCACTGACTGATACCGTATACTCTGTTGCCGAAATGGTTCCATTGATGAGCGAATGGAACGTTGTTCTAGAAATTGTAACATAGAAACAATCAATTTTGAAACGAACCCTTCGACTGCTGATCCAGATGGTGGATATCCGACGGGGGGACTATACTCAATAATATAGGCTTGTGGTGTCGGCTGGATAGCATGGCTGGTGAAGTCGACAAGAATCGACGACGAGGATGCTATCGAGTTGTAGCTAGCCAGTAGAAAAATCAACAAAAACATTCATTCATGCACACCGAGTTGAATCTGGAGAAGTGGAATATAAATAAGGTTTATCAATTGGGAATGAATCAATAGGGTATGAAATAATGCAAGTGTGCGAGAAACGGAAGGGATATATGTGTGAAGAGATACGATTCGGACGGAAGGATTGTCTATATTTATCCACTCATCAAATAAATAGTTGCTTATCTCTTTATCTATTGCTCTAATATCCTTATCGGAAAAATAGAAAAATATCTTCATAGAAGACCATGAGTCAAAAAAGGGTGCTTCAATACAGGAATTTGAAAGAAGAAAGTAATGAGAATTCGAAAAGTGAGAAATGTTTGCAATTAGTCATTGACCATTGGTATACTGGATTCCTGCCTACTGATTACGTGTTTGACGTCACACGCGCCATTGCGTTTCTGAGCAGCAGAAAACGGCTGTGGTTGGAGCAGGCGGCATAAAACAAGCTGGTTTTGGCGGACTCCGCGGAGCCACTCGAGCTTCCACAGGCGTACCGGCCAACGGGAGCGCTGGCTTGGGTTTGACACCTTGCCACACACCGATTATTATGAAACATTTCAATTTGAATGGGTTCCGGATTGATTTGACCGCAAGAACAACAACAGATATTGCAAACATTTGAAATATGAGGGAGGAAATGAGTGAGCGCGGAAGTGTTTGTATGAGCAGAAGCATGCGATAATTGACATGGATACAATGAGTAAGCATAAGTGGACAGCAGACAGAACAAAAATGTTTCTCAAGAGGAAAGGGAAAAGGGTAAACGATGGATAGAAACGGTATTAAATTATCATGAGAGGAGTTGTATTTCATACTATCTCATATCCAATTCAAACTAAAAGCATAAGGTTTTACAAGAATTCAAACAAAATAATTTATTACAAAACCAAAAATCCCTATTGAAAAATAGATCAGAGTCTTCAGTTCCAAATTCATGTAACATTATTTCTCGTTCAATCCGAATAGGTTACTGTAATTCACATTCAGCATCAATTAAAACAGAAAAAACACGGAAATGAAAAAAGTTGTAAGCTCTCGTGTTTAACCCCATTGATCAACACCGAAGAAGAAGAAGAAGAAGAAGAAAAGCAGGAGCGAGTTTTTGAATAAGTCGCGCCGAAAAGGGAAAACGGAGTGCACAAATTAGTGGTGTAAGTTGTGAAATTCGAACTCGAAGCAAAGAAGCGACAAAAGGACGAGGCGCCCTGTTCGTATTTTCGGCAATCTCTCACTCTCCGCGAATACGACGACGTTTTTGTTTGTGACATTTTTGAGAGTGTTTGAACAATAGTCGGATGATGAGGTTTCAGAAGCATTAATCGGATGGTAATCTTAGGGGAAAAGGACTTTAGATAAGTACTGGCCACGATTAGCTAGATGGCTTGAAACACTATGGATGGAGAAAACTAAGAGTTCATTGAGGTCTTTGAAAACGAGATGAACCAACTTGGAGTTTCAACCAGGTTGAAATGAGCAATAGCACGTTAAAGTGGTAAAAGAAAAACAAAAAGGAAACTAGTGACTAAAGACATTGGCATGACTGTGAAAGGATCAACGAGAGGTGGAATAGCAGAAAAGTGGCAAAATACGATTCCAGGGGTAGCTAGAAACATGCTGATTGGTGGAGACGCATACACATACCATCCGGTCATTGTTTGCATTTGCAAACACGCCTTGCGCGCACTATCCCTCAACGGGAGCCGCACGGGAGAGCCCCCGGGCGGGAGCAGGGAGAGAGAAGAGCACAGCTCAGGCGCTTTTGCGTATTTTCGGATTATCGACCCGAACGACACATGTGTTCGGAGCTTAATTCTGTAATTCTCCCTTTTCTGCAAAAAGTGCACAAAGGAGGAGACAAGAAGAATTGTTTTATAGAAGGTCGGGTACATAGCCATACAAATCACAAGTCGAGAAATAACATAGAAATGGCATGAAGATCAAAAATCATACAGGAAGTCTAGTCGAGCACAATTAACTCATTTGGTTCACCAAAGGCGTGTTCCGAAGCCAGAGAGTTCAATGTGTCGATGGCTCTTCCTTCACCGACCACGACAGCTTTTCCCCGTTGTAAGCCAACTGTACGATGATAGAAAGTTGTTGGAACTCTGAAATCATTTTTCTCTAAGATGCTATTTAGTTTTCCTGGAATTCAGACGAAAACAAAGGCTTCCTTCAAAACAAACTCACCTAGTGGACAAACGATTCACCATTGGATTCAAACCCCATCCACTGCACATTCTATCCATGATCCCTTCACGTGTACGGTCTTTCAACAACTTCAGCTGTCCATGTCTTTCCAGTCGTTCCGCAAATTCACGGCAACTGAAAAGTGGTTTTTCCAGCAAATAAATGTATCTTCATTCTATCCTACCTGGATTCTGCTCTCTGAACATTTATGCGAATCAAGTTTTCCAGACCAAATTTATCAGCGAACACTAACTGAGACATATATTCATCTGGAGTTATTGGTGGCTCGAATTCTTGCTCCAGGTTTTCTTTGATAACATTCCATCCGTGATCATGGGCAAACACAATGCAGGCACGAATCATATCTGGATGTGGAACATCTCCCATTGGATGCATGTAGGTGAGTAATTGAACAAGAACTTCACCGGGAATCAAATCTCCTCTTGCACATTCTCGATGGAATTCAGGAGTATAACGAGCAATGTATTCTCCGTTTTGTCCAATGCAAAGCATCTCTTTTCCATAGGCTGAGAGCAATCCACTGTTAATGTAGAAAAGAGTTCCCCGGAAGAGAATAGCCGACTTTGTATTATCACCATCCTTGAATATTACAGTTACAAGATAATTTCAATCTCTGCAAATATTACCTTCAGCTCGACAAAGTTTAACTTATTCTCTGGGGGATTCAAAGTTGTTGAATCAGGTTTTGAGTTCCTGGCAAGTAAAATAGCCGGACAAACAATCTGTGTATAGACTTGTCTTCCACAGAAGTTTTCCGGTTCAAATCCAGATTGAATCATTCGATTCCAAGTTCCATCCAATGCTGCCTGAAATGCAAGTTCACGAATTGCTGGTTCGAGACGATTCTCAATAGCTGCTTGGAAACGTTGAATGAATGTCATCTGAAAATGTTTTTCATGGATAAGTTGTTCTGCTCGTCTGAAACTTACTGGTCTGAAGTTGTACTCAATGAGATGTTTTGATAAATGATAAATCAACGTATCGCATTTGTATCCAACAGCTCCAGCAGTCAAACGACGGAATGATGCATAAATTGGACGACGAGTAGGATAAGCTTGATAAAGAAGTTCTAGGAATGCTTCTTTCTCAGAGCTCGTGGCTTTTATTGCTGGACAATCAGAGCGTGAAATGAACTCTTGTTCTGCTTTTCCCATGAACTCGGATAAAAGAGCAAGCATGTTGGAATGAATACGAATACGAGAACCATCATCAAACTCAATTATTTCATCCCCATCCTCAAATTTGGGAAGTTCAAGATACATCTGGAAAAAGAGGACGTTCACATTATTTTAATCATGGATTCCTTCGAATCCGATTCTTTCGAAAGTTGTTTCATGCACCTCAGTACTATTTCTCAAGAATTGAAACTCACATGGTTCAAGACACGCATCTCAAACTTCAAAAACTTGACTTCATTGCTTTGAACTTCAACATTAAGAGGATAAGAAAACGAATCGAATTTGAAAACATCCTTATCAACAACATTCAGAACATTTGAATGAGATCCTGTTTTGATTCTGAGTTGAACAAGAAGTTGCCATTCGGCTGGAGTTGATGGTTGAACAGAGAGATATACACGACGAATACCGCCATCAACTACTTGTTTTACACGGAAAACAAGTGATTTGTAAACGAAAGAGTTCTCTTCGATTCCATTACAGAGATTTTGATCATCAATTGCTACAAAAACAAATGTTTCTGGAATTTCGTCGACTTTCCGTTTAGTTTCTTCAACTTGTGCTTCTTCCCCGACAGCCATTCTTGCTTCATCTTCCTCCATCATTTTCTGGTTCTCTTTCAGCATTTCCAAATCAATCTCGTGAAAACTGATTGCAGTTCGAGCTGACAGGACTGATAGCTCCGATAGCGACATTTCTCGATTCCGCTACTACTTCTTGTTTTTGAATTTTCCAAAATAGATGGATTGATTTTCGTCTGTTGTGGCAAAGGTCAAAACGTCCCGATAAATATTAAACTGAACACGTGAAAATTATAGAAGGAGAAAAGCTTTTTATTCAAAATTTCAAAATTTCAGAAAGAGAAGGTCATTGTGATTGTGTCAAAAATAAATAATGATGGCTACCAAAACCGTTGAAAGCATTTAAAACCTGGGAAGTTATACATTTTTAAGCCGGGTTAACTCCAGCTGGATAAGCTGATGGTGGGGGACCAGCTGTTGCTTGGTTTCCAGTCGAAGACGTTGTAGATGTTCCTGAACGAGCAGTCCAGTTGACAAGAGTGTTCAGACCGTATGCAAGAACGAGAAGAACTGATACAATCTGAAAAATGACATTTTAATTTCTCAGAAGCATCTTAATTTTTGAATTACAGTTGCCAGTAGGAACCAAAAGTTGAAATGATAGAAGATATTGCAGAAGTAGTAGATGGTGTTGAGTGCACTGCATACACAAAAGACTGCACTGTATCCGAGTTCCTGAAAATTAAAAATCTATGAAGTTGAGAATATATGAAAGAAACAGAGATTTAGGGTTGATAATCAGAATCCAAAATTAATGATTTCATATTTTTTGAATGATTCCATGTTATTTCAATGCATCCCTTTTTCAACTTACGATAAGAACCCATTGTCCTGATTTTGTGAAGAGCAAGTCAAAGAAAACAGCAGCGAACACTCCGATAGCTGTGATGAATTCGAGAATTGAAGTGAGACAGATGAACCATCCCCATCCACGAAGACCTGGTGATGCCATAAAAATAATCTGGAGAAGTGTCAGAAGCAATATTGCTGGCTTCAGCACTTGTGGCATTTCTTTCATCTCCTGATAACCCATCCTTTAGCTGAAATTATTGAAATTTCGAAAATCATAATTTTTTAATCAATAGGAATTGAAATAAGGTATAGAGTAAACATTAGATTGAAAACAGGTTTCAGGTGGTCACCGAAACATTGTGAGTCAACATAAACTACTTTTTCAGTCAACACTCTGCTCTCTTTGGTGATAAAATACATGTTCTCGGGACTGTTATCGATTTGAGGAGAAGGAAGAAAATGTATGATGAAAAATATGAAAAAGAGGGAGAATAAAAGTAGGGAAGAAAGTATGATGTGGAAGTAAAGCATATGACTTGTACACTCCGGAAAAGATGCAACGGTTCAGTTTTGTTTTTGATTTTTGTGATTCAGTGAGAATTCTGATTGGTGAAAACAAAAAAGTATTGAGGAGTGACAAACTTGTGAAGTAGAAGTCAATTCTGATTGGAGAAAACACAACGTATGCATCATAATTAAGAGTGAAAAAAAGCATGTTCTGAAATAGTACTTTTCAGGTAGGTTGAATCATTGAATTCACATGTTGTGAAATATAAAACTTCGAAGTTTATGGGGTAGAAATATTTGGGAGAAATAATACCTAGGACGCAGAATTGAGAGAAAAACAAACAACTATTTCGATAGGATCGGAATGAATTTAACAAAAAAATCACATGCTGGGAGACCCATAGAAATTAATATTCCCATACTCATTTCACTTTTTCAATTTCAATTTTTATAAATACTTGGAGATAAAGCATGAATAGAGAAAAGCTATATATTCCCAAAATATTATAAAAGACTCTCTAATACAAAAGCAGCTCTACGTATATTTTCCAACGCGAATGCAAAAAAACTTTGTTAATGTTTATCCTTCTAATAGAGGTTTTCTGGAAATGGAAAGCTTCACCAGAAATTTCTGCGATTACGCATCCAAAAACAGGATCCACTATTGGCTTCATCAGGGGAAATTTGAGAGAGAATATTTTGGGCAAATAAACATTGCAGGACGAGAAAAAATGTATTACTCTATTCACAATATACTAGGTAAATTTATTTGTGAGACAAATAAACAAGTGTATACGTCAATCCATTTTGATTTCTTACGAAACATTTGACACAATTTTAATCAACAAAGAAGAAGAGATTCGATGACTCTTTTTCAAAGAGAGATTTATGCCACATCATCGATCCACACAATACAAACAGTTGACTCATTTCCAACGAAACATGGATCACAGAATCGATTCGTGGAAATGTGTGAAAAGTGGCAGCACCATGGAAAAGGGTGGTGAAGCCAAATAGAAAGAGTTAAACAGAGAGCGAGAAATACAGTTATTTTGAAAAAGATTGATAACGGGCGCGAGACTGATCATGACGAGGCGGCAGCAATTTTATGGCAAAAGAGCAAATAATTCAGTTCGGAGAGAGTTTTCTATCTATGTGTATTGTGACCATATAGTATAGAAAAATGACAGAACCTTTGCTTGTTGAAATAGTCAATTGAAGTGAAGAGACATCAGAGGAGGTGGGACATCAAAATGAGAAAAAGAGGCGGCTTCCGAGTGACTCTTTCAAAGGGCATTCGATTTGTAATATGGGACAATATATGCCAAAATAAATGAAAAGAATGAAAGAAAATGACACATATATTGATATGACGTGTCAGTTGTAGAAATAAGATGAACGAATTTGTACATCGAACAACCTGAAATTAAAATATAGAAAACTGGCATTTCCTCGATGACCAACTTATACAACAATTCTTCAATAACCTTTCGTTTTCGAAACCGGGTCATAAAATCATCAAATCCTCTCCATTCTGAACTCCTGAATACAAGTATGTTTTCTTTGCAATTTCTTTGATTACTGCAATGTCATTCATGGCTGAATCCAATTCTGGTTATTCCACTTTTTGAGATGTTAATCCATTTTTTTCACAAATTTTTTTGATTGAAAAATCGAATAATTTACAAGAACAAAAGTAAGAAACCTAATAAACTGTTTTTTTTCAGAAGCATAGTTTACAGTATGCGCCGATATGGTAACCGCGGCTAACATGAACAATCTGCAAACATTTCAACAGCGTTCGATTTCTACCGTAACACCTACTCCCAACCACTGATAAAATGGATTAACTCAAACAGAAATTGCTTCTTTTTTCTAAATAAATGTTTCCGCTGATAACTTCTTCTACTTTTAAAATCGTTTCTATTCAAAAACTGCGAAAAATCCTTCTTATTGCACAAAATACGAGCTTTTGATTATAACGGGTATAGCCATTATGTATTTATTATTTCTATTCTGTCCGCGTGCAACCATGAAGCAAATCTTTAAAAAATATACAGATTAACGCAGCGATTCAGCACAGGTACGACATTCCGCGATTCATCTCCGCTCATTTTCCACCGCTTTTGGTTCCACAACCCTTTCCCCGCTTTTAAAGGGGCCTCCAGGTACCCGTCTTATTGCCTTTTGGGATTACGGTCAACATGTCCGCAAACACCATCACGTCGGAATGCAACCCTTTGAAAAAATATTTTTTCGCCCGTTCTTATTTTGTATCAGTGTTAATAAAATACATTTAAAGAACGGGGTAAAACCGTTGATGTGGAAGAAAAATATATTAAATAGTTTATTGATTATTTGAAATCATCTTCGAAAAATTTCTAAATTTGCAGGTGAATGAGAGCACATTATGTTTTACTACTTTTGCTCCAGATCGTTGGAGTGAATGGCGAATTGATAAGTGTACTGACAGGTATATATCTAATGGAAAATATCATTTTTAAAAGTTATCTTTAGGCACAGCAATAGCAATCGCAACTGGAGCGTTTTGGGGTTTGAAAGATAAGATAAAGTGCCAGCTGTACGAGTGTTGCCATGAGCCAGATGTAAATTTCAACTATCATTGTGAGTTCACGAATTCAATTGAATTCTTACATTATATTTTGTTTAGCTCTCGACGCCGATATCGCAAATTTGCTTTTTGGTCAGCATTTAGTGAAAGACGTTGTAGTGAATGCTCTAAAAGCTCACTGGCACAACGAAAATCCAAAAAAACCTCTAGTTCTATCATTTCACGGTTATACTGGGTCTGGAAAAAACTACGTCGCTGAAATAATTGCAAATAATACATTCAGGTGAGTACACCTTTCTGTTAAGTGATTTCGTAATCATGTATAGCTTACAGACAAGGTCTGCGGAGTGGTTTTGTACAACATATTGTCGCCACTAACGATTTTCCGGATAAGAGCAAGATAGAAGATTATCAAATGGAGTTGCGGAACAGAATTTTATCAACTGTACAGAAATGTCATCGATCTTTATTCATCTTCGATGAAACGGATAAGCTTCCGGAACAATTATTAGGAGCAATCAAGCCTTTTTTGGACTATTATTCCACGATTTCGGGTGTCGATTTTCGGAGAAGTGTCTTCATACTCCTCAGCAATAAAGGAGGAGGGAAAATTTCGGATATAACATTAAAGCAATATGAAAATGGCTATCCACGAGAGCAGCTGCGATTGGAGTCGTTCGAGCGAGAGCTTATGAATTTTTCGTTCAATGAAAAAGGTGGATTGAAAATGAGTGAATTGATTTCGAACCACCTTATCGATCACTTCATTCCCTTCCTTCCATTACAACGAGAACACGTTAAAAGTTGTGTTGATGCATATCTTCGGAAACGAGGTCGAAGCGACCTCGTATCAAATGTGGATTTTGTTGAGAGAGTTTTGAATTCTTTACAATACTTTCCTGACTCTTCAAAAGCCTTCTCATCTTCCGGTTGTAAGCGCGTAGATGCAAAGACGGACCTCGAATTAGCCAAGATACGGCCACAATTCCAGTTTGACGACGAACTTTAATCTATTTTCTTGTTGATATTTCTTTATCATCTCTTCATGTTTTCTAATCTCAAGTTTTTTACCGGTTAGCTTTATTTGTATATTACTGCATTCCTCGACGGTTCCCACATTTGCCAGCTTTGTCAGGTATTATAAAGTCTATAGATTCGTTTTAAAAGTAATCTTTTTTTTTTAATTTGGTTTCACTACCATCCATTTATTTATTCTCTTTATTTTCAAGCATTGAAATAACATTTGCTTCTAAAAATAATTCCCCCAGATGGCTCCGAAGAAGACTAAGAAATCAAAGAAAGATGATTCGATGATTGATTTTGTCGAGGAAGAAGTCACTGGGGATGTTGATGAAGGTGAATTTGAGGAAGCTGAAGATATCGTGGAAGATTCCGATGAAGATGAGCCTCCGAAGAAAAAGAAAAAAGTGGTTAAGAAGGAAATCAAACAAGAACTTGAGCTGACAGATGAGAAGCTTCAAGAACTTCTCGCCAAGTATGAAGCTTCTAAAACAACAGCTACAAAGACGAAGGACGACTTCAAGCACTTGCCCAAAAGTCAACGAGGAAAAGCCTTGAAAAAAGCTTTGCGCAAAGACAAAAGAGCTCGTCAAGAAGAAAGATCCAAAATCAGAGATGAACTTGGTGAAAGCGCTCCACAAAAAGAAGTTCCAAAAACAATTGAAAGTATGAGAGAGTATGATCCTACAATGGTTGATGAACAGGATGACGAAGTAGAGCATGATGAAGCAAATGATGAATTCGCTCCATACTTCAACAGAGAGACATCTCCCAAAGTGATGA
>GL379918.1:156899-172310 GCA_000143925.2 Caenorhabditis brenneri | reverse complement strand
AAAAACGTGAGTAATGGATCCGTGGGGGTGCTTTTTCGAACTTTGGGAGCCCGTATCTCGCTTCAAATCAATTTTTAGACACTAATTCAAACAGACCCCATATCGCTACCACTTTCTGAATCGATTCATATAAAAATATTGACAATTTTTGGATTAGCATACTCCCCCTTTAACAAGGTTTTATTCCATTTTTTGAAATCATTAAAAATAAATGAAACAGTTTTCATGATAAAACGCTTTATTATATATAATTATTTGTTTTTTTTTTATTATAAACCTTCAAAAATCATTTTCTGTACAGAATTCTGTTAATCTGTAAATAATTTAAATTTTCCATTTTTGCAGCTGAAAAGTATTTCAAATGGTGACTGGTAGGTCTTCTGGTTCCATTTTCACACGGTCATATGCTTGATTCTTCGGGGATTTCCTCAGAGACAAAATTGAGTAGACAATAGAAATAAGGCAGTTGAGAACTGAAAAATGACAAATTGAAGGATGAGTTTTCCCCTGGGAATGTACCTTGAATTCCACAGATGATGGCAAGTTGAGTATGGAAGTAGTCCTCAGCTCTCACACACTTCCGGAGGCAAACTTGTTGAGTCTGAAACCTTTTTCAAATCAAAATTTAAAGAGAATTGAACGGAAATTACTTGACTAGAGTGTTGATAGACTAAATATCCGGAAGCAATTGTCATCAATAAAGAGAAAACTGCACACATTCGAAGGCATATCGGATCGTAGTTTCTGGAAAATATTCCATACTTGAAGTAAAATGATTGGAATAATTTGGATTTTTTGTAACATTTTCTTTACAGCATTTCAGTCAAGAACTGTTTAGAACGTTTAAAAATCGAATATATTCCTATCTATGAAAGAAGGAAGAAAATGAAAAACATTGATTGCATTTAAATCAGTACATAACTTCTGTTCAGACTGTCGTGAGTCTCCTATTTTGTTCTTGCTCTTACCTAGTTGTTACACAACAAATCAATGACATCAATATATAAATGAAGGCAAAACTCATTGAAAGTGGATCATGGGACAAGTAATTAGATCCAACTCCTGTCATCTGGAACAAATTTTCTCATTTTCAAAAAGAAAAACATTCAAAAAATCACTTACAAGAATGAAAAACCCACAGAGAAAATGAATAATCGAAAGGCATCTTCCTAGGTTGAAATACGAGTTTTCCATACTTTTTCACTATTCAGACTCTCACAAACTTCGAAATTCTGATCTCGAAACTTTCGAAAGAAAAGCGCTAACTTTGACGCGGAAATTTGTAGATGAAAGAGAGATGGGGACTCGTTTGACATGTGTAAAAACTGAGGGCAGCTGATTGATGAGACAACAGAGAAATGAAAAAAACGAGGAAGAAGAAAAAGAAGTGAAAAAAGAGCACACTGTTTTCTATACTCGAATCGAATTGGAAGATTCATTCAAATTAAAATAATAACCAGTAAAAAATTGACATTTTTGAAAGCATCAGAGTGAATTTAATTATAAATGTAAACTAGACCCGGTTGTATCAAGATCAGCAATAACTCCAGAATCATCAAGTCTTTGAAGTGGACGATCAGAACGAGAAGTGGAAGGAGATGGAGAACGGGTACCTATCAAATCGGGTTTGATCTGATTCAAACATCCAACAAATGCCGAAAAACTGAAAATGATTCATTGAAGATCAATAAATTTATCGATATTTCAAAAGTGTAATATTTTGAGTTTTCGTATATTTGAACTATCCATAACACTCAAATGTCGTGTTGACTACAAACTAAACTTGTGATTATAAATTCCCTCAACTCTATAATTTTAATAAGTTCGCTACATACACTACGCTTAGATTTTTAGCCTTTATGAACCATAGAACAGGTGAAAACGACTAATTCAATTTTTAAACCTACCAAAAATATTGATCGTGTGTCATGAAGCAGTCGATGATTCGTTGTTCAATATGCTGAATATGTTCTGTGATGCCGTATATTTGAAACATCATTTTCAGTTCTTCAACAGAAATTATCTGAAAAAAAAGAAGGTTTTTTATTTAAGAACATTGAATAAATACCTTCTTATCTGTAGCAAGCTTGAATCTCTCGATGTCAATATCCGGATTTGTGGAAAGAATGATTTCAAGGTCAACCAGAAGCTGAAGATTCTATTGTCATTTTTCAAAAAGAGAAGAATGAAAACTAACTCGAACTCTCCCTTTTTCTCTTTGCTCTTGACTGGATGTAGGTCTACTCGGAAGATGGGAAAAAACACTTCCATTATCATCTGATTCAAGAACGTCTGGGATATTTATTCTGAAAAAAAAGGTGTTTTATTTTCTGTTTTTGATTCTTCCTTACAAAACTTCTCTTGATTGTTTATCGTTTTGAAGAACTTCAAAAAACAGTTGATAGTCGATAAAAAATATGACATTTGAGGAAGTGGAAGCAGGTTCTGTCTCTTTATCTTCCATAATACTCGTAGCAATCAACCAATCCAATAAATGTTGCCACGTATCAGAAGGATGAATTATTCTGATAGAATTTAAAAGTGATGACATAGAAACCAAACCATTACTATGATGGTCATGAGCTTTTGTATTTTGTAGCATCTTTTCAATATCTTCTATTGAAACCTGATCAAGATCCACAGAAAGTTCTCGAAACTCCGAAAAAGTCTCCGGAATTCGAAGGAGTTTTCTTTCTATCTCTCGATCACTGTCGATTACGGTAGATGCGACAGACTCAGGTCGAAGTACCTATAAAAAACAATTAGTGAAGAGAATATATAGGAAGTTTTACCTCATTTTCGTCAATATCATTTAAATTGAGCACATAGGAAATATTAGTTCTTGGGATTGGATATAAAGGAGTTTGTGGTTTTTCAGAGACTGGTTCCAATGGTTTCTGTAGAGTTGTTGGTAGTTTTGGGAGTGCTGGAAAGCCGATTTTAGTTGTAGGTGGACGACTTGTTGTCGATGTTGATGGACGACTTTGTTCTGAAGAAAAACGCAAGTAACTGTAACAAAGTAAGTAGACTTTCCTGTGAAAACTTTTGTAAAATAAAAACTGGGAAGACGAACCTATTGACTCATTCTTGATCAACATACTCGGTGTTGTTTTTGGAGAAATTGGTGGAAGAGCAGCTCTTTGGATTAATTTTGGATATGTATTCCAAGCACTGCTCTGTGCCTTTAGAATTGCTTCGACAGCATCTTCGCTCGAGCTCATCCGTCATTTCTCATCTCAAGTTGGAACTCGAAAAGTGAGCATTTTGTAGGAATGGACTCTATTATAATTGTCGTCCAATCGACAGAAACACTGATTCACAGAAAGAGAGAGAAAGAGAAATGTAGGGGGCGGGTGATAACAACTGGAGATTAGAGGCCGTTTCCGACGGGCTTTCGGTTGCCCTGACGACTCTTGCCGCGTGCTTTTTGCTCACGAGTTCCGGCAACTTGAAGGTTTCCGTTAGACAATGAAGGCAGTCAGAAATTATATATTTTCTTATAGAAAACTAAGAGTTTTGACAAAGGCTCAAGTGACTGGTACCGTGCTACCACCAACAAATATGGGTTATTATGAAGTAGATTTCATGTTTTTCGACATTTAACAATTCATTTCTGCATCTTTGAATATCTTTCTATCAACTTTTCAGAGGTTTTTATGTTAGGGTGGAACTATGAACCCAATAAATACTTGGTTTTTGATTCAGTTAGTCGCAACTATTGTGAATTCGAAAAACTAATTTAGATCATTTTGCTTGCAATTCGTATCATTCGTAGTAGTTTCAGTTTCGTCTGCCGGAAGTTTTTTTAAAATTCAGATAGACACTCATAGAACGATTCGATCTCAGAATAGTGTTTTAGCTACGGTCTTCCATTATTATTACTCTCTACAGTAATCGATGAAAGTAGGATTACGGTAGGACCAACAAAAAATATGGACTTTGATGTGTAAATGAGACGATCTTTTACTTCAACTATCATGAAAACCAGATTTTCGAAGATTAATTCACATAAACATGATTACTTTCTGTTATTAGATCAACATAAGTTTTATAATGAGGTTTGTGTAAACTCGTTTAAATTTGAGAAATATTTATTATTAATTTCAGGCATTAGATCAGTAAGAAATCGCAAGTCATTCGTTCAAAAAGTGTTACTACTTACATTAAAATAAATAAATGTGTTTATTACCCGTCGGTAGGATCGAAGCGCGCATTTTGAAAGAATTTGATAATCTCCAGAAAAACAAGAAAATGAAGAGTCACGGAAGAGATGGAAGAGAAGAGAAGGAAAGGAAATAAGGAAGTAATACCCGTTAATACCAAAAAAGAAATGAACATTCGGATGGATGAATTGGAAGAGGGGAAAGGGCGAATAGCAGACTAGAACGAGGTAAATATCCGGAGAGAGAGGGAAAAATATGAATAGAGAGAAATGGATTAGAATCCCGATTCGACAATCATTTGACCATCTTGTACAAAACCAGCATTATGATGAGCACCTGATGAGGATGTTGGTGATGGTGAGGATCCTTGAAGGACATGTAGAACACAATAATGGATAAATATATATTGCTGCTGAAAAGAGAAAGAAAATTGAAGAAATAGTTCAAAAGTATCAATTGTTACCTCATTCTGCACCATCTGACACCGTTCGTATCGCATTTCACAAACTGTTCCAAACACATCAACTGGTTCACCCAGAGAACTCGTTTGAAGAAGTCGGTCAATGCTGATGAATGTACCCGAACGACCAACTCCCGCACTAAAATCATATTGAAATGAGATTGATTTTATTCAAAATATAGGCAAACCTGCAATGGACAATCGTCGGTGCATTATGTGGAGAATGTGGTAAATGATGTCGGAACATTCTCGAGAATTGAATAATTCCATTCGGATGAGCAGGTGCTCCGAAATCTGGCCATGCCATATAATGCAAATGACGGACGTATCGAGTGATTCGACCATCTGGACCTGATTTTTCTAGTCGGATATCTCGGATCACAAATTCCTCATACTCCTTTTCAGCTACTATTGTGATCTAAAAATACTTTGTTCCGTGAAAAACTCAACTCGGTCTTTTCAAAACTCACTTCAATCTCTCCATACATAACTGGCACATTTGGATGATCTGGCCAGTATTGATGACACTTATCTCGCCCTTTTTCAACACATTTTGTAAGTGCTATGATCGCTGGACACTGCTGCTCCCACGTCATCTGCCAGAAGTGGTCACGTGTTGAAGGTAGAGGTCCTTGTGCAGCAATGAACTCTCGACGAGATGAAAAACCAGGAACATAGTTTGCATTGATGTAGTCACCTCCTTCGATGTTACTTGGATTTGAGAGTTTGACACGTGAATGATCATATGCAGGGATGTTAGTGAAACGATTTTTAGGTCGATTCACAATCAATTCAGAGGCAGCAACAGACTGTCCAACTCCTACATTCCGCATCATATCGTATTCTTCGGAGAATCTAAAGTCAGAATCCGCTGACATCAGTCTGACGTGCTCGGCAAAATCTTCGAGTCGTACTGGTCTTCTGAAAAATGGAGCAAATGTTACAAACTATGAAAATAATTTATTGTTTCCAAATCATTTTCTGTTCTTCTCATTCACTTTTTTTCAGAAAAATTCTTTCTAGAATTTGTAGTTTTTAGTATCTCACATGTTCTTACTCAGATAAAATTCATGAAAATTGTATACCAAATCGGATCAAAAACAAGAATCACAAGATTTTAATTCGATACATTGTATATAGGAATACATCTTCAAATACAAGAACCCATAGAATCTATACAACTACGAATTGCAAAAAAAAAATCTGCTGATGAACCTACCGTAATCCTAGAAATCCAAAGACCTCTTTTAAAAAACTTACGATTTATTAGTGTTGGCTCCACTGACTACTGTATAAAGTGGTGTCCGATGAATCGGTCCTGACGAGAGTCGCTCGAGACGATGCTCGACGCCGGTCCGCTCGCGCAGACTCCTTGTTCGTCGGTGTCCTCCAGCATTGGCATTTGGTGCTCCGAGATGTGGATTACTTCCACAATCAGTCATTGTTGTTGAGGTGGAAGTCGGCGAATTAGAGCTCGTCGTGGATGATGGTGGCGGTGTTGTGGCGTCGAGACCGAGCTTTGCAAGGCAGTCAGCGGCTCTCTCTGCCATCATCATTTTGAGTGCCTCCCACTGAGACTCTTTCTCTTTCGAGGGTCCGTTCTTGAATGCCGCCGCCGCGAGTCTGCAATTTGATCTACTAATAAAAATATGTCTGAACAAGATTATCAAAAAATGAGATACACAGAGAAGTGGAGAAAAAAGTATATAGACATAATCTTTCTTACTCTTTTCCTCGTTGCTTTTCTCTAGAGCAAAGATAGGATCTTGTCCTTTTTTCATGAATTTTGATGTCTATCTCTTCGTTTTTTTCTATGTATTTATATGCGCACATATGCAAAACGAGCGAGTGTGATGACGTCAATTTGTATCATTCCACAGAGAAGAAGATGTCGTTCCAATCGTTATGAATTCTGATGGCATTAAACTTATACGGTGATGAGGAATGGAACACTGACAAGGTACAATTTTTTTTCACTCAAAACTTCTAAGAGTTTAGGTGCTTTTCGAGACTATCTTCCTCATACATGAATGAAACTTCGAAATGGATAAGCTTCTTTTTTTGGAATCCCTCAATTAGATAAGCGAACAGTCCTAGTTTAGAACACATAATAAAAGTGTGGTCCAATTTGTGGACACCTGAACACTGTAAGCCGGAACCCAATAGGAACGAAAGCTTTTTGGGACGATTCGTACCGTTGAACATTTGAAAACTAAATGGATAAAGGAAGGTGTTTTGTGTTCATTTTCCTTCTACTCTATATTTTTTGGAGTGGGCGGGCGGAGGTGGAGAAAAAAAAAGAGAGAAGAAGTATCACTTTTATCACGGCGACAATACAATATTGTCGTTTGGTTTTTTCTACCGGGCGGGCTATCGGTCGTCGGTTAGACAGAATGCGTGGGCCGTGAGATACGAACAATGGCTACAGCAGGAGAAAAAAGAAAAGAAGGGGAAGAAGCTGAATGAGTCAGATATTGAGATTTTAGTAGTAGTCACCATTATTCACAAATTAGTCATTGCCGTTCATTCAGGAAGAAAACAAGTAAAGGAGGGAGGAGAATCATACACAATTCATTTGAAATCCACCCCAAACCGGGCAAAAACTACACCAAAAATAAAGAAGGAAGAGTGGAAAAAGGGCATGAAAAACGCGCGGAAAGGCTTGTGTTTGATTTGCAAAACAGCTGAACACTCGAACACAAAAGGATGAGAATAAGAGGAGAGACCACCCGACCGGTGGACACTGTCTTCTTATTCTTCTTCTCGGGAACAAACATATACTAGTTCTTTTTCTTTTTTTAGAAGAAGAAGAACTTCAGAATATAAGAATACTTACCTCGCTTTCTTTGTCCGATTCCAGAAGAATAGGAAAATTGTTCCGACGATTCCAGCGAATGCAATCACAATCAGAACAGCAACGACAGTTAGTAGAGGGATAGCAGGAGTTGCTGAGCCTGGAAGATTTGAAATTTGAAATGCTTGATTGAAGTGAAGAAGGTCGTTGATGTGGGTTCTTTAATTGTCGTCATTACAAGAAATGAATAATGGAAATGACAGGTTGAATCGGAGATCGAAGAAAAAAGAAATGAAGGAAAAAGATGCGTCATTCGAAGCCCAGGAAGACATTTAAAAACCAAAAGGGGCGGAGCTTCGGGACGGAAGAAAAGCTCCAAATCATGCATTTATTAGCCACAAATAATTGTACGTTTCTCTCCACGAGAAATCTCAGAAAATCTCAAAAAATCTCGATGAAAACCACCAAAATATATGACGTGTCGGTGACAATTTTCAGATTTTTTCGAGAGTGAAAAGAGACTCAAAGAATCGAAAGAAATGTCGGAGGAAGGAGGCGTGGCTAAAATGTTCCGGGAACGAATTGAAAAAATCTTGATTAGGAGTGAAAATGTGCCATTTTCCAAGAATTATTACTTTGAAAAAATTAAAAATAAGTATACTTTTGATTGAAAATGTTTTGGGAATAGCAAGGAATATTATAAGAATGAGAAACAAAGATTGGAGTTTCGGAACAAGGAATAGAATGAGTGGGTGGTATACGGTACTTTTGAAAGAATCTGGAATGGACGAAAAAATTGAATATAGTGTGGAAAGCAACACAGTTGTCAGTAATCGAGAGAAACGGAGATAGAGTTTGTAATCATACAGGTAATAAAAACAAGAACCGGAAGCACAATATCTCAAAAGCCCAAAGTAGAAAACATTAGCTGAAACTCTGATTTTCCATTTCAAAGGTTCGAAGAAAATGAATGGAGGTTCCGTAAAATTTCACGCATTGTTCCTATCAGCGTTGTTTTTCAGACACTAAACTTCTTAGAGTTTTCTATGAAATGTAAATTTGAGAAACGGTTGGCTTCATAGGTTTTTCAGCTTTCCAAATGATTGGTTTTAGATTATTAGTTGTGGATGGAACTCCATTCGTATCTTACATGATTGCACTAGTTATCAATCTTATCGGTCGTCTTTAGACAAATATTGACCCAATTTACAGAGAATAATAACTCTTATCTAGAACATTTATGGTACAGGAACAGTTTTATTCATATTCATTTGATATGTTCTTTTTCATGTAGCTCCTTCTTCTCTGTACAGTATCCCTGACTAAACTAGGTTTTTCATCTGAAAGTTCATTCTAGACTGGAACGATACTTGAACCTAATTTCAAAAAATGACGTAGTTCTAATATTGAAATCTGTGTGTTTTGGACATTTCGTTGTCACCTTTGCACTGCGCATAAGTGATGACAATGTGTCAAAAACGAAGAAGAAGAAGATGAAAAAAGAAGACGAAGACACGGAAGAATCTCAACACAAGAATATGCAAAAATGAAAGAAAAGAAGAAGAGTAGGACTACCCAGAAAAATGGCAGCCTTTGCTGATGTTCATTGAGCAAAAACTAGCATAAGGTGTGCGTGGGTGACAAGAAAAAATAGGGAAAAGAAGTGTGGAAGAAGGAAAGAAAGAAGACGATGCGCCCTTCTTTTTTGCTTTTGCCGCACCCCTGTGTGCTCTTCTCATAACTCAAAAAAAGGAGAAGAAGATGTAGAAAAAAGGCGACGATGATGATGAGAAGAGAAAGAAGAATGAGTTGAAAAAAGTAGCAGAAGAAGAAGAAGCGGTGAGCCGGGTAATCATTTCAAAGAGGGGGAGGAGATTCAAATCAGATGGACGAAGAAGAAAGAATAGAAGAAGATGTTGGAGTGGGGGAGGGGGAGGTAGAAGATTTAATTAGAAACTTTTCTACTTTCCTTTTTCCAACATCTTCATGAAGATTTACAACAAAAGAAAAGAGCCTGTTTGAAGAGGGTTTTCTAGAGAAAAGAGCACAAACACATCCAAGAGCACCATTATGAGAAAAGTAATGGGACAAGAAGAATGAGGAGGAGAAGAACTATACAGGAATAAACACGGCACAAATATTCTATTGAATCGTGGGCGATTCTTCTTTCAAGGGACGTTTTTTCAGATGCCTATCTAGAATTTTCTATTAATTTCAGCCGTTATATGACCTCTTGGAAGAGTGTTGGAAATGTCAAGAATCTCGTCTAGGTAGATGCAAATTCTGACACTGATTTTCTTTTGAAGTATGTAAAAACAGTATTTATTTTACGAAAAAAAATCAGAGGAGACTTTGAAAGTAACACCATAATTCTTGTTATCCCGCATCGTTTATTGATGCCTAGAACCAAAAATAGTGACTAGATGTTCAGTTTTGCCATTCACAAAGAAGATCTTTCCGAAAAAAAAATGCATGGTGTCTCATTTCCTCTTTTTTTTGGAATAAGAGAGAGAAGATCCCTGTCTTTTTCTTCTTCTTCTCTCATATTTATTCATAACTTTAGCTCTTTTGGCTCTGTTTATGTGTATGCTCATCACGATGGACGACTCCAAGAGACCCTACGGATTAGTCGTTTATCCATCAACTGTTTGAAAAAGAAGAAGACGATGTGGAAAGAGCAAAAATTGATACATCTCCATTCAGAAATTTGAGAAGAATAGGACAAAAAAGGGACACATTCTGCATTTGCACAATAGGTTCGTAGGCTTATCAAATCATTCCCAATTTTCTCTTTTGTTGTCTTTTTTCCCATTTTTCAATTGCCTTTTCAATGAAAAATGAAACGGGTAGGCGTGATCGAAAAGCTCTTTTGTGTTGGAAATTGACAGAGATGGATGACACAAAATGGATTGAAATATTGGATAAGGGAGGGAATGGAAACGAATATTTATATGAGAAATTTGAAAAAAAAAACGATTTTTATTAAAATGTAAAATAGATTGTTCCCAATTCAAAACAAAAGGACAAGCGAGTCCAGGTTAGGAACTAGAAAATGATGTTCAATCCAGGAATCAAAACAAGTATACTTCGATTTGCATTAGTTCTTAGTTGGAAAAAGTTTAGGAATTGATTGAATTAAAACGTTGAACTCATGTTTCCTCGTAGATTTCTATGAAACCCCAAAGAACATAGAAAAGTACAGAAAGGGTACGGTAAGATCTTGCCCAAACTTTGCTAAACCTTCAATAGAACGGCATTCCGTTCAATTAAATGACGACTGTGCCTCTGAAATTAGATTGCTCAACGATTAACATGTTTCAGGAAGTACAATTCCTCATGAAACGTTCTAGATTTAGAATCGCCTAGATAAAAAGGAATCTAAAAAGTCGGAACAAGAAGGAATTCTTAAAAAAAGGAAGGTAAAAAATGGAAGAAAATACCCGTTCTCATTCGGTCGGAGATTTATTAGTTTTGCCTTCTGGGTGGTGTGTGAACAAGTAAAATATGAAATAAGACTATGAAAGAGGCGGGAAAAAGAAAAAGAAATGAAGAAGAAGAAGGAAAAAAGAGAGAGAAACGAAGAAATAGAAGGCGTTAGAAGTGGTGCACAATAAACAACATAGCAAATTGCACCCGTTGAAAAAAAAACGAACGGGTTGGCGTGGAAAAAGGAGAAAGTGAAAAGGGTGTTCGCCAAAAAAAAAAACGGCTGGTGCTCACGGCTGTGCTCACTTTTTCTGCTTCCTCTCTGTCTCTTCGATGAAGCACACGGGTGCTCACGTCGCTATGTGTGCACATATCATATATTCACGTGGGCGGCGCCCCGGGGGGCAAAAGCAAAGTTCGGGCTGTGGCATTGAGGAGGAGCCCCCTCCTGTGTTTGTTGGGGCGGATGGACAGACAGGACTCACGCACCCATTTTTACTTTATAAACATATCGGAAATGTTAATCTATCACGGGAGTGGAATGAGAGAAATGGAACGTGTGGTAAACCAAATTGAGGAGACTGACCAAAGATTATTCGATCAAATTCAAGCACTTTTCTTAGAATCGGTTTGTACTCAAAATAGGATTCGTCCATCATTCAGACAATCAGAGAAGAAGAATTCTGATCTGTTAAAAATGAATGTGCAAAAACATGCACTTTACAAGGCAGAAGCTATTTATGTTATCAATTGAAAACGTGATTCATAATTAATGATTACCTCATACTTCTCTAGAAATGTGGGTGGAGTATCAAGGGAAATTTTGAAAAGTGATAAGAGAAATGATAACATCAATAAAGATTCGTTGTCTAGGTTAAGCGATTAGAGTAGTAAAAAGAAAGGTAAGTCTATGGAAACCATATATCAAGAGTCTTTTGGGTACAGAACCTGAATATGCTGATCAAAATGTATTTATTTGAATTGCACTACTAAACTAATCAGCTATAAGAGTAGAGATGACCTGGAGTACGGTATTGAAGACTAATATTTTCATACACTTAGGTCATAGAATAGATAACTAAATTCCGTTTTTGATAAAGATTAAATATTCAAGGAATTGAGAACTAGTTGTCTATAGAGTCTATTGTTCGTTTCTACTGAAACTTTAAGCCGTTTTATGAAATTTCAATCAGAAAGGAATACGTGTGAAAACTGCTATCGAGCATTTAAAATATGAAACGTCTTCTAGCTTTGAAAGCTCTAATACTGACTATCCATGGCTTATCTAGACATCTAAGCCCATTCTATGAACTTTATAGACTCTAGTCGACAACACGTCTTCTTCTAATCAGCTTTCTCTACGCAGCAGATATTCTTTAAATCGGATAAAAGATGAACATCTCATCTTTCAGAGCTCAGTTTAATATCAATTCGATCGGATCAGTTTGTGGATGTCATCAGCTGACAAACCGGAAATGATTGGAGAAGACAAGAATTCAATGAGAAAGAGCAAAAAACGGAAGAAATGAACAGAGAAAAAGACCTAGGGGTGATGGGAATTGGATCCACAAAATTCATTTCGTTGGAAACGAAAAGTGAATGAAAAAAGAGGTGGAATGTGTACCCAGAAAGAGAGGACCTTCATTTTCAAAAAAGGCTCGGGTTTCAGGTTATCAAGAGCAGGAGTCAACGACAAGAATTTGTGGGCGTAGAGGACACAAGCCTGGGGGAGAAGAAGAAGAAGAAGAAGGGGAGTGTGGGTGCAGGCGGGGGAGTTAAAAAAGAGAAAGAGAAGGAATGATGATGATGATGCTTGTGACTGATAACACAAAAAGAACATTTTGCAGATGAAGAAGAAGAAAAGAGAAGAAAGAAATAACTCACCGGTGGTCATCACTTGACTGGGTGGCGAATCAGTGAAGAGGGTTGGGGATGTGAAGAGACGGATTCTGACACGATACTTGGAAGCGGATCGAAGAGGTCCATTGCAGATACGGTCTGCTCTGACTTCTCGACAACTCTCGTCATCTCCTAATTCTTCAAATATCGACACATCTGCATCCTGTTTCACTTTTTGAATATCCTGGAGTTTTGCCACGTAGGAAGGCCAAACATCAAAACGTTGTACTTGTTGCCATGTCTGTAAATGTATTTTTAAGAGAAGACGTCATTGAAAATTATTTGATTATTCCATAAATTAAATGTATTTTTTGCTTACATAAGTTCCGTTGTCAGTCTCAAGCCATCTATTTATAGACTCGTCAGCTGTGGTTTCCGAAACAATTATAGCAAATCTGAAAATGTTTTTTTCAGAAACATACTTGATAGTCTGAAAGGGAATAAACTCACTGTTTTATTTCACCATTCCTATTATCAAACATTGTAGTTGGGAAACGAACAATCATACTGTGACTGCCGATACTTTCTTTCATTATAACTGGAGAAACAATTGGTTTTGGAGGTGCCATCAAAGGCATCGATACACTCGGAATCACAGGAGATGTCTCTCCGAATCCAGCTTCAGTGACTGCTCGAACACTAAAATTGTAGGTGTGTCCACCGAAAAGCTCATCAATGACCACTTGAACAGTATGATCAGATCTGTTAGAGGATACTCCAACGTCTATTGTTCTCGTTTCATCTGATCCCATTTTGGTGACATTCACATTGTAATGTGTTAGAATACCATTCGGAAGGGCTGGTGGTAACCAGGTGAGCATCACGGAGTACGAATTCAAAGGTTCCACTGAAAATAGAGAGAATTTAGTTTCAATTTGTAATATTGAAGAACATGTTTTAGAACTAGAAGAACTGGAAAAGATTTAATAATTCTATGAAACACTAAATATAATTGAGGCTTACAGGTTGCCTTGGCAACGGACTTTATTTATCTAATTTGTTTTCTAAAGAAACGAATCTAAAAAGTTCACAGTATCATAAATTATTAACGAACGAACCTTTCAAACTTTGAACTGCTGCCGGTTTATCCTGCCTTGTTGAGAACGATAACTGTCTCATAGTTCTTGTTGCTGCTGGACATTGTGGTGTCTCATTGCCTCCTCCACAAATGATTTGAGTGTTGACTGTATACTTGTGGAACGGTCTCAATCCATCTAAATTCAATAATGGAGCAAATGTTGAAGTGAGTTGCATTCTCTTATCGAATACACTTTTTCCATTCATATCTCGAACAACAATATGCATTTGACAATTGGAAATTGACGTTGAATCATGATGAGTTGAGAAAACAATTCGAAGAGTCGCAGATGATCGAGTGACACTTTCTAATGAAACATTAACTGCTGGACTCGACATTCTGATAGTTTCATTATGACGAGTTTCCGAAATGATTCCTGTTTTGGTGACAGTGAATAATTGTACTCGATAGCATGCTCCCTTCACAAGATTCTTCGCGAAAACTGGATCCAAATTCTTCGGAGAAGTTTCGAATTTCATAGTTTTATCAGTTTCTTCGTTATTTCCAATTGGGGTAATTCTCATATTCAGAAGACTGTCGGCACCCACAACTTTATTCCAGATATCTTTGACACGAGACATAAATACTTCACTTTTTGGCCAAATCAATTCGATTCCTCCATTTGATTCCTAGAATGTCTTGGTTATGGAGAGTTTCTATTTCTAAAAACAGGATACCTGAAGAGTTAATCCAAAAGCATTGAAATCGAATGCTGGAGTGAGAACTATACTCTTTTGAAGTTTTTGACTTGTTGATTCATCTGACATCGAAGAAATTGAAAAATCGAATCTCTCTCCTGGAGACAATGCAAAATTGAACCAACATCTGAAATTACAGGAATTAAATTCAAATTCAGTAATCCATTTTGTTCTTACATTCGGTGTCCAGATTTTGTCTGTTCAATATTTGCGTAGTTCACTGATCTTTCCACTTCATCTCCAGCTACCGTAATCTGACATTTATCAATTTTGGAAGAAGTTGGAAGCTCCGCAAGCATTTTGTATTTTCCACGTTTCAAATCAGCACGAACCTGGAAATTTGTTTGTACCATCTCGAAATAAAATCAATAAAACTTACTCTGAAATCAATTGGCGGAAGTGGTCTCAACTGAAATTTCGTGAGCAATGGTTCAGACATTTGACCTCCTTTTTGAACAGATGCCACAATTTGATATGCCTCTCCTTGGAGCATTGAATCACAAATGGAAATTGATGTTTCGGTTGATGGAATAGTCATCTGAAATGATGAAAATACAGAAGTATAAAGAGTGAATTGAAGAAAGATCAAAAGAAAATCATTGACTAGTAAACAAATAAATGAACACGGAAGGGAAAAACAAAACTAACATTTGTTGAATTAGATGGATTCGATTGAAGTGCATATTGAATTGTATAGAAATCAGCTCCACTGAATTCATCAGTTTTCCACGTCACTTCCACACATGATCCAGTATTCTGATTTATATTGACTTCTTTTATCGGTGATGGTTTTGTTGCATGTAGATATCCATGGTCGACTGCTTCTCATCTTTTATGACCATCCTCTACTGATAATCGAATTCCCGATTTCAATTTCCGAAAAAAACCTCCAA
>GL379918.1:134612-156889 GCA_000143925.2 Caenorhabditis brenneri | reverse complement strand
ATTCATCAGTTTTCCACGTCACTTCCACACATGATCCAGTATTCTGATTTATATTGACTTCTTTTATCGGTGATGGTTTTGTTGTCAATGTAGATATCCATGGTCGACTGCTCATTCCATCTTTATGAGCAATCACTCTAACTGAATAATCGAATCCCGAATTCAAATTTCCGAGATAAAACTCCAAATTTTTCTGTTCAGGAATATCCAAAATCTGGAGGACTGGGAACTTTTTATCTGGATTGATTTGTCGATATTCAATTGAGAATGAATCCTAAGAAAAAGAAATCGAATTTTCATTTCAAAGAAAAGTGGGACTCACTTGTAAATACGAATCGTTTTTGATTGTTCTCATTGTGATATTGTGTTCAGCCACTTGAATATCAGAGTCTGTTGAACGAAAGTCCGGTGCACGTGGATCCATAACAACTGATTCTTCTTTTATCAAAGAGGTTGAACCATCTTTTTGACCGTAAATTGCAATTCTGAAATCGAAAACTTTAGAGAAACTAAATACTTGGTTTTGGAAATTATTGGAAGTTTTCGAATTTCAGTTGTAGTGGCTCAAAATAAATGCAAGCATATGCAGGACGTAAACAATAACCAATTTTTACAAAAAACTAACGAATATCGATGTCCGGGTCGTAGAGCATGTATTCTGATGTTATAAGGAGAGTCATCGGAAGAAACAAACGTCTTGTTGGAATCTCTTATTTCATCCGAACTGAAAAATAACGTTTTGTGAGAACCTAAGATCCCTCTTGAAATTCAAAAACCTACATATTCTCAGTTACATCCTGAACCTTTGCAGCAAAACTTTGATACAAAGGATGCCTTCGTGGTAATGAAACAAGAATTTGTGACCAGGGAGACAATGAATCCTTTTTAATGGCAAATAACTCGTGCTGCTCTGCCGACGTCGTCAAAGAATCGGATTGACACGTGGAGAAATGCAGCACGAGAAGGAGCCATATGAGTGAATGTATACCGTACTTCCAGCGTATCATTTCATGATCCGAAAAATGAATAAATGAATGAATGAAAAGAAAAAGGGAACGATGGATGAGAAGAAGATGATGGAAAAGGGAAAATAGAGATGAAGCAATCGGAAAGAAGGTCAAAATGACAAGAAAAGGTGAACACGATAAACTAGGAGAAAGTGATCGAATTGACTGACCATCGGAAGAATAAAATGGATAGGAAAGTGAATGAATTTATCAATTTCTTCTTTCGTCTTTTTGATTCTCTTGTGAACTTTCCAATTAGCAGGTTCATCAAAATAAAGAGGTTGTTTTAAGAAAAAAAAAACAAGGAATTAGAGGTAAAGGTGAATGAAAAGAACGGACAGGTAGTTGGTACCTGACAGAAAGATGTCAAGTGGGGGCTTTTAACAAAAGAAAAGCTTGAAGAATGGAGAGATTCTAGTTGGGTAGATAGAGAGAAGGAAAGGGAACTGGTATACTGTCCATGTGAAAATAATAACAATCAACAAGAGATGAATAGCTGAGAGTTGACAATTGAGTGAAAAAGCAACAATTTTTTCATTTGGAAAGAATAGGAAATTAAGTGGTATTGACTCGGAAGAGAGTTTTCAGAGAACAGTTCCCAAGAAAAGGATCGTTAGAAATCGATAAAGGATGTTGTTCAGAAATATGTTTGCAACATAAATGTTATGATCAAATATGAAATATGATAACAAAACTGTAAATTGCGGAAGATTATTCCAAAAATGAAAATATTTTGATTTCGGATAGAAAAAAAGAAAAAATTAGAAAACAAAAGGTTCAAAAATCCATGAGAACCTTCCAAAGGTTTCATTTGGATTGAATCCTGGAAACATCTGATTCCCTGGTTTCGAGGTCGGCTCGATTTGGAATAGGGTTAGTTTGAGACTTCTACGAATTGAGGAATTTTTGATAGGTAAGCTTACTATACATATTTCAAAATAGGGACGCAGAATGGATGGTGCTTTCAGAAAACCTATATTACTTTTAGAAAGACCTAGTGACTATAAAAAAGCGGATTCCAATTCTTTAGTCCTAAATTAATTTCAGGTTAGTTGGTTCCAGCTAGTGGTACTGTGTGTTTGGTTTCTTACAGAAGCCTCAACTTACAGCAACTGTCAATTACCGTATTCCTAACTTCTAGAACTTGAAATAATTGATCATCATCTAGTTTGAAGTAGTGGCAACAATGGAGAAATAAAGACACTTCTATAGGATCTTGAACTTGAATCATTTGAAAATAGGAATCAGATGATTCATCACAAATGAAAACAACTAGGAAGAAGGATCCCAATGATCCGGAAAAGAGAGAGAAGTAAAAAAGGACAATGGATCCAAATCGTTTGTATGTGTGTGGGTGTTCTTTTTAGTTGTTCTTCACACAAAACCGCAGTTTTGTGTGGAAAAACGGATTGGTGTCTGTCTCCTGCCGAGTGGCGGGAAAGCAGAAAAAGAAGAAGACGGTGCGAGAGGATGAGTGTCAAGGACATCCGAGAGACGCAGAACAAGGATGATGCGCCTCGCCATATAGTCAAGTATTCCTTGTCGCCAAAAAAAGAAGTAAAGAAAGGGATTCTGCCATTCATCCACTTCAAGGTGACAATAATACAGAAAACAATACGGGCAGGAGGGAATACGATTCAACCACAACTTCCGAAAGTTCATATGAATTCATATGGGGAGAAGGTGAGAAGATGACCATTTCTGACCTACTACAGTTATAACGAGGTAACGATTTAGAAGGAAAGAGCGGAGGGAAAAGAGGTTGACTACGAAACGATGCGCTGAAGCGCAAATTAACATTTTCTCAAGGCAACTACTGGTTGGTTGGGAAGAAATTGGTATAGACAGGTTAAATTATTACTCACAAATTCATCTAGGTCAGAAGCTTCTTTGAGTGTTAGACAGTGATCGAATTACTGTAGAAAGGAATGCTTTTGGGTTTATTCAGTTTTGTGGCTACATAAGTCTTGGATTATGAGGACGGAATAAACGGGAAGAAAAAGGAAGTACTGAACTATGAAATTCCGTAATAGGAGCTATAAATACAGTAAAACTTCAAGCACAAAGTCAGTAAGAATATTGGAAACATCGAGAAAATGATGATGAGAAAAGGGCAAGAAAAAAAATGGTGCGAGATTTTGAAACTTTTGACGGAAGTTGTCTACAGGGCATTCTGGGATGCTCTCAATGGTTGGGGTTTGGTGCAATCGAGTGATTATTCAAAAACATTCTTTCATACTTGAATGGTAGAGTGATTTCATTATGATACCATTTCAAAACGTGTCTAGCTTTAAAAAGAGTTCGCTTCTAATCTGGAAATGAATAGTTGTTCAACTTCAATCATGACGGTTATATACTATATTAATATCTGGGTGGAGAGGGACCTCGCCCATGAGAATCATATCATTTTTGTAAAGTAATATGATATGAAATGTAACAAGATCTTCTTCGAAATGAAACAGGCTCTGCCGGAAGATGTAAGGAAATGAGGATGACCCGAAAAGAAATGAGTGAAGATTTACGAGCATTTCTCGAGGTCTTCGACCATTCCCTTCTGATTGTTTATAATAATAATAAGGGGCGGATGGAAGAAGGAACGCATAAACACAATGAATGTATAGTTTATATTTCTAAGAGGCCAAGACCTCCTTAGAAATAAGGAAGGAAAGAGATTTCGGAGGATTACCGTTTTGTTTGGAACAGAAGGGATTCAGAATATGTTTATGTTTTTGGAAGAGACAAGAATTAGGCAACAGGCACATCGTAATTGATACTGACGTGTTGGGATGATGATATGAATGAAAGGAACAGGTTGAAGAGAGAGAATCAGATGAAATGAAGAGAGTAAGAGGTTATGGAATAAGGAGCGACACGGTAAGCAACGATTAGTGAGTAAGTGAAAAGAGGCAAGCGGCGCCGGTAATTTGAAATTGTTGGCTGAATACAAAAAGAGAATGAATGAATAGGATGAAGTACCTGTAATATATAGAAAGTATCTGAAAATAAGAGAAAGTAATACGTAAAAAATAGACAAAAGAGAGAAAGAGTGGATTGAGAATAAGACAAAAAGTGCATTGACAAACAGAGAAAGTGACCAAATGGGATGCTCGTTTTGAGAGATGAGCACTTCTCGAGAAAGCTGTTCCGGGTTTTATTGGCTTTCAGGAAAATTAGAAAATTAGTCTTTCAGGGAATCTGAATAAAAAAGGATTCTTACTAAGATGATGGTCCAAAACCTCTAATAAAATGGCACATACAATCAACACGAAAGCAATAAACTGGTGAGAAAAAGACTATTTGAAAAATTTCCAAATTTGAAAATGCAGATAACTACCTCTCAAAAATAGATAATCTTCTTCTCAACGTACAAGTCAATGAATAAATGAAAAGATTGATGAAAATTCAGTTTCAAACAAAAAGGAAACCTGAAAACCATGATTTTAAGGCTCCTCCTTTGTCTGACTAGAAACAATGCACCGAATATTTCGAAAAAAAAGTGAAATTGTCTGTATAGTCTTCTTGATTTCTCAAAAAGAAGTCAATAAAACTGCCTACGCCGTGAAGTCTAACGGTTTGGGAAAGTGTGTGAAAAGTTGAGGAATGATTGTGTGAAGGAATCCGGAATGGTCAAGAATTGGGAGAAACTTGATCTGGAAAGATGTTCGAGATCAGTGAGAGAGAGAGAGAAAAAGAGAAGCAGAGACTGTATGGATTGAGTAATGTAAAAAGTTTTTGGGTGATGATGGGGTGTTCGTTTATTGTGTCTTTGGAAGTGAGGCTTCGGGTGGGTGGTCGGTGCTCGTAAAGTGTTTGTGAGAAATGTCTGATACCTCTACATCTTACATACTGTCTTATTGTCCAGCTATATTCAAATAGAACAGACACATATATACACACATTTCGGTACGAACGGGAGAGGAATGAAAAGAGCAACTTGATTGGAAAATGATTAGGAAAAGTTCAAATAAAGGGGAGGAGGAGAAGGAGGCAACATGCGGAAAATAAGTGAAACAAAAGGGATTACGTTTGCCGTTTTCTTCACCGGTGGGTCACAACCTAATCAGGGAAAAGAAAGAAGAGGAGTGATTGAAAGAAGAAGACTGGATTCGGAAATAAAGACATTGTTTCCAAAATGACCTAATTGTTAGGTGTTCGTTTTGGGAAAAAAGAAAGGGAAATGAACTAAAGATTAGGTGGAGAAAAGAGAGAAAAGGTGTCGGCGTGCTGTGAAGTTTTCCCAGTAGGTGTCTATCCAGATGGTGTTTTGACATAAAGAAAGACATTATCAGGAGATGAAAGAAGAACCGGAAAAAGATGTCGGTGGAGAGATGGGAAACGATCATAAGCATGCACACTTACCAACACATGTCATTAGAAAAGTTGGTAAGATGCTAGATACTTTGTACTTTTTTCAATGTTTGGTGCTGGATGTATTGTACTTCAGAGTCTCTATGAGGTCTTATAAGAGAAAAGATCACATAGACTTCAAAAGAAAAGAAGATCCATGATGTCCCGAAATAATTTTTTAAAAAAGAATCTTGAACACTAGTTTAGTATTGAAAGCAACATGTTCTGAAACACATAGGCTTCAGATAAAAAAATTATGGCAAACGTTATGAGTTTCGAACTATGAAGATTCTCAATTTTCAAGAAATGAGAAACGTTCGCAATTCAGAATTAACAATTTAGATTTAAGCCTCTCCGATTTCAACTTTTCCAAGCGTCAACCCACCGGAATAAGAGCAAACTACACATTCTATCCAAAAAATAACAATAACTGTCCATTCAGAAAAAGAAACTTTGATCTTCAATTCATATAAAAAGTTTCAAAAATGACAAGATAAATAAACATGGAAGCTGTATTGAAAATGGCAAAAGGGAACCGGTTGCTCTGAAGTTAAATGATCGCAGGAAGCCACCTCGTGTGTCATGTCAAATGCCTCATCTTTACGGAAAACGGAAAAAAAAACAGGGAGAGCAGATGACTAGAAACCGATGACCCACTGGACATTTTCAGAATACAGGATCTGGAGAATCGTTGGTGGTGATGACTCGAATAGATGTGAAAGGATGGTAGAGGACATCAAGTGGAAAGAAAGACACGCGTGATTTGCGACGGAATGATGTGTGAATGAACCGGACACGGAATACAGAAGAAGCAGAAGACGTCAAAGAGGATGAAGCATAAGAAGATTCCGATGGCAATTCAGGAAAAAGAGACACTTGAAAAAAAGAAAGAAGACTAGTCGTTTTGAATCAGGAACTTTTGTTCTAACACATTTTAACAAATGAAATAGTACTACTATACTGATTCTAACAATTAAAAGTCTCCAAAAAGTATCTAGGTTGGAATGAGATCCGAAAAAGGTCAAAAGGCGTTCGAAATGAAATCCGTACATTTCAAAAGTATCAGATTACTGTCTTTGAGGGAGCTCCCCACGCGACGACCATTCGAGTGGCAGTTAGTCGCAAGTTTTTGTGATGAGAGCCTCTTGAGACAGAAAGGATAAAGTTAAACTTTTCAAAAAATGGTTTAATTGCGGAAATTGGAAAAAAATATCTAAAAGCTGATGATAGAGTGAAGAAGATTCCACTCAAATGAGTGCGAGGGATTAGAGACACAATCACACAAACACATAAGACAGGCAAAAGTGGACGATGAGGTGAGTTGGGGACGACCGGCTGGTAGAAGAAGGGGGGCTCCTCTCGCGGTATTGTCCGCAATGTTTGGCTATTGCTCACCATCGTAAAGCAGTGCTGCTGGTGCTCCGCGAGCCTCCGAAGGAAGAAGACTCCTCACTAGTTGCTCCTTTTTTGGATCTTTTGTAAATCGGTCTTCGGGAGAGGAAGAGAAAGGTTGGAGAAGACAAACATGTTGGAAGAAAAATGAGGAGGAGGAGGAGATGAGAAGGCGCCATTAAAAAAACAACACTATCCAAGAGGTGATCGGAAGGAGAGAGATTGACGATTCGCGCGACTAATTGGCCAAGATTGTGCGAGAGGTGTCGGGTTTCTCGCGCACGAGTTGCGGAAAACAAAAAGCACGGAAAAATGAGAAAAGTGTTGAAAAGTCAGAAGAATCAGTTGAGTGGAAAGACTTTTGATGTAATCTGAAAACGAGAAATATTAAATTTCGAATTTTTGAAACGGAGAAGATTCTGGATCATATTTAATGTTCTCTGAGGATTCTAGATTGAATCCTGAATTCTGAGAAAAATAATAAATGATTATTTTCTGGAATCAATTAGTAATCTAATCAAACTATCGTTTTTCAGAATTATCCGAAGTTTTCAAAAAGACGCGTAACGGAATACGTCTTTCATTACAGGTTAGAAACCCAGAGATGTTCTCAGCCACGAAACTTGGGAAATACAAATTTGAACGTTGACCGTCATCTTTGATGATTTTTCAACCATTAATTGAGCATAAGTCTCTAGTATCTTTCATCATTCTCACTGTACACCTCATTTGTTTCTTCAGTAACTTAATTATTCCGTTTCTTTCGTTAGTTCGTATAAATACTGATAAAGATCTTCTAATCCATCGGAAAAGTGTGAAGACACACCTATGGTTGGCTGATTGCCAATAACAATTAATTATGTATTTCTTTTCCGATTCAGATAAGATCAAGATAAACGGAAAACCGAAAGAAAATAGAGGGTAGAAAACGATGTGAATGGAAACGGACCTATAATGAAAGGAAGGTGGAAGAGGGTGACCTGTTAGTGACCGCCAAATTATTGTGTATGGGTACGGGACACACTTGACAGGACACTGTTATAATGTGGCGGTATGTGGGTTGAGAGCCGACAGTGCTCCAGAAATAAGGGGGGAATGGTCAAGGACGGACCAAAAGGAGACGACTAATTGATGTTGTTTTGTACCATAGAGGGTAAATAAAAGTATTTGTTTTCCAGAGCTGAAGAAACTTTTCGTAGAAGTAAAAATCGAAACACTCAGAAACAATAGAAGCATATTCACGTAGATTTATCAGTCCAAGAAATGTGTTGAAGGCTTCTTCCAATCATTTCACTCTGTTTTATTTACTTCTAATATTCGATTTGTTTCAGATATTCTCCGGTTTTTCGCAATCTGGAAATTGAAGTTGTTTCTTCATACTAAGAAAGACAAGTTAATAATAGCTGCTGAAGTTATGTCATTTTCCGTTTTCATTGGCAAGAATCCGCAGATTATGCTCCCAATTCTAGGAAAACAAAAAAACAGAAAAATGAGTATTCAGCTACAGATCGATACCTTGTTCAATTTGTAAATGGTTATTGCGCCTTTTCTTCGAGAAGTTATTCGAGAAGAGAGGTTCTTTTTTTCTTTCATTTTTACGTTTGGTAGACATTTTGCATTCACAAACTGCCAGCTGATACTGTATCTTGGAATCTCATGAGTTTGAACTTTTAAACCCATTTAACTAGATTTATATATTATTGTAGAGTGCGTGCTAAATAATTGATTAGTTGTTTTTTTCTTTATTTTGAATTTCTGCAAACCGTACAAAAAGTATCGCATCTTTTTCATCTTTTCGTTATCATATCACTCTTGAAACTACGAATTGACATCAATCACGTTTGCGTTGTAACGAAATAAATAAATAGAGAAACAAATATTTTATTTGGGTTTTCAAATATTTACAGATTCAATTTGGGTGAGGGACAGTTGTTCTTTGGACTCGTCAGCACAATAAAAGGCATCGGGTGATAATTTAAAGCGAGAGAGAAGTGGTTTTGGTTTCGTTTTTTTTTCTTTTGATTCCCAAAAGTGTGGGAACAATCCAATGGGTTTCCTAAAGAGTTCGCAATATGCGATACCCGCACTCAGATGATAACTGAGAAAGGAAGTGAGAGAGGGAGAAGAAGGAAATGGAGAAGGTGTCAAACGTCTTCTAATCCAGAAAATTCAGAAGAAGAATGACTTGTACCCAGGAATGACAGTGAACGTGACTAGATTGTGACGTGGCAGTGGAAGAGATAGACACAAATTAAGAATGAAATAGATTCTAATATTAACCTAAGATATTGACACTATCCTAGAATCATCGTCGGCTACTCGAATCCAATGAAATCACGGATACTGTATCAGAGAATCTCGTCTTTTTAATTGAATCACATGATTTCGCTTTTGTCAGTTTTGGTGCAGAAGGGGCACCCAATTGAGTTTCGCATTTTGCTGATTCGTGTTTCAGATTTTCCACGGCCTAAAAACGTTTTACTTTCATTGAAAGATCTTTTCAGTTTGGTTACTTACCGTATCACTAGCTACACTTGTTGCTGACCAAATACTTTCTCTTCTGGCTTCAATATAAGAAACTGTGGTCGAGAATTTAGTTCTGCTGGAATCCTTTCGTGCAACATATCCATCTCCCCATTCCAATTCGATTTCTTCAGATGCCAATTTATCTGTTCGTTTTTTAGACATTGGAAGGGCTGCCAAGAACTCGGCAGGCAGTTTTCCTCGTGATTCTTTTGGTCCACAGCAGCAGGTGCATAAGAAAAGAGCACAAAGAACCAATGGGATCATTGCAATTGCTAACGGAATCAGAAGCATCTCAATCTGGAAACGAGAGCAGGCACGGAATTCCACTTCTCTTTTTGTTCTTCTAGAAGATTCTGTTGATTCGATTCCATTTGTTTCGATTTCACGAAGAAGATCAACATCAATAGCAGTGCTGAAATGAAAATAAAAATTGTTTTATCAGTTCACCTATCATTAAAAATCCCATTAACTTATCAATCATTTTAATCACTCGGTCAAAAGCCAGACCATCAGAATTACCGTCGCGGCGCATTGAATGCCTCCTCGTTTTCAAAAGTTTTGATAAGAAGAACGTTTTCTCTCTAATATCTCTATACTCTTTTCATATTCTCGGTGCTTACGGTTTCACTCATAAATCAATTTTTCTTCGTTTCGTCACCTCAAAACGTTTTGTGTCTTTTTTCACGTCTCGGTCAAAAAAGGTGAGAAGATATTACGTGGAAAAGTCACAAACAGAAGGATATTGTCACGTGGATTCAGACAATCAGATGAGAATATCAGAAGAAGTCGAGTACTAATTGTACTTGTTATCTTTGAAAATCGGTCACATTTCTGATAGAATTGTTTCGAATGTTATTTTTCTATTACTTTATACTGTGACCTATTGAACTTTTGTACAGTAAACATTACCAATCCAATAGAACTCTTTAAGCTACATCATAGTCTTCTAGAATATCGTCAAAAGATATATGAATCAAATCATTTATCGCAATAAAATCCTACAAAAAAGTGATTATCTCGTCGCAAAGATATACCCAAAAACTCTTCTATTTTACATGTATAATCTCGATTAGACCGGATGCAAAGCCTGTTTCGTCAAAGGTCACTTTTCTGCAAAACCGCTTTATCAAACAGTTTGGATTGACCGTAAGAGGTGCGCATTGTGATGCAGATATCCCATCAAGGCTTCCGGTGGAAACGGGGCAAGATGCAGAAGAACGGAAACGGTTGCGAGGGACGAAGAGGACAATGATAAGGAGTGGAGGAAGAGGAAGAGGAGGAGCATAGAACATAGAACAGTTATAGAGGAATTGGGAAAAAATCAAATGATCATATTGTCTGTTTCTTGAGTTAAAGAATTATTAGACCTTAGGCAGCAATTGGATTTTTGTGAAAGTTCGGCGAAAGGATATTGATTATTTTCAGTCAATAATGGATTTGAAACTAGGAACGTTTTTTTTTTAAATATTTTTCGCAAGCTTAAAATGAGCAATTTGAATCAGCACCTTCTTAGCTTCAGACTAGGAACCATGGAAAAACTAAACTTCTGTTTGTGGGTTTAATGCTAATGTACAAAACTTTCTACAAGAAATCCTAATACGAAATCAGGGTTTCAAAAGGTTTGAACGTTTTAGTTTCAGAATTCTCTAGTTCTGTGAGAAACCTTGTCTCTACAGGTAACCGATTTTCCCTGAACTTGATCGAGATTTCAGGTTTCTGATGTCTCAAAACTAGGTCGAAGCTAAACATCTTTGGTTGTTTACCCCTTCAGTTCCTCACACGAAAGCTTGTATCTCGTACCCTATTGACCTCAAGGTCAACCTTTGTCAAGGTCATTAAATGTGTCTTACCTGTTGATTTCTTCTGTTCCATTAATTGGCATGAAGCAATTCTTATTACACGCCCTACAAAATGCGGGAGCCGAATCGGTAGAAGTGAGGAGTGCCACAAAAAGGATGAGTAATGAGATCATGAGCCTTGAGATTTCGGAAGCCATTTTCTGGAAAAAAAGAGAGATAAAGGGATAAATCAATGAGAAGCGGAGGGTAAAAAAGGAGATAACGATAATAATAGAGAGGAAGAAAAGAGAGTGGAAGAGGAGAGGCGGTTCGATATAGTACAAGAAAAAAGACACGATTCCCCCCTGCTGATTGATTTACACAAGTCGCCCGGCGACAGCTTCTGCTTCTGATGTAATGACGACGAGAAGTAGAAGAAGAAGAAGTGAAGGAAAGAAAAAGAAGAAGCTATGGGACAGAAAATGAAGAAGAAGAAGATGTACGGGTAGATGAACATACCATGTAATTGTAATTGTTCAATTGTCTTTTGTTTTGTCCGTTGCTGCCTCGCACTCTCCCCATTCTCCAGTTGTCATGACCAATATGATAAGAAGGTGAAAAGGGGAGGAGCTGGACAGTTGAGACAGTAAAAAGGCCTCTTTTAAATGGGTTTAGACCCTTAAACGGACTAAATGGTAGCCTTTTTCGAGGGAAATGGTGTGGGCCGAGACAATGGGCGGAGAGTACCCCTATCGTTTCTCCCGGAACAAACCGGTATGGGTCACTCGACTACAAAGATCACTCAAGAATAAAAAATATGAAGAAGTTTCAGATAGGAGTGTGATAAAAGAAGTTCAAATGGAAAGTGATGATGTCACAATCTTGAATGAGATTAACTGAAGACGAAGTGAACGTTCTTACAACTAAAAAACGGGAGATATCGAGGTTAAGCTTCTTTGTGGTTTCAGATGCATCTTTTAGAGCCTTACACAAAAAAACTGACGAATCAAGTTCTACTCCATTTTATTATCTTATAGATCGTTTCTTGTCAATATTTGACACTATCATTCTAACCGTTCAACTTTCACAGCTTTCACTTTCCGGAGATACACTTTTCAGTGTCAAGTGAGAGTGTACTGGGTAATAATGGGATGTAAGCAATGCATAAAAGATAGTCAGGGTTTGTAGGAAAACAGAGGAAATCTAGTCGTGTTGTTCGCTTTGAATGCATTGGAGCAGGGATTACTAAATTTGAGGAAACAATTTGGAAGACGGTACGTACAGAGCAAAAAGAGAAGTGAATGATAATAGAGCTTTAAGTTCTGTCAGAAAACAAGAGTTGAAAGCTGTGTTAAAAAAAGCAGTTCAATGTATCTCAACTCTTATACCGTACCTATGAATATTCGAAGGGTAAAGACTTCAAGCTTCAAAGAAAGAGATGATCTTTTAATCAGAGGACTACTGTAGATTATCAACGAAAAGGGTGGATCCGTTGTGAATGGGTCTTCAAAAGGAAGTTTGAAACAGTAGAGAACAAATGCGTTGTCCGTCTTAATTGGGTAATAATTCACAGAATTAATGATGTATCCTGTATCACCAATATCTTAACATCATCATCATTATCAACATCATCATCCGACAGTATCAATCCCATAAAACCGTTTTTTCTGAAAAGAAAAATGGGTTTTGGACACGAAACCGCAAACTGGAGAAGGGAAAAGAGTGTCTTCTCAATCTTTCGTATGTCCATCCGTCGGAAATTCGATCGTAATCAGCCAGTGTGGGGCGATGATGATAGATTGGCAGAAAAGAACGCGAAAATGAATGGAAGACGTAGAAAAAGAAGAAGAATAAGATGGTTAAAAAGAAGATGAAGTAGATGATGAAGAAGAAGAAAATGACCACGAGTTCAGAGACAAATAAGAGAAGATTTCCAGATTCTTGACGTAGATGTCAAGAATTCAGACGAGAAAAACGTACTCAATGTTCAAAATAGAGAATCAAAATGAAAAAAGAAAAGAGAAATAGAAAAAAGGCGGGTCAAGAAGGCAATAGGGATGGGTTTCATTGAGTTAATCAACGGTGTCTTTTTCCATTCAATCCAATGATTTTCTCGAACGAAGATTCGTTTCAAAACTGATTCGATTAGCAATTGAGAAACCTATCAGCATAAGAAACAGCGAAACAAAACGAAACGAAAAAGAAGACAGTCAGGCACCAAGGATCTTTTGGGATCAAAAAATAAAAAAGGACAGGAGGGTAAACCATGTGGAACGATTCAAATGGTATCCAGATAATTGGATTAAAAATGGAGTACAATTGTCTATAAGTTTATGAACTTTTCAACTACTTTCTATCTTGTTTTCTCATTTAAAAAGAAGAAAGAAAAGAGAGAATGGCCAATGAAACAATTGTCTTTAGTAGGTCATTCTACATGAAAAAGAAAAAGGAGAAAATGATTAAAACTGTTTGTTTCAAACGATGTACAACTGAATGATTGGCAACGTTTCTTTTGAAACTTTTATTCCTTCTTCTGAGAATGACTAATAGAAACTTCAAAATTGTGAAATTGTATTCTGAACACAGGTATTCCTGAGGTAAACAAGAATGTAGTTAAACTCTAGATCAGAGAAATGGTTTATGAGTTTCTAGATAAGTACTGAAGTTTAAAAAAGGTTTTTCGAAATCATTCATCTTCTATTATCAGATTCCATTGAGCTAGAAGTGTATTTCAGGAATTTGAACATATCAAACCTTGTAGGTGTGAGATATTTTCTTTCTTTTTCCTTCCCTCAATTTTCTCACGACTAAAGTTCAATTCGGAGTTAAGAAAGATCTATCAAGTTTCTTTGAAGACAATTTATCTCTAAATACTATCAGAAATGACATAAATCCCAGCATATCAATCACAGGAAAAATAGATTAATAAATTAGAAGAGATAAAAAAAGAACAAAGACTGAAGTCAGCAATCCAAACACTATGAATGTCGTGCAACTTTTGAAAATCCGATGAAAAAGAAAAGAAGGAAATGGGCGGAGGAAGAAGGAGAAGTCATAAAATATAGAGATAGAAGAGAGATAGAAGAGAATACGGTTCAGCATATTTGTTTGTATTTGATATCTACAATAAATCCCCCCTTTCCCATCAGTCATCCGGACAGTAGTCTTTGTCCTCTAGCCGTCCGACTGGCGCCAAGTTTTACGAGATGATGGACACAGGACACTTTCCAACTTGATCCCACCCAATAGCTTCTTATCAAGGTCGGAAATGATAACGAAGATATTTGAAGATTATTAGGAGCAATTACAGATAATAAGCGTTTATGGATCACGGGGTCTTATGGGAACTACATTCAATTGAATGAATCGTTTGAGTACATCATAAATACTGATAGTTCTTTGACGGTGACCTTCTGAAACCAGATTACGAAACGCCTTTTTCTTCTTCTTCTTCAAAAGTTCACATTCATATATTCCGCTTGTTCTATCTCTAATCTCTTTTCATTATCCCTTCTCCTATCAATCTTGTCTCTCCGCATCATGGTCATTCGTCCTTCCATCACTTCCGGTGTTCCCCCCTTTTCTCCAAAGCATCGGAAGTTCGGACCGAAACCTTTGATGGTCAATTCAAACGGTTGCTTGCAGAGAAGGAGGATAAGAAGAAGTGGACGATAGAATCGGTTTCATTGGACGTTTTCTTTCTCTGCTGATTCTCTGATATTGCTTCTTTTTGCATTTATCACTGAAGGAGGACGATGCGCGATGCGAGGACAACGATGCAGATAAATCACGTGCGAAAAAAGGAGAAGAATCGGAAAAGAGACGGAAGAGAAGAATCCCAAACGGAAACATAAAGAGCGGCTAATTGGATATGGGTTTTAAAGATTATGTACAGTTTTATTCGATTTATAGTTATGTATGTTAATGAATAGAAAGGGCCAGGAAACAAATCGGTAATTATGGAAAATGAATGAACAGAGAAGGTTCAAATGAAGAATCAAATAAGAATTCTTTCGATGACTCAGAGGAGTCCAGTCAATACTAATGGTCCGAAAAATGTTCTGATAATAATCAATCAAGTTATAAGTAAAAACTTCTCAGCATGTGCTGCATTACTCTACATGTTTCTCCATAATCGAAACTAGATCGAAATTACATATAGTTACTGTTGGATTCTGATTTGAAACAAACAAATTCATAATCACACCAACCACATCTTCAGTTTGAAACTTCATATATGAAATAGAAGGAAAACAAAAATAATGAGGTTCTGAAATCTTTGTTAACCTTGTATAGCTCAACAGTTGTTTGTCTAAACTCATGAAGATAGTCAGAATTTTCGAAAATACGTGAAAACTGAGCCAAAGTTATTTGGAACCATGCAAAAATGTTCTGATCTGATCGTGAGAAAAAGAATTCTAAGAAGTCCAAACATTCAAACTCTTCTGGAAGTTATTCTGAGAATGAACTGTTTCCAAAAACAGAAGCCACAATGTTCCTATCTAAATATAGAGCACGAAACAAAGGTTTTGTGAATTCAAAAAACAAGAATGTAACAAAGAAAGGAACACTCATTAACTAGGTAATCAACTGACAAGAATGACTCATTTGACTCTTTTTTCTTTTATTTGATATTAGTGATGAAGAGGGAAAAATTACTGTGTTTCATCCTAGATTAAGCTTTAAAAAGTTAATATTATTCACAATGTAATTCCGATATCATAGATGCTGCAGTGATTTCAGTAAAGTTTTTCTTATTAAAGTTATTTTTTTGTAAAATTCAGTTAATCATTTCTGATATAATCATACTGAAAACTAAAAGACGGTGCACAAAAAAAAATTCTATCAAATCTCGTTCTGTTGAAGATTGACAGTAGCTCAATGTGCATTCTTTTCCGTCCGATTGCTTCAGCTACCAACTTCTTTGATTGAATATTCAGCTTAATTTCAATGCTTTTTACTGTTTATCATGAAATCCTAAACGTGATAAAAAAGGGAAAACATTGATAATGAATGAATAAACACAGAATAAAAGAGAGAATAAAAACTGAAAGTGTTCGTTCGTTTGTTCATTTAATCGGAATACAAATGAATGAGAAATCAGTGAAATGAGGGATTCGATTGCATCAGAAAAAGAAAGTTGTTGTCCGTGAGCGGACAGAAGAAAATAAGACTGAATGAGGAGGCTTCTTCTCCTTCAGATGCCCTAATAAAAGCATTGTCGCGCAATAAGTGTGACCTCCGCTTTAATTTCTTTTGTTCTAGAAGCCGTCCGTCCCTGTATTCTCTAGTTTTCAGTTTTGTTAATGATCGCAATGCTTGTAGCGAACTTCTTGTCACTGAAAAATGCAAATTGATAAGTATTCTAGTTACGGAAGAGATTTCGAAACGAATGACGAATTCAGTTGGACGCTCTAATGGATACTAATCTGACTGCATTCCTAATCAACTAGATCATGAGGAAACCTCTGTCCACTGTCATAACCAAGATTCTAAATAATAACGGTTTATCTGATAAAGTACAGTAAATATTGGTAAACGGGGATTCTACTGGCTTATGGCATCCGAGAATTATTTGTATCATTAGCCTAGAAGGGAATGGGGACATCAAACGAAAAAACAAATAATTTACAATCACAGAATCAATTTATTATTGCCTAGTGGGCACGCTTTTGACTGGAGACGATCATATGTTCCTCAGCTTTTCGAACAGCGGAAGATATAGCATGATCAGTTTTCGAACGATAACATCCCAAAAGTTTGTCACAATGATCTTCACCACTTGAAATAGCATCCATCTAAATATTCATTTTTATAAGATGTAGTCAATGTTCCTCACGAACCTTTTTCATAAGATCATAAACAATAGTATCATTCACATCACTATCATGTTTGTATGCTGGATGAGATTGCACGAATTCTCGAGTCCAGTGAGCCAATGTACTAATCTCTCCTGTCGCTCTTTTCTGAAATTATACATTTTCGATTATATTACAAGACTAAAGTTAGCCTACTGAAATGAAGTTAAGATATTGAGAAATGGTGCACCGAGTATCCACGTCAACATCGGCAGAATCCAAGAATTGACGGATAAGCGAAATGAGTCCAGGGAATCCATTTTTCTTTCCATTCATAATTTCATCAATAGACATTTCTTCCATATCTTGGCTCGGTGGTCCACATTTCTCAGAACCCTTCAAATTTTCAGGAGCAGATTTACATTCAGCCAATCCCTTTCTGAAGAGGAATTTTTGATTTAAAACTGCATCCTTCTGTTGAGCTCTCTTCATATTTTCTGTTACCATTGAAATCGGCATTAGATAGGTTAAACGGAAGGATATAATCATTCTAGTGAGCAACACGACGAAACAACAATATGCAGCGTTTTCGAAATCTGTTAGTTGAACTTCTGTTGGTCGGAATTCAACTCTCCATCCGATTTCGGGCGCGTCTGGTGGTGGAGGCTTGAAACGCATGTTCATCCAGTTCGAAGATTGAATAGTTTCAAAGTGTTCGCTGCTCTTCTCATCGTCTTGTTCAATTCTCTCACGGAATACTTGATGAGGATCACGAATGAACATATGAGCAATGTGTTTTGCCAATGGTTCATCAATGTTTCCGTCAATGAGTTGCTGATATATCGTTTCATCGTATTGGAGTGGAATATCATTGTACCCAACGGAGCATGGATAAATATAGCAGTCAGTGGAATCATATCTCTGAAATTCAAAAAAAGTTAGTTCACTTTTTTATCTCTCGGAAGGCTCACGCTTTTGTCAATGACCCATTTTGAGTTTTTGAGTGGCTCAAGACCTCGTTCCTCTGGAGTACGATCATCAACACTAGCAGAGATAATATCCCATCTAGAATCCACATTGGAAAGTTTTCCACGGAAGATTGGTGTTGCAGCGGAAAGTGCCAACAGAATTGGAGTAATTGGTGTCAGCTGATCGTACAGCCATCTAGCTTCATCAACATTTACGGCTTGGAAGGTGACTTGAAGACAACAACATCCCATTCCAAATCCCATATGATCCATATAAATGTGATCAGGTTTTGCATCACGAGTGTCATCAGGACCTCCGAATGCAGATAAATCTTCAACGTAGGGAGATGGAGTATTCGTGTCTTTAAAAATTGGAACATTGATGGCTACTTTACTTCCACGACGTCCTTTGATATTTTTTGTAAGGTTTTTAAATCTGGGATGACCGAGAAAAACGGCTTGTTCTGGCCAGAAGATACTATTTGCTGCATCGTCATTGGTTCTATCAGCAGCCACTTCAGGGAAAGTGAATCCAGAAACTCCGAGAGATGGGAATGAAATTGACAGACATGTTTCATCCTACAAAAATACAGTAAAACATTTCGAAAAACATTTTATGTTCCAACCTTTTTCAAAAGTTTTTTGACAACCTCTCTACGCAGTTTCATGTTGGCCTCTACAATGTTGAAACAGGCAATTAGCCCTGAAACAATTTTCAATTTACAATAGGTTTTGAACAATCTTAGGAAATCAAATAAAATAATAAAATGGAGTGTAACCGTTTCTTGTTTCACACGTACCTCCATATGGCATTCCAGGAGTGCCTTCAATCATATACGCTCCAAATTCAGGCCTCCACAGGAACTTATTGGCTGTTCCAAGCATCGCGTTCATCTGCTCCTCTGCCTGTAGCCGATTGAGAAGTTCTTCTGCACGGCACGATACACGAACTTTTTTGTTATCATGATCGAATTTGATAATAGTGTACTCAATTTCGTCTCCCCATTTCAGCTGGTCTCCATGTCTTGACTTCAATCGATGGTAAAGATTGATGAATTGTTTGATTCCATGTTTCTAAAATAAAACTCAAAATTCACAAGTTTGAAGCGAGATTTCAAACCTTGATGTAATCAATATGAGGAATTGTTTCTGCCCAGGTCAGCGGGCTGCCTTTTGTCAACAGGCCCATTCTGAAAAAAAAAATAAGAAGATGAGGGCGGGATGTAGTAAGATCTACGGTCATGCTCAAATAGTCATTCGGAAACAGGTAAAAAACATAAAATGAGAGAAAAAAGTTGTCAAAAACTGATATATCGTATTAGTGTGCAAAATCTCAAATTAAACTTGCATTAAACACCAAAAAGGTGATAAAGTACGTGTATTTATGTAACGAAACCAAACTGGTCAAGACACAAAAAAACACATTTTGACACAAACGAGAATTTCGATGGAGTCTCCATTCATAAAACAATAAACTTTCAACAAATATGAACCCCTTTCTTAGTTGCACACTTTTGCTTGAATACATTGATTTAGGTAGACGGTTATTAAAAATTTGAGTATGACGTTTTGTTTAAAAAAAATGTAGTTTCACAAAAGTTGGAGAAACATCCCACAAATTCTTTGAAATACTATGAAACATCAAATTTTTGAGGCTAACTATTCCCGCATCACAAAATATAAAAATTTATTCTTGCAAGCTTGCAAGAAAAGCCAAACCTAATTTCAAAATCACTGATGCCAATGTTTCGTGTTCTGAACCAACCAAGCAGAAGGTGTTACGCAAAAAACGAAACGAGCACAAAACTTGGTTTCAAAAAATGCTGACAAAGAAGAAGCCGTTTAAAAGCGACATGCTCTTTTCCCATGGTAACTCTGCCTCCTTTACAAGCTGCTTCAATTTATGTGATGTCTCGGTGCCTGCGTTTCTCTTTCTCCCAATGGCTTCTCAATATTTGTCAGCATTTTTGCCCTCTTTCATGACGAATTTCTTCTCTTTTGTCATCATAATCTAGACAGGAAATGGATCAGCAGAAATGTGAAATCGATCAGCTGAGGATTAATTTTAGGTGGTTTTTAGGCGGATCGAGGAGAAAAGATCAGCTAAGACAAAACACGACAAATAAAGAAATGGGAAGAAACACACGAGCGACGGGATCAATATTGGACGATTAGGACGGAACTGAGTGGTTGATAAGACACACTGGTCAATTGGGAGAATAAAAGAAATAGGCGAAAAAAAGGAAGGTGAGCTTTTGTGGTTTTTTGGAAATTTGAGATATGAGTGGTGCTGCCTGACGGGTCAGAGTCTACCTAGAAAGTTGACTTCCCAATAAAATATTCAGAAGTAATGATTTATAAGATTAACACATTATATTAATTAATAACGAATTTTGTATATGTAAGGATTTATAAAAACTGGAAACGAATTTTATTCAAAGGGAGAAAAATACTCAATTACTAATCACATGCCGACGCGAATATCGAATATCACAGAACATTTTCAATGAATACAAAGGACTGGGAGCGGGTGAAGAAACAGGAAAATGAAAAACTTAAAGAAACCAATAGAAAAGTTAAAGCGAACGGACCGAAATAACATAAATCAAAAAGATAAACAAGAAAAGAAAGAGAAAACAAACTAGATTGCAACAATATCCTGTATCTATAAAGACTGACGGATTAGAAAAATATGAAATGAAAAGTAAGAGATGTGGCAAGTGGTACAGGGAATGTGTGGGAAGATTTGATCACTACTTTCCAACTCGAATATCTCGATGGCTGAAAGCTTCTACACAGGAATCCAGAGCTCTTCGAGAACATGGAAGACGTGGTGACTGTAAAAACTCGGTGATTCTGAGGTTCCAAGGTGGATAACCGCAAAGTGTAGGGACGTTGCCGATTTGGAGAAGAAAATCTGGATCACTCAAATGGAACCTATCCTCCAATGTTTTTGATATTTTTTCTACGGTTATTTGGTCATCATCTAGACACAGCTGAAAAAAACTGACAATTTTCACCATCGCTAATGTTCAACTCACGGTTTTACAAGCTTCGACTAATGCTTTTTTACCCATGTTTCTCGATAGAACGTTTACTTGCAAGTTAGATAGACCATTCGAATGTACAGACTTGCCGTCACTAAAAAGATCAACACGCTGAAAAATGAAAACATCTTGAGTGAAGAATAACATAATGTAACTTACATTGAATAAACGGCAAGTTTGTTTAATTTGCTCGATCTGAGCGACTAAAATTCCAAATGGATCGTACAGTGATAGCTGACGAATACCAGTCGCTACACAACTATCCATTAGTTCTAACACATCGTTCTGCAAGTTTTTATCAAATTAAAAGCAATCAATACAATAGATTCCTAAATACCAAGTCAATCAATTTCTCTTCAGTGAAGCATACAGCTAGGTGTGCAGGTATTCTGATCCGAGTGTTATCCATTTTCCTATTCTTCATGGCTATCTGTGCCCAAAGCGGTGAATATCCTAGAAAATTGCAGACAAGCATCACAAGCCAGTAAACCGCTCGAACAGCACCAACACATATCCATCCTACATCTATCATCTGAATTTCTTTAGATAGGCGACAAAAATCAGTGTTACTTTCAAATATTCAAACTGACAAAACGTAGTTCCTAAAATATTCGGGAAATATGATGGATAATTACAGTTCATTTATATATGGAGGAAGTAGTTGTAAAATATCTAAATGAGCATAAAAAGGGCGAACGAGCCAATTTCGACTCTTAACAACACGGTGTTGTTAGCCGGGTACGGGGGAAAGAAAGGCCGGGGAACAGAGAGATGGGTGAGAAAACACGGAAAGAATGAAAGGAATAAAGCAAAAATATTGAATTCTGTTTCGCCACGGGCTGAAAGGAAAAGTGAGACAGAAAAACAGAGAAAAAAAGGATGGAGGGAGGCAGAGAAACCTTGATTAGAGATGGAAAAAATAAATAATATGATGTTAAAATACAAGAGAAGTAATTTCAGGACATGGACTTATACTTCATGGCATCGAGAAAATCGGTGCAATTCAATGTTATTCCCGAACTAGAACGTGAAGAAAAATGAATACGGGTTCAAATTAGTAATACACTCACAGACTAAAACTGTAATTAATATGAAATTCATCGCAGTTCTACTGCATGAGCGCACTGTGATGACCTAAGCAAACATTTAGGAATGACGTGGAGAAACTACAGGGTGTAAGGAATGGAATGAGAGACACGGGAATTGTTAGATTACAGCTGGGAAATGCCAATTTTGGTAATGAACAGAGAAAATGGATAAAAACAATGATGTGACGGAATGAAGAAGTGCACGGGACAAATTGTGAAAACGAATTTTTTGATATGGGTATTTACAATATGTCATTTCATCCGCTACCATTTTGATGAAAAATTAAATAAACGGGGAAACAAGAAAATGATAGAATGGATTGAGA
>GL379918.1:70160-125960 GCA_000143925.2 Caenorhabditis brenneri | reverse complement strand
TTCGTGGTGCTGAAACTTTCGGTTTGAACATAATAAGACTTTGAATCTGATCACGTATTATATCGATTGGTTTACGTCCAATTTGACTACATTCAATGTCTTTTTGGTCTTCGCGGCATCGTCTTGGACTATCGAAATAGAAAATTTCAACAACGGCCTGAACGATTCCATCACAGTGCTGCCTTTGTCTTCTTTGAAGTTCTCCCAGATCACTTGTATGACCTTCGTGAAGTGGTAAACTCATAAACATATCAAGAAGCATTTTCAGCGTTATGGTAGTGATCTCGTAGCTATCTTTTCCAAGCTTGACTAAACTTTCTTGCACATATTTACGATAAGCTTCTTGTTGTGAGTTCACCAAAACATCTTGATAAAACTGAAGCCAGCTGTTTTCCACAAACAACTTTTCGAGAAGAGGCATCGCACTTTCTCTATGGTCTTCAACCCAATCTCGCAAAACATGTCGAAATAGCGAAAATGCTTTTTTTACGATAATGAGACGACACTCATCTCCCCCTGGAAGATAAACGGTTGTTTCTTTCTTGCCTCAGATCTTAATAACTTACATCTTTCACCTTTTGCGACTTCACGGATCAGCTCGCTTGCTGTTGGATTCGATTTTTCGAACCCTTTCTTCGTTTTATAAAATGGTTGGATTTCTTTGCAAACTAGACTTTCAGTGGCAACATGAATCCACTGGAAATTCCTGACGCTTTCAAAGAAGTAAATTAGCTTCGATAGTGACCACTTCTTGAGGGATTTGCGGATAATGGATGAGAAGGTTCTAAAAGCTCTTTTTTAAGTGTGATAAATTTAGTTGGTATTAAGACACTAACATATTGAATTCGAGGACTGGTAACGAAGTCGCTTGGGCAGGGTTGTTTTGATTGTCAACAACTGCAGGTGGTGGCGTGATTTGCTGCTTAATCAAGGCAAACTCTAGTGCAGGATCTATTGGTCGAGGAGTTTGGCGGCTTTGAACCATTCGATCGCACGTTTTCGCCATTTCCTCACGAATTCGGATTTCATTTTTGATCATTTTTGTGAAAGTATTTCGACCGGTGTAAACACTCCTCATTATTTGCAGAATTCGTTCGAAAATGGCATGCCGATCTCCAGCAGAGCATTTGTTTATAGGAATAGTGTGGGGCTTCGTGAGAATTTCGGATGTCAAATCATCAATCAAAGTAGTATTCAAGAGAGCATGCGTCAGTTCAATAGACTCTTCAGTTGCTTGCATCGTCAGTCTGGTCGGAGCGACAATGGAACTGATAGTTTCAAGAGCATATAACATTTTTCCGGGCTCGGAAGGTGACATATATTCCGCATACATATTCTTGATTTTCTTGGCAAAGTCATCCTGCGAAATATCATCGCTGTCACTCATGTCGTCTGGTGAAGTCGATTCATCTCTGACACCCTGTAAAGGCTAGCAAAAGATTAAACTCGAAAGACGAAGAGAGACTTACATATGTGAGTTGTTTCAGAAGAGATGGCTGTGTCGGTAATAAGAGTAGCAGTTTTCGAACGGATGCCCGAATATATTTATCTCCAGTCGAAGAAAGTTCATGGAGAAGATCGTAAAAGTTGTATTTAGAAATAACAGCCATAGGTAGATAGTCTTCTCGTAACGCCTTTTTCTGTATAATCTGATGACTCTGGGGATCTGCTCCTCTGCGATTGGACGACTTTCTGAAACAGCGAGTTATAAAATAAGCATTTAATTTAGTTCTTCTCACTTTTGCTTCACTAAAATACGCAGTTTTTCTGATAGAAAGATTGAATCCGTTTCAGAAGCTAGTTTCACGTTTTGCAAGGTTAGGAAGTCATAACGAAGATTAGCCTCCCCCATTGTAAGATCTTCATCTCGTTTGTGGACAGTAAACTCTGGCATCGCCTCATGAAATACAAGTCGTTTTGCGAGACGAACTTTGAATTCTCCGACGGTTGTACTCGAATCACAAACAAACTGTTTCCACGAGTTCAAACCGCACTGGAAATACTAAAACGTATATATTACATTCATCAATAAAACAAATGAACATACGTCCATGTCGTCATCGTCGTTCTTCAGTTCGATACTAAAAGTTACAGGGTGTCCAGAAATCAAAGATCCGTGACTTGGATTCTCACGAATCATCTGTAAAAATAACAATATTTTCAACATATGATTGGAGTTGGTCTTACATGGTTCTTCTCATTTCCTAATTCAACAAATCTGGTCATGAAACGAATCAGTCTATTCAGAGCACGGGATATAGTTTCTGTGAGTATATCATCCAATCGAACGTTGTGTTGTCTGATTTCTTCTAGATCAAGTTCTAACTCTTTTCTGTCATACTTGATTTCAGTATCTGGTCTCCCGCTTCTCTTGTACAACTCGCTGAAAAGAATTCATACATAACCTCAATGTATTCCTCGAAATACCTCTTCAGCTTCTCCACATAAAAACAGAAGACTGACAGAAAATTGAGGGTGTGATGACGGACAGCAAAAGGTGCATCAACCAACACTAAATCTGTACGAAATTAAATGAAAAACATCACAACATTTCACCGACCTCTTTCACAGAAAGTCTCGATGCATTTTTCGACAACGTCGTCATACTGATTGAAAAGAATGAGTTTCCACACGAAAAGTTTGCATTCGTTGTCCTTCTAAGATTGTTCGGTTTACAAACAAATGAAATAAGTAAGCGATTACCTTCACAATGAACGATTCCACTGGACGAATTTCTTCGTTACTCAAAATTGGCAATTCTTCCCAGTATTTGCAAAAGCAACGAAGTCCTGTGATTTGAAGTGTAAACATATCCATTTTGCATAGGTGAGAAATTATAGCCCTCGAAGTGTCTTTACGCATAAGACTCATTTTAACTTCAAAAAGAAATCCGAAAATCTCGGTTTTTTCTTGTGATGTCGAATCTGGTTGTTCGATGAAAATTCTGAACAAACTGTCAACATAATCAACATCGACAATTGAGGCATCGAAGTCATGGAGCCATTTCAACAGACGTAGACTGTTCTGGAGTATAAATGCGTAGTCAGTACAACCATAGATTGATGTGGCCAGGATGTTGTCAACGTGATGGCCTCCGTAAGCATCGCTTGTTGCTGAATCATAAGCTATGTAATTTCTCTTATTTCAACTACACGTCAATAGATCGCTTACATTCAAAAACTGCGTTTGACAGTGAGTCTTGTGTCGCTTGTTGTGATGCTTCGTAACGTTCATGTGCGATTTGTCGAACATGTTCTAGACGGGAGAGAATTGGATCAGACAATCTTTTATCACGCAAATGACACCTCAGCTCGTTCACTTTCACTAATACTTCATCTGAAATTGAAAAAAAAATTGAAAACAGTAACAAAAAATCAAGCCAACCTCCACCGTTAAATGATCTTTTTGGAGTAAGAATGCGCTTCAATTTTTCGAACATTATGGATAAGTAGACGACAGTGATTTCATTGAAACCGTCGTCATCATGCAAAGATTCCATCATATTTTCCAAGAAGGTGTCTCTTTCCGTTTTGTCGAAGATTATATTCAACAAATCACAATGTTTTTTCATTCCGTGCTCGATTGCTTTGAATGAAGAACATCTAGGTGGTCCACGCGCAATGTTGATCAACTCCCAGATTATATTACAGATTTTGAGCCTGCATTCGTCATCTTTCTCTTTTTGGTTGGCAATAGTATAGGCGAAATTGAAAATAGGTTCATATAAACGAGTTTCGCGACTGCGGAAGCTTTTTTTGAAGAGTTCGATGAGCCATTCGATTTGTTCGTTGTTAACAGATTTAGAAATAAACTCCATGATTTTGTTGAAGTTCTCAACGCTAACACCCATTCTTCCTTTTCTTAATGACCATACAAACTCTGCAAATAAAAATTCAAAAAAAAAAAACACTAAACAGCTTACTCATATCATCCAATGTCAACTCAGGTGTCATGTATTGAAGAATGGGTTGAATTCTTTCTACGTACACCACATGATCCATGTTACCGGTGAGTACAATTTGAAGGACCTTGTTCTCTTCTAGCCATTTTTTGAAAAATTCTTCGTTGACATGTGATTTTGGGCGAGTAATAGTTAAACCTCCGTTTCTGTGAAATCTATCAGCAATAGTTCCGAGTTCTTCGAGCGCATTCAGGATGCATTCCATTTGTGGGCATCTAATCCATTTGCGAAGATAGTCGAGACGTGCAGCTTGAGTTGTTGATGCTACATCAAGATCGAAACGATCACAAAGAATCACGATTTCTTGAAGTAAATCTAGTCCGTTTCTACGTATGAGAGCGTCGCGAATTTCCTTATCATTGACGATTCGAAAACGGTCAAGAGCTTTTGTTACATAGGTTTCCATTTTGATCAGAATCACGTCGTTGTCCCGTCTAATAAAATTGCTGAAGATATTGAGAGATCTAAGGAGACATTGAAGATCTAGCAGCGTGACTTCGAAAAACTTTTCATCTGAGTGAACATCAATCTTGCTATCAATCATTGGGATTAGAGCTGTCACAAAAACATCAGCTAAATATGCATAAATCCGTTTGAACTCAAGTCTTTCGAGTCTTTCAATGTCGATATACTTCAGAGGAGGGAACACACGCTCTCTGAAAATTTCAAATTATCGCAAAAACCACACGAGAATTAAATTCTTACGGAGTGTCGATGTATTGAACGCCTTGAACGAAAAACTTGTTGCGGAAGTTGAACATCTCATCGATAGCAAGAACCGTTTTGACACTACTAGGCGTCAATGTTAGACGAGAACATAACAGAGGTGTGCATGCTATGAAGAACTGTTCAATGATACGTGCTTCTGGATCTCCAATATATGGCGGTTGCAGTTCGAGCAACTGACGAAGCAACTCGAATCCGGGTCTGACATCGCTGCAGTTAACGTGGCGACCGATGATAAATGGGAGGATTTCGTCTACGAAATGCAACACTTCTGGCATTCGTTCGTGTTTTCCCAGTGCAATAATGTTTTCTGCTATCTGAAAATATCCTATATAATACAGAAATAGTTAGGCCGATGTTGAAACCGTCGCATTTAATTTCAAACTCCTTACCATCATCCTTCTGTGCAACGTTCCGTTCTGATGAAATATTACATATCTCGGATTACTGTCAATAATTACACGCAGTCGTATCATTTGCTCTTCATCCCAGACAGTTTTTCTATCATCAGGAATATCCTCCTCGTCACTGTCTTCGAATGGTAAAATTCCTGGTATCGGATAGGTGTTTTTTGGCTTTTCGACCGATGAGGGTGTGGGTCTCGGTGCTGCGTCAAGACCAGTAATTTCCCGAGTCAGATACTGAACGGCTTTCTCCATTTCATTATTTGACAGTCTCAATGCTGCGTCGATTTCATCAGTTTTGAATCTAAAATTGAATTTAAAGATACTACCGCTCAGAATTTTTGTCAAAACAAACCCCATTGAAACAAGTACATCATGATTATCTTGATATGCATGGGAAATGTCAGGTGGAGCTGCATCACTGGTTGATTGAACCCATTGGTCAATACCTTCCGTGCAGATTTTCTATAAATTAAAAACAGTATATAAGCATGGTTCAAATTGATAACATAATGTTGGCAACGAATAGAGGTTTCCCCATGTTATTGCATTTTTTTCTTTTATGCTATTCTTTCAACTCACCTTAGCCGGATTGTCTCCCCATGCTGACTGATTTGCTGTTTCAGGACTAGCCGATCTTTTACGAGGTCCTTCATCTCCAGACTCATTATTCGATACATTGAGCGGAGCAGTGTCTCCGTCGATGGGTGAATTAGCTGATATACCGATTGGCATATCCGAATCCACTGATTCAACCTCGGAAGCTACAAAGAATGAAAATTAGGATTGTCCTTTCCGGAATCGTACTATCTACCTGGAGACATCGGACTGTGGGCTATAAGGCCCCCGTCCGATTCCAACCCGTCTTTGTCTAGAATGATTGCAGCGTGGCGGCAACCAATATCACAATTGTGCCACTTTGTCTACCTGTAAGAAAGTATGTTCAAGAAAAAAAAATTACAGAGAGAGAGAGAGATTAGTTCAATCATTGGACACGTGAATGATTAAACAACGCGATATTGTCTTCTGAATGTTTGTGTTTGAAAAGAGGAAACCAATTGTAAGTCTTAGGGTAAAGTGATAGTAAAAACGATAAATTTATATACAGAGTAAAATCTACATTATGCGTATGTAAAACGCGATTGCTGGCAAACAAGAGGAAATTGCAGGACCAGGTGCACTCCGCCCGAGCGTCTCATAATTATGGCTGATCCCTCGATGCTCATTACGAGAGGAGCGAGTCTTAGTGTATCCGTTCTTCGTTAACGGAAACGTGTTCAAATGTAGAGCCAAAGGGCGCCTTTATGTCCCAAGGAATATTGGAAAAAAGATTTTCAATTCGGATTAAAGATGTCAAGCCAGGTTTTTTTTTATGAATATTTCTCTCAGAGAACCAATAGAATCTGTAGGCCGCTGCTTCTCGACCTTGCAGCTATGATACATTTTTTAAATAAAATTAAATTTTAAAAAGCTCTAGCCTGTTTTGAGTGGGAGAAAGATTCGAAGAATATATGACTGTAGGCTGCGCAATTGATAATTTTCATTGACGAAATACACTTTAACATGCTAATTAGTACAGGAACATTTGCATCACTAGGTGTTTATGCTGCCCCGAGATCTACAGAATGTCGTTCCTTTTTGTAGGTATCTAGTATATCGTTTCTCTACTGTCCATGAGTATGTAGATGCATCGTCTTGGCCATTTTTGGCCCATGGAAAATTGCTGAGATTTTTTTATTCTTGTTTAACTTTGAAGCTGACAAACTGCGGGAAAAGATTGCGTTGATCATAGTGAAATGTTCGAAAGTTCACAGACACAGTAATAATAGTATATCCATCTAGGTTTTTGCGGGAATCGTTGTGATGGTTCATATTTTCGTGGTTCCGAGGACTTCCTTTATAGTATTTGTAGACAAATCAACAAAGGCTTGAGCAAGATAAGCAAAAAAAGCAGGAAGACGTTGGAAGGCAGGCAATTTTTGCCGCACTAGACTTTTGTACGTAAACACCTTTACGCGCTCTTGCGTACTTTCGAATTTTGAATTTACGCAAACACCGTCACGTCACATCCCACATGGTTTTTTTTCTAATTTCACCCATCCTTTTTTTCTCTGATAACTCGCCAACGCCAACATATCGAGCTTTTGTTCTGAACTTTTAAAAAATTAACTGTTGTTTTTCAGAATGGTATCGTATCTTCCAGAGGAATGGCAAGACGATATAAAAATGAGCGGGTTGATGTCAGTTATGAAGGTGAGTTGCATATATCTTTATGGATAACAAATCGAGAATCGTATATTTTACAGGATCGAGCTGTGAATAAGGTAGACTACGATAGAAAACTGCGATTCTGGACGGACACGATATATGCCAGTTGTGTTGGTGAAAAAAACGCTGTTTTTGATCTACTTGTCTTGAAAAGAAGGTTCAGACGGAAAGATAAAATTCCAGCAAGTCTCAATATTGTCTTGGAAAGAATGAAGGAGTAAGACAAAACTAACATAAATTTTCTAGTATATTTTATTCAGGATTGGTGATATAATGACTCTGGCTGAATGGCGAGACCGGCACTCTGGATGGCTTGGCTGGGGGATATCGAAGACGAAAGGTTGGATGTTTGGCAGTTCTTCGGACTCCGAAATGTTCTTGCAATTGCCAACCGTCAGAAAGCTTAGTCAAGACTTTTTGGATGTTTATAACCAGGAGTTTCGCTCAGAAGTAGAATGCACCGGAGAAGTTGTGACCTATGATGAAATGCTCAAAAGAACTAGAGATTTGATAGCAACCACTGAAACATTCGACATCATTTTGGAGCACCTTACCGATACTGGAGATTTGACAGTAGGAACAACGAAAACGGGAGAAAAAGTTTTGAAGTTCAAGGATCATGGAAGTGCCGACCCTCTCAAGTTCACAGAAGCAGATTCAAGTGTTGTCGATATTCGCAAGGCGATGACAAAATTGGACCGCGAAATCCAACAGCTTGAGCAGAAAGTGAAGAAATATGATGAACAATGTCGAGCCTGTTTGCGCTCAGGCGACAAGGGAAGAGCACAAAATTTTTTGAGACAACGGAAACGAGCTGAAAAAGACGTCGCCGACAAGGACGTTCAGTACCAGAAGCTTCTCACCATTCTCCATCAAATTTCAGCGGCTAAAAATAACAAAGATGTCCTGAAGGCTTATCAATCAGGCGCCGCAGCTTTCAAAGCCACACTTGCCCGGCAAGGTCTGTCTCCAGACAAAGTTCATGAAACTATGGACGATGTTGCCAATTCCATCGACGAATACAAAGAGATCGAGGAAGCTATTTCTTCTCCCTTCATTAGTTCCAGTGCTGTCAGTGATACCGAGTTGGAGCAAGAACTCGATGAACTTATCAGTGAGAGCAAGGTAGTCAATTAAATCTTGTTTTCATTAACTCCAAACATAATCTTTCAGAAAGACGAGTCGATTCAACTCCCTAATGCGCCAACAAATCGTTTCGGACTATTTGATAGGGAAGTCACCCCAGAAGAGGATCAATTGGAAAAACGCCTAGCCCGTTTGAGACAGGCTGTGTGAATATTGTACTATTTTGCTTTTTCTTATTTTTTAATAAATGAACACATTTTTCAAAACAAGTTTGTTATAACAAGATCAAAAAATTTACTCCGACTCCTCTTCTCCATTGATTAGTTCCAGCGCTGTCAGTGTTGTCGAGTTGGGGCAAGAACTCGACGAACTTATCAATGAGAGCAAGGTAGTCAATTAAATCTTGTCTTCATAAACTTTCAGGAAGACGAGTCGATTCAACTCCCTAACACGCCAACAATTTGGTTCGGGCTGTTTGATACGGATGTCACCCCAAAAAGGGATCAATTGGAAAAACGCCTAGCAAGTCTGGTAAAGGCTGTGTGAATTTTTCTTATTTTTAATAAATGAACACATTTTCAAAACAAGTTTATTATAACAAGATCAACAAATTTACTCCGACTCCTCAGTGCGAAGACGAGCGTTGCCGTTCGTCAGCTTGATGTTAAGCTGGGCAGCGCGCTCGACGATTCCTTTGCGGCTCTTAGCGGAGACTCCATGTCCGATCTCTCCGATGTACTTGTAGGATTGCATGAGGAGCATGTCCAAGTCCTGGAAAAAATCAATAGGGAGCGTAATCAGGAAGCAATTTTTTACCTTGACGTTTTGGACAAGAACCTTCTTGTATCCGTTTGGAAGCACGAAACGAGTTCTTTTGTCAGTTCCGAAACCGATGGTTGGCATAGCACGCATACCACGGAAGCGTCTACGGACGCGGTTATCGATTCCCTTTGGCTTGCGCCAGCTTGGGGCTACACGGCGGTATCTGAAATGGGGGTTTTAACTGTGAAAGACAATACTCTCAAAAGCTACCTGTCAGACTCATGTCTCTTGAACTTGGTGAGCTTCTTCTTGACAACCTTGACCTTGGTTCCGGAAACGTGCACCATTTTACCCGAAAATAATATGATAAAATTATTTGAAAATTATGAACGATCGAAAAATAAACGACGTATCTGTAAAGCTGTCCGTCTCATAGCAAAAAATTTGAAAAAAAACTCAGTTTTGCTAATTTCACCAAAATAATATAGTAGAAGTCTACATATTCTTCGTATTCGTTTCTACTAAATTTGAGCAGACAATGTAGAAAAAGAAGCAGTATTTATGATAAAAACAAGTTAAAAAAGCTGAAAATCCCAAAAAAAGATGGTAAAATCAGCGAAATTCGCTGTTACGGCCGTCGTTGACTGAGTATTCAACGTTATACATGGTTCAATGGGGCGAAAGTGCTGTCCTAGGCCATCGAAACCTAGACCGTCACGTTTGCGACCTCTTTGTGAGAAAAGTTTTAAAAGTTTTTCATAAAAGTACTTTTCACAAAAAAAAGAAATTCGAAGTAGTAGAAAAATATTCAAATCTTCAGAGAGGGGTACGTCCGACAGTCGTAACGAGAAAAACGCTCTAGATTTAGTGTTAAGTTTGGGTTTAGAGTATACAAAAGTTTAGGCGCAGGAAAAATCGGAAGTTTTTCAAATTAGTCAATTAAATTGACTTTCTCTTGTACTATGTCTTTTGAAATGCTATGTTATCGTTCGTACTTGCCGAACAAAGAGCTCACTCGCGGGTTTCCGTTTTCAGTGGAGTGGGGAAGTCTTTAACAAATTTCAAAATTTTTTAACGAAGTTTTTTTATTCCAGATCTGGCCAGAGAGAAGCGAAAAAATGAAAATTGAGAAAACTTTTCCGAAAATGTGTATTCATCTTGTGAAAATGTGTATTCATCTCAATTTTTCAAAAGCATAAAAAATTGTGTCCTAACGGAATCAGTTCCGAAAGTTCGGAACGAGGAATGCGGAGTAGATTTTTGGTTTCTGGAATACGGAATCGGAATGAAAAAAATCATCCGATTATTTCTTTTTCATACTTTCGAAAAATAAACACGTGAATCTTCAAGACGCCTGCAGAATAAATGAAAAATTGAAAGATTTATTTCTGGAACTCATATGTTTAAGGTTGAAACATACAAAATTATTAGAATCAGAAATATGAATGGAGTTCTTGGAAATAGGAAATATGGCATATTAAAAAAAAATTATATGGCTAGCCTGGCCTGCCGTTCTTAGTTAAGCAGAAAGCTCGAAAATTTTTCCTATTTCCTCACATTTTATCTTTGCATTTTCAATGAATCGATAAAACGTCCTTAAAATGTCTTCAATATTGAGCATAAACAGATCAGAAACGGGGCCAAAAACAACACATTACTTGTTTCGAGCCCCCTTACCACCGAAAGAACATGTTGAATTGAAGACACTTAGCCACTGCCCAGCTAGTTGAAAGTTTTATTTATCTGATTATATATTGTCTTACGGAATCGCGAATTTTTGAGGCCCCACTAAAATCAGGGAAAAGGGGGCGGAACTTAAAAATTGTATCCCTGGCATGTTGTTTTGTACTTAAAATTACCGCGCCAAGGTTGCAATTTTCAAGCTCCGCCCTTTTTTACCCGAATTCGAATCCTCGGTCCAGACCCTTTTCCCGCTTTAATGGGGCCTCGGATTTTCTCGTGAGCGTGCTTGTCGTCACCTTGTTACCTTCTAAATCTGCGTGCTAACATAAAACCTTTGTTTTTATTGGATGTAGAGTAGATAGTACAGGATAAAAGAAAAATTACCGAAAAACAAATAATTTAAATATTTTTCAAAGAACGCCCTCACGCAAACTAATGTCTGGACGAGGTGATTTTAGGAAGGGTTTGAGAAAGGAATTAGGGTGATGGACACCAAACGGAAAGGATGGACGAACAATTTCTTTTGCGAAACAGGTACATAGGATGTTCAACAATTTAAAGACAAAATATAGGTTGGATGAATTTTTGAATTTTGTGACATTGTTTGGGAAAAGAAGTGGGTCAGCATCGAACAAGATTTTGAAAATAGGTGGGATGAATTGTGATGAATTACTGAGGAATTGAGATCTATCCCCAAAAATATATTTTAGAGATTTGTATTTAAAGATTGTTTTGGTTGATTTGTGGGGTTCGGTGTGCGTGACAAAGCTTCTTCCCCAATCGTTTACACCGTTTAATCGCTCTCATCGCCTCCTTCAGCTTCCTCTCCATCCTCGTCATCACCAGATCCTTCCTCCTCTTCTCCGTCTCCCCCATCAGATCCTTCACCTTCTCCTTCAGAAGAATCCTCATCGTTCACTTCTTCCTCCTCGTCGTCAGCGTCCTCATCATCTCCCTCTTCTTCACCTTCTGCTTCTTCTGAAAGAAAATGTTTCTAATGACTCCAAATGATAATCAAAAACCGTATCGAACTTCAAAATGCTTAATTACTGCTTTAATTTTTTTTCCATTTCATAGTTGTTTCTAGCCGCACGAATCTTTTCACGCCGTCATCTCTGTTAGTCTTATGTTTTTTTTTTCTTATTTCTGTGTCTCACATCACACAGCGCAAATCAATCCGCAGCTGCGAGAAGAGGCCGTCATTCGCATACGACGAAGACGATGTCGCGTCCCAGCCTCCACTGACACAAAACGCACAGCCCATACAAATTTGCGAGTCAGGCAGCAGACAGCAGCCTCTCTTTCCCCCACAGAGCGCGCTTTTCTCCACCGACCGACCTCCTCTTGTTCATTCGAAAAGACACTCACAACTGCGCTCACTCACTCCTTCTACCGCTCACCAACACGCACACAACAAGGCAGACAGCCACAGCACGGCTGTTATCTTGGTGCGTCGCGGTCGATGCGAAGCGTGCGCTCAACTCCTCGCCTAGTCGTCCCTCCGAATGTCTCACGAACGCTATCTCGGCCGAGGTCGATCGTCGGTTGACGGCCTCGCAACAGCACCTCTACCATCATCATCACACGCATACAGCAGCCTAGCAGCACACGTTATTGAAAAACTTAGAAAATACTGATTTGTTAGGCTTGGTAAACGAGAATGCGCATCGGAAAGCTTTGAAGATTACACATTGATAAACGGACACTGACCTGTGACGACTTTCTCCTTTGGCTCCTCCTGGAATAAAATAGAATTAAAAACTACATCACATAGCCATTTTCTGATTTGATCAGCAGTAGGATATTTGGCACTCCGCCAACTCCGCCTATGATCTTTCAACTAACCTCGGCTTTTCCGTTCTCAATCTTCGCTTCCTTTGCTGGCACGACGTCGTCGTTCTCGTCTCCTTTCTCGAGAGCTCTCTTTTCCGGTTGTCTTTCTTCAACGGCAGACATTCTTAGGCTGTTGTTTGAAGCTTAAACTCTGCAATGAGCAAAATACAGATTTCATAATGATGCAGTATTATGAAAAGTAAAGGAGTGGTGAGACCTTTGAAAAAAAACGAATTTTCCACAAAGAGGCCAAAAGAAATGCACGCATACCGTAGTGCATCATGTTGACTTGGCAGTGTGCCAAGACAATGAGAGATAGGAAGAGGGTGCGACCCGCGAAGTTCAAAAAAGAGTTTCTACTACAGCTAGGCTAGTTGTGATGATAATAATTTAACTATGGACTAAAGAAGTATGCATATATGTTAGGATGCTAAATGACAATGTGTCTGTGGAGACCATGGTTTCTCGGACTCCGAAGATTTGAAATTGAAGAATAAGCGAAAAATCGAAACCTAGAAGAGGGATTGATTTTATATAAAATTATATTCCTATGGGAAGCTATCAAGAGGCAGAATATAATAAGAAGCTAAGATCCTCTTCTTCTTCTTCTTCACTGGTCTGGTGTAGAACTAAGCGAGGAGGGGTTGCCGAGCTCCCCATTTCGGCGCGCGTGGAGGCGGAGTCTCAGTGTGGCCAGCGATTACTCTGCGTGCCTGCCCACCCCGGCGGCCGCCTCCTTATTCTGGGTCTCTTCTTCTAACACGCTCTCTTTGTCAAAAAGCGACGTTTACCGTACCCGATGGTCACAGAAAGATTCAAATGCGCATCCTGGGGGTAATTAACGTAAACAAACCGATTCCGCAGACGCTGGGAGCGGCACTGGCGGTCAGGCGCGGAATAGGAACACTTGGCACAGTGCCAAGAGCAGATGAAAAAACCCTGGCCCACCCTACACGCACGCTCACACAACTGGTGTTACTCGGGGAGGCAAAGAAGACGACCAGGCCACCATAGCACGCTTGTGCTGTGAGTGTATTTGTTAGTGAGTGAGTGACTTTGAAAACCGCTCACTCTATAGTGAGTGCTTACTGCCTGGAGCGAAGAAGGAATGGATAAGAAGGAGAAAGACAAGGATGAGGTGAATAATGAAAAGAAATGGGGTTGCAAGATGCAGTTTTTTCTGAGAATCTGAGAAATTTGAAAAAGTTTTTCATCTAAAATATAAGTTATTTCACCGCGAAAACGTCGTATAAGCACTAGAAAGAAAGAAACAAGAACATAGTCGAGCTGGGATTTAGCATCCTATCACTGGGCGGGGTTTCACTCTGACCCAAGGCGGACGCGCACTCGTTTAAACATTGGCTGTGTGCCAAAAAGTGCGGCTGTTCATCGGTTGGAAGCAAGTTTTTGTTGTCTTTTCGAACTATCCTATCCTAAAAAAGCAAGAATAGATTGAGAAAACAATCGAGACAAAAGCTGGGTTCGGCTAACAAAAATAGAACGGGATCATAGTTATGTAATAAAAATATTTTGTAAGCGTTTGAACTGTCTTATGTAGAAAACTACTTGCGTCATATATAACAGAAAAAAGCATGTTTCGGTTTGAAAAAAATTTCAAAAACTTGACGGAATGAAGCTTTAATTAAAACTTTAAGAATTAGAAATCAATAACAAGTACGCAAACAGCACAACGCAAAAACACACGGTAGTCGTGAGATCTGGCGTTCACAGTAATCCGAGAAAAATGAAAGTGAAAAAAAAAACTTAACAAGAAGGAGTTTTCTCCAAAAACACTCAGTAAAGCTCTCAGCAATCCATAACTCCAGTAAAATGTTTACAACGCCACCGTGACTACACGTTTCAAGAAAATTAATTTTCCACAAGCTCTAGGTCGCTAAATATTAATTAAGTTCTAATGTCTATGAGTATGATTCCGGATTCTGAATCAAAATGAGACCATACAAAAACTTCCATGAAACGAACTTCAATTTTTCCTTACGAGGTTTTGAAGTACACTCCTCTTATCTTTATGCCAAGAAAGGGAAAAGTTAACTCGATTATGATTAAGTTGCTTATGTTGCATTGAATGATTAATACCCACAACAATAAATCTCATACTAAATACTTGTATATCTCGATGTAATTCTTCAAACCCACGTCGCTCATACTCTTGGGTCCATTCTCTTTGTATTCAACAGTAATCTGGTATAATCTAACGTCATCGGTACTCTCAACCGCAACTGATTCATCATACACCTGCTAATAAAAAAGGGTTGCACCATCCACCTCACCAACACCAAACAAAAATGACGTGTTTGCTCACCAATTGTTGTGTCGAAGCAGATGGTTGTTTGAATACGGATTACGGTACACGTTAGCAATTATTTATGAGAAAGAAGAGAGAAGAGAAAATGATTTAAATTTATTTTGCCATGATATAAAACTACGCAAAAACGAATAAAACATGAAAGAAAAAGACGCGACTAGGAAACAGTTTGTGCAGAGAGACGAAGATGCGGATGTTCTGAGAAATGGATGAAATGAAAGCATTCGACTGAAAATACATAGAAGGCACGAGAAAGGAAAGAATAGTTTAAGCACCGAAAGCAAATCACGAAGTGGTGGGCGGATTTCGGCGGTCCTGCACCGAAAAATGGAACAAAAGTACTCCGAAAAATGGAATATTTTGAACGAGAAAAGTTGGGATGGGAGGGACGTAGACCCGAGCTTATTTACAAACAGAGAAAATAGAAGTACAATAAACTAAGCACATTAGAAACATAATAAGAAAATGATTAGCGACGAGAAACGAAGAGAGGCATATCGTGAGACAAGTCGATGTTGAAATGGAGATGATCTCGCATTTGTGATGGATGTGGCACTGTGAACTCGTCAAACGAGATCTGAAAATCAGACTATATGTTTCAAGAAGAAGTGGGGGCACTCAGAAAAATCGTATGTTTATGAAGTTTGATGCTCATGATAGTCCATATTCAATAATCTGAATAATCTGATTTTCATGATGCAACTTCATAAACAATTTGATTATTTCTCAGTATCCGACAAAGAAGTTTCACACTCAAGCTATTCAAATGGCACTCTTCTCAAATCATTCAAAAACCGTGAAACACTCGCATGCCGACAGTTTCCCACTGTCAACGTCTTGTTTTTGCCGACAAAAGGAATTGAGATGGATAGACAGACAAATAAAAAGGTACCCGATACGAGTTGGGAGAGTATTTGGACGCATTCGACAGACGAGGTGTCGAGTTTTGTGTTGGCGGCTCCGAGTTGATAATGGGTTCACGTGAATACCATGGAGCACTGATTGGCACATTTATTACATGTTGACTGGGTGAATGGTGTCGTGGCGAAGAAGCGAAAAGCTGTTCCCGAGCAGAGAGAGTAGATGTTGAGGGGTTTGACGAGGATGACATGAAAGGATGCTGAATACATAGGTTAGGAAAGAGAAAACACTGGCAAAAATTTATAATTTTCAAATTCGTTTTGTAATTTGTGTTTCATTCCTTTCAACCGAACAGACAAGATGTTTGGTATTAGACACTGACACCCAATTAACATTAGGGGAGAACACACACATATGTAGACATTAAACAGGTGCATTTCATGTTAGGAAAACAAGAAAAATTATTGTAGGAAACCGATTAAGAGTAGAATGGCAATCACCCGCATTCAAGATACCTTTCCCCTGGTAGTTGTGACGATTTGATGATATCAATAGTTCTTAGTTTCTCCCTTCTAAATAACAAAAAGGTGTTGGTGATGGGGTTTAAGAGGCTGTGAAGGAAAGATGGACTCTGCTATACTTCTGGTAGAACTGTTTTCTTTCATACTATTCCACAATGAGAGTATGTCACACATCTGTCCATCTACCCTTGAATGGTTTTGTCAAAAGATGAGAAGAGAGGAGGCTTTGATGACGTGGCAAAACGACAGAGGTCATATTGACTGAAGTGACGTCATTTGCTTTCATGATCCAATTGGATATGTACTAGAGCATGGGAAAGTAACCAAGTGAATACGAATGCCTTCTCTCTTCTAACCTTATGCACATTCAAGTATATGATTAGGCACTCACCTGCCACGGCTTCTTGCCTTTCTCGTCATCGATTTGTAATTGCTGACGGAATTTGTTGGCACGATCGGCAACAGTTCCAGTCATTGGTTGTCCATATGGCGTCTTCTTCTTAATATCAGCATTACTGATACTATCTCGTTTTTGGGAGGAAGCTGTCGTGGGTTTCGGGGAAGGGGAGTGCTCAGTGGACGAGGAGGATGTATTTGGTTTGGTAGAGGAAGTGCTAGTAGGTTTGTTAGTAGTGGTGGTGATGGACGAGGTGGTTGAGAGGGGAACAGATGGGGTGCTCTTCAGTGACTTCTTCCGACTCTTCGCTTTTGCAACCGCAGCCGCGCCTTTAGCTTCGGCAGCGGTTACTGCGAAGCACGGTGGACTCTTCTCTTTCTCCTTGTTTTTGTTCATCGCTGAAGATGCAGTAGTCACCTTTTTGCTTTTTGGCTCCTCCGGCGTTGTCGTTTTCACTGGTGTCTTCTCTCGTACTGGAGTGCTTTCTTCCCGTGTTGGAGTTTTACTCTCACGCATCAAATATCCTCGAGCTGTTGGTGGTGAGTCGTCAGCATTAGGAACGGCACCCCATTTTTCTTTCGCCTGAAATGGATTTCAATTGATTAACAATACAAATTTTCGGAAAAGGAGCGAAAACATCCTGAAATCGGTTGTCCGTCGTCAAAGATTAGTTTGAACGAACACTCACTTTCTCGAAATTTGGATTTGCTCCAATTCTCTTCTTTGGTGTAGAGTCTGGGGAAACCGAACCAGCTGAAAGTGATGATGGAGAGGGAGCGGAAGCAGAAGACATTGATGAAATTGGAGACATTCCTCCGGATGGTTCAACTGCCGAAGGACTGGTCGATCTGAAGAATGAAATTAGGGTAAGAGGGAAGAGATTGAAATCACGAAATTGAAAATAAACTGGGTCATTACGAACGTTTTTGTGTTTTTGAAACCTAGTTTAGTTCGTTAATTCCTGGTATGGTCATTTTGGAAATCTCAATTTTCAGGTAAGTTTTCGGAAATTCTTACTCATCAAAAAGAAAAATCGAAGTCTTACCTCCATGTGCTTGTTCCTTTTGAATTGTTCGGAACGGAACTTGTTGATGTATATCCATATGTTTTCTTTTGTGCAGGTGTTGGAGGTGTCTCCTGAATCTGTGGAGTTGTAGAGGGTCGCCTGGCTCCAGTAGTGCAAAAATCAGTTGTTACACTAATTGGTTCCGGTAAATTTTTCGACTTCTTTTTGATGGTTGTCGACTTTTTCTTTTCTAACGGTGGTGGTTTTTCTACAGAACGAGCTGCTTTCGCAGCTTCTTCAGCAGCTACTTCATCCACAAGCTGAAACAAATAAAAGAGTGTTTGATAAATTGAAAACTATTACCTGATCAAAGTCTAAATCGTCTAACTCTAACCGTTCACATAATGGAATTGGTGATTGAGTTCTTGCTCTCTCTACTGTTGATGGTCTTGTCAAATCGAGCCATGACGAACTGCGATCTCTCATCACAGATGATGCTCTCTCCTCTTTTTCAATCGGAACATTTGCTGAAATTATTATATGATTTTCAAAAAAATAGTTAATAGTTTCTTACATCTTGATGCCGATTTCAAACCATAATTTGTGTCAACATGCCATTTTGATACAGGTTTTGGTTTTGGGGTATCGTTATCATGATTGTTGTTTACTTCTGAAGACGACGACATCATTGAACTTCTCAGTGGACTTCTTCTGAATGTTGCTCGTGGTAATGTTCCAGTTCCGATTTGTTCGCATTTCTCTGGAAATCTTTTTTTTAAAGGGGGGTACAACTCAAAAAAATAATTGTTTTGAAAATTTAATAGTCGATATGTTGGGGTGAATCTAGGGTTCTTTTGGCAGCACTTCAAAAACGTTACCGGCTTTGCTATGTGCCCCGCAGCGAGCTACTTGCCTTGGGTTGTGGCCTTTATTTTTTTTTCACGCGCCGTGCCTTTTTTAGTCTCATGAGCTCAGTTCGAGTCTCAACTCAAGGAGAGTTCCCGCCTCCTTTGAGAACCGTAAGCTTCACTCATTTTTTCATAAGAAAGTTTAGAGACCTTTTCTAGATGAAAAGTTCAAAAATTGGTTTTTTTAAATGAAATAACTAACCGGCTGAGTATCCCATATTGCCCATCAATGCTGCCATTTTCGAAGCAACTGATCCTTTCTTTATTTCTTTTTCAATATCTTCTGATGTCACTTTCTGTTTCTCTGAGTCAAAACCAAATTCAGGTGGAGGTGGTGGTGGAGCTCCTTTCTGTCTCATCACAATTGGTCGTCGTTGTCCAAGAAGTTGTTCAGGTGAGTCGTCTCGTGGCTCAGGAGTTCGGAACCTGTTGTCTTCGGATCCAAAACCTAGAGAAGAGTGTGGGCGTGCGGGGCTTCTTCCACGATCCGGTGCTATATACCTGAAACAGAACAATAATCTTGAAACACTGAAGTTTTTTGGGGCGTGAAACATTCAATCTACTCTGTATAATTTCCTAACGCCAAAACTAAACGAAAAACTTACGAAGAAGGCGCAGCCTCAACAAGTGTAACACTTTTTTCTCTCATTTCTTCATCAACAAACAATCCCGATTTATCATTTGTTACAGTCTTCTTCAATTTGAAACCTCCTTGAATTCCTTTCAAAAACTCTCCTCGATCCACTGTTCCTGGTGTTTTTCCTCCCAATTTCGCCAACGCTGGATTTAATGGAGTTTTCGGCCTTGGAGGCTGTGGAGCAGCACCTAGAGCAGAAGACGGTGGTGGTGGTGGTGGAGGAGCTCCGAACATTGGAGGAGGTGGAGGAATACCACCCATCATAGGTGGTGGTGGGGGTATTCCACCGGAAAACATTGGTGGAGGTGGTGGAATTCCTCCTTCGAATGGCGGAGGAATAAATCCATTCGGGATTGGAGGAGGGATGAAAGATGGTTTTGGAATTGCCTGTCCTGGTGGAAGGATTCCGGATGGAGGCGCTCTTTTTGTGACCGCTACCTCATTTTCATCTTCTCCTTCCGCATAAATAATCGGTTTTGATTTGTCGACAGTTTTGGTTGGCCGAAGTTTGAACCCCTTCTTGATTTCCTGAAAAAATAAATACCGTAACTCACAACAATAAATCACGAGGGGAATTTTTTTTTAACTTGGGATGATGCCAGGAAAAAGGAGTAAATTACTTGACCATAAATCAAATACCCCTTTCCATCAAAATATTTTTAACTTTTGAAATACTTACATCAAGAATGGGGTGTCCTGAAAACATGGCTCACTATTCGATTCCTTGGCTCGTCGGCTCCCGGCCAATCGATCGAAGCACCTGCAAAAAGACAGAAATATGATGGATCATGAGAACAAAACGGATAATTGATTATCAGGAGAGCTTACAACAACGAAATGAAATAAAAAAGAAAGAAGACTCAGAAAGAAAATCAAATGTTACAACGGGAAGTTCAACGAAAAAATATATAGTGCTCAGCTAATTGGATCACTGGATATTAAAAAATCAGAGTGATCTAAAAATTAGAAAAAAATTACTGAAACATGAATATTCAGCATATATTTTCATGTAATCTAACCTTCTTTTTTCTCCAGTCGGGAGGTAAAAGCGACCTTCGTCTGTTCGTTGATAATGAATCAAAGCTTGGGGTGTAACATACACAAAAAAGCTTACGTACACTTTGACTATCATATCATGATCATCGAAAAAAAAACTACTAGATGAAGCGAAGAGAATGAAACAAACGAGTTGCGCAATGAAGGAATTTCTGTAATGAAGGGAAGGAAAAGAGGGAAAAAGGAGAAGAAAAAGAAGGAAGTTGATTGTGATTGAGACAATATCGGCTGGAATAAAAAAACACCATTCCTGACAACAATTGACATCTGATATCGAATCAGATCGCTGACGTTTTCTAGGTCAGTTTGATTGAAACAAGATAAAGATCTGACAGGAAAAATTAAGGAGTCTTTAAAAAAAGTAAATGATAACGGGAGAAACAAGTTGAGGTCATTATTCAGTTTCCAATAATACTAATTCCTAGCAACGTTTAAAACAATATGAATCCACATCCGTTGAAAACTGGAATTGGCATTTTGGAAGTTTAATTTTCATTTATCTGTTAATAATTTTAGTTGATCACTCTGCGATTCTTAGGTTTTATTAATAATGACTTCTCTGAAGCTTCTAAACGTAAATTGGATAAGTTTGTGCAGAATGTAAAAAATAAAACCAGTTAAAACTGTTGAATATTCAAAAAGTTCATGAAGCTTCTTCTCCTTCGATTCTCCTCCCGTTTTGAGTGACTCAAATCGAGTGGGGCGGTCTTTTTCTCTCTTTTCATAAGCGTTACGCATGGTATTTGTTCGAAAATGGGGAGAGAAAGTTTCTTTTAAGAAAAAGGTGTTGAATTATTATTATGTGTTTGCTTTAGTTCCTTCGGGAGTTGAAATTTGGAATAAAATGTACACAATGTATCTGAATGAACTGGACAAAAAGTACTAGATTTGAATCAAGAATGGATATAATATCAAAAATGATGCGCTCTCCCCCGTCCCATCGGTTCGATAGATTTACTCACGGGAGCTGAGCTTTTTCTTTTTCATCTTGTTGCTCTTCTTCTCTCTTTTGAGCACTCATAGACACTCGTGGCGCCGATAGAGATAGAACAAGAAAGAGAGCCATCCGATCAAGAAAAAAAAACGGAAAGTGTAAAGTGAAAAAGTTGAAGAAATCGAAGAAACGAAAAAAGCTAATAGATCGAAGGGACCCCAAGAGTTATGACCGGAAAGGTAGGTCACAAAAGAAGACATAACTATGATCGATCTGGTCATAACCGTCGTCGTTTCGGAAAAGCAGTGAAAATGAATCGAAAAGGAGGTGTCTAATGAAAAAAGAAAAAGGGACAGTGGAAAAAGGGAGTGCTTTGATAATTGGTAGGCAACGGTCGGCTTGGCAGTTGAGTGAAAGTGATATACCGCTGATTTATAGATTGGCTTTTGCCTCCTTTTCACAACTTCTACTTCTTCGACACATGTTTTTTTTGAGAAAAATGAAATGTGAGAAGAAAGTCTAGATTGATCGGATTCAATTAATTTCCGTAAAGCGATTTGAAAATGAATCCGGATGAATAGAATGGTTGAAAGATAACTATGGAGAAACCGCCATCATAACTTTGTTAAGTTGTGATAAGTTGTTCTTTATTGACAAAGTGACTATCGGCTGTTCGTGTATGTTTGTACCGCCCGTGAACTCGTACAGATCCATGAGCTGAACCTAACCACACACAATCAAAGAGAGCAAAATCTAGATTCCAAAATGACTAGGCACCGATTTAGATACATTGAAATGACGGGTAAGAGCAAATATTCTCAGATGAAATCTATGAATAAGTTTCATTACGAATGGAAAAGAACATGAAAGCTACAGTAATCTTTTCCACAGAAATCATCGAAAATTCCGTTGAAACAGTGAAAAATGTTTTGATATGATTACGAGATACAAAAACAATGATTCATAATGTGATCATTTCTCATTAAAACTTTTGACAATAGCTATTGAAGAAATTCTGAAACAAAAAGAATTCCAGAAGAATGAAAATGTATCAAACGTTGTCTTCTTCTTGCGAACGTGAGAAATAGAATAATAAGAAGGTGAACAGTAAGTAATTTAAATGAAGTACTTTTCCCGGAAGGAATCCATCCAAGTGGCACGACCTCTCTGTTTCCAGAGGCGGTGTTCGGAGGGCAAACATGTACTCCTGTACGGGTGGTGGTGGGTTGGTATACTGTTTGCCTGCCGAATTGAGACTCTCCACCCTATTTCTCCAACAAAACTAGACAAGTCAGTCATCAAATCGCTTCAATTTTTTTCGTTGTTGCAGTTCGTTTCGGTAGTTGATTTGTTTGAATGTTTCTTCATGTTGCACCATCTCAGCGCATTACGAACGGCTTAAGAAACATGTCAAGTTGAGAAAAAGTTAGATGGAAAGCAAAAAAACTATTTTTATGGTATTTTTTCAAAAAACAGAAAGAAACAAAACGCACCACATCAAATTTTAGCTAACAAATAGCCCAGTTGGGAAATACGAAATCTTTGAAGTCCTAAGATTGACTTCGGAAAGTGTAGGTTGGGAGCTCATAGTGATAAATTGAGAGTATTAACTTTACCACTTTCAATCGAAAATAATAATACTCTGTCAAAGTACTGAACCAATTCGCTCAAAGAATCGGAAAGTTAGAAAACTTTGAAGATACATAATTCTACCGTATCCCACGTAGTAGTTAAAATCGTAAACTCCCGTTCCAAAATCCAACAGCTGTTCCATAGAAGAAGCCCATAATTTCTATAGTAGACGACGTCATCTGGGCTTTTCTATTCCGGAAAAAGTACAAATACACCAGGTGTGTCACCCCTTTCTTCCCTTATTCTGACGGCTTCTTCTTCCTTATTTTCTTTCTTCATCTAATTTGAATGGCAGAGAAGCCAGAAAAGAGAATACAGTGCCTTTCCGACACCACTCGACAGTATATGCGCGCTTGCATACAGCGCTCACTCATTCCCTTATTCTAAATCTCTCTTATTATTAAAGAACATTGCGAAATTGGCTTCGCCTTCCGTCTTTTGGGTGTCCTTGTGGAATTGAAGGAAGAGATGAAAAGCAGGTTGGAGGAATAGAAGTATGAAGAGGAAGGAGGCAATAATTCCGAAGAGATGAAGAAAGGAGGAAAGAGTAATTACGGAATTCCGACGAGGTCGTCGACCTAGGAAGGCACCTGGCACGTGTCAAAGTTAGGTAATTGAGGAGCGTAGATATGGCAATTAGGGACTGAATCCAAGAAAAACTGTGAAAATATTCAAGGAACGGAGAGAAAAACAAAACAACTGGTAACCAAGAGTTACGGTAGTGAATGAGCATCCGGAAACCGGCAAACTCTCCTTTTTCAGCAACCCCGTCAGAACAATGATCGACCGAGAATTGCCGATACAATTTATTCAGGATTAAAATAAGAAGAGCAAACAACTAGAATCAGAGAATAGACATGGAGAATTGAGAATTTTTCAGTTTTCAGTGAAAGTTTTCGGAATATAGGGAAATGTTAGGAACAAAAAACTTGTCAAAAAATTATTGAGTCATTGGAGAACTGGGGGCGGAGTTTTGTAAAAAAAAGAAGAACACTGATAAAAGAGGAAATAGATGATTGATAAACGTTTTTTTTTCATTACGGGATCGAATAGTTGAAAGGGTCTACAAGAAACGAGAGCATCGAATCTTTTGCATTTCTTTTCGAAATTACAAGATCCTGAATAAATGTGCTTTTTGAAGAACTATTTCCAGGTGCATCGTAAAGTTGATCTGTTTTTCAATATGTCATTTTTTCCTCTCTACACCAGATGCTTCTTCTATCCGCCTATTCTTATCCGAATGTCACATTCTTTTGATTCCTAAGCGTGTTGCCTTCACAGCTGTTTGATTGGTATGATAGTTGATAGTTATCAGAAGAAAAAGAGGAACAAAACAAATAGTGAAAAGGTTACCATATCAGTTTTCGAAATATTCAAAGTTTTCGGTTTTTGCAAACGTTTTTTCTGCACAAGAAAAAAAGACTCACCGTTTCTTTTCTCGTCTCTTGAGCAAATATGCACTGGCTCAGTAATGTAAGGAGGGAGTGGATAGAGAGGGTGAAACTCTTCCAGAAATAGAGAATTAAACCTGAAATCAGATAGTTACGTAATAAGAAAACGAACATTGAAAGAAGATAGTAAGTGCGGGATTGTACAAGAAACATGATAATGAAAGAAAAGAGGGGGACCTGAAGACACCAGTCGCCCCGTTATCAGCAGGCGACCCGCCAGCCGCGCCGGCAACATGTGTTCACGAAGGCGGATGAAGAAGAAATAGGAGGCACGGATTGAAGAAACTAAGAAAAAGAAATAGAAAGAAAACAACGTTATTAGATCATCAGTGACGAGACGATTTACTGGAAGATCCCTCAGACTGGTTGGCAAGTGCCACGTCAAAAGAGAGCCTGAAAGGGCACTTGACTTGAGAGAGCAAGAGATGAAAGGATCACATTTCTTCTCTATTCCTACCGTAATCTCTTTCAATCTATTTCTCTCTCAAAATGACCATTCTATAGAAATGGTTGATATTTGTTGAAACCAAGCCTCTCCTCAAAAATACGAACAGATTATCATAAATGGTGCGCCACCGGGCGTCGATTTTTCGGAATTCGACCGGTTCGGGTAAATGCTTGCAATTGTTTTTGACCGAAAATGGAAATGAAAATATAATATACAAAAAAGGAGTGAAAATATATTACATGATGATGCTGGTATTGAGTGAGGGGGGCGAAAAATGATGAATCAGTCAACAGGTATGTATGAATGACACCTTGTCCTGGTGCCCGATATGTGTACGTATCAGGTGAAATAGAGAGTGTTAGATTGAAAAGAAGTGACTCATTGACAGTATGTTGAGGAAATACCCATGAGCAGATTAGGTGAATTCTATTTCTAGGAGCAGTTAATTATACTCATATTTTGAACCTTGGAACAAGGACAAAGCCTATGGATAGAAACAAATCGAAAATAATATTAGTTATAGTATTATTTTGATAAGAAGTAGTTTTTTTAATCGTCATGACCTAGATTTAAAATTTGAGCTGGTTGACTTTTGATCTACGCATAGCAGATTCATTAAAAATGAGCTGAAAACAAACTAGCTGCGACTCGAAAACAGATAAATAGATTCGATGAGGTTGTCACAAAACTACTTGAAGACAACAAGAGAGATTCTCTCCTGAAATCAAAAACCATGGCGCCTGACCTGAACAGGTGTTCTAGAGATATATCCTCGTCTTCGAAGATCCTCCCACACCTTTCAACCCTCATTGCTCAACAATGATCACCTCGTTTCTTATCAAATTTGACAAAAGAAAACAGACAGGGGAGGATAGATAAAGAAGCGTAGATGAGTTGAAAAAAAAAGATTGGGCGAAATGTGAAAAGTCACTTTTTTGCTGTTTCTCGAGGCGCAAATAACGCAACCGGTAATTGCGAAAATGGGAGGTAAAGAAGCAGCTGAAGACGAATATTTACATATGTACAGAGAGAGAAATATTGAAGGAACAGACTGTGGGGGATTCACTCCTCCGCACTATTTACTCCGCACTTTTTTGAAAACTCCACCCTAGAAACGGTCAGCATAGATATATCAGTTTAACTGAAAAAGAGGGAAGTTAACGGTAGATTAAAACTACGCAACATCAAATTTCAGATGAAGAATGTCTCTAATACACCTGAATCAGTAATGCGGGTCTCTTTCAGAATGTACTTACTTACGTGTCTCAGCTTCTTACGATCAGAATATTTTCCATTTTGGAAGTAAAATGAAAAAGGAAACGAATCTCAATGTCCTGAATTTCATCAAAACTAAAAAATAGCATCGAATTGATATTTCAGGAAAGAAGAAAACGAAAGAAATAAAAGATGAAGCATCATCTTTTGTTCGTCATCAGAAAATTGGAGGGCGCAAAAAGAAACAATCCAGGAATCGAGAACAAAAACATTTTCAGATGAAAAAAAAAACTAAGAAAGGCAAAGGAACGAAACACTACAGGCGAAGAAAACGAAAAGAACCCAAAAAAAGAGCCGTGACCCAAATAGTTTTGCGGCCAGTTCTTTGACTGGGCGGTCTAATGTGAGGTTTGGAAACCAATTGAATTGGTAGGCAGAAAAAAGATAAATGTGAGTTAAAAGGTAACTGTCGACGCTGCGGATGAATGAAAATTACAATGGATAGATTGAAAAAGAAAGAATCGAAATGATGAATAGAAAGTAGAGTAGAGAAAGGTCAATAACTTGAAAAAAAGAAAAAGAAGAATCGGAAGAAGAAGCCGCGATATGAGGCAAAAAGCTGTGAAGGCGTACGTCAAATTCCGATGTGGACCGAGATAACCGGTAGATATTCGGAAAAGAGACATCACAATTGGGCTGTCGGAAACGAAAAAAGGAGATGACTATCTTCATTGCAGGTATCATCATTAGAAGGGGAAACGTGTTGAAAAGCGGCTAGGAATTTGTTTTCAACAAACAAATTTTCATAATTTTTCGCATGATTTCTTACTAATAAGCGAAAACATATAGGAATTTCACAGAAACAGCAAGTGGAATGATGAAAATTTCCAATCTCATTCATGAAAACTAGTGAGATTGAAGGAGTTCATAACAATTATTTCTTCCTACAGTGAGCATAAAACAGCTAGAAAGTATGATGGCTATCAAATAGTTTATTGAAATTGTGTTTGTTTTTAGATCAGGGAGAAAAAAAGCTTCCGAGTTCCACTGATTTGAAGAGTTTTGTTTTCAAGAACAAACGTTATGTTTTATGCCAATTTCAAGGGAAAGTTTTTAACTGCAAACTTATACTGAATCTAAGATCTTCAAAGTTTTAGTCATTTTTTCGACTACCGAAAGCATCTCTTCAACGGAATACCCAGATAACACATCTCAATATAGAACTTTCTCTCTTGCCAACCGGAAACAAGCTGAATCAGCTGTTCTGAAGGTTTTTATGAAAACACGATGGAACCAGCCGAATGATCATTCCTGCTCTTCATATCTTTTTTCTCTTTTTCTCTTCTTTCACACAACTCATCAAATAGTTCAGTTAATTCATCAAAAATAATCGGGAACGCAAACACAGAACACAGGACGAAAAAGAGGTCGAAGAGCAAGAAAAATGTACAACGAAAAGAAGAAGAAGTGAAAAATCAAAGGCAGGTTGGGAAAGGTAAGAAGGGAAATTTAGGAAGAGTGTTCTTTTAAAAATGAGAACATCCAATTAAGTGAAAACCGTTGTCACTTTCTTCTGTTTGGTTGACTTATTCTCAAGTTTTGAACAAGTGCATGACGCGGATTAGACTTGGAATGGCAGAGAAGAGCGGAAGGCGCCACGGCGACAAGTGTTCTTGTCGACTAGATTTACCCTCTTTTTTTTTCCATTTTCAACATTCAGAGAAGACTACAACAATTTTAATAACCGTGTCCTGACGGTGCAAATATGCTGTCGTTTTGAGCATGTCTATTTGCTTGTTATTATTGAAGAAGGGTGGCTCCTGGAGCATTTTCTTTTGTAAATGTGCTCGCATGAGCACAGTTTATGGACGGGTGGGAAAGTTGCGGCCCCCGGGTGGGACACTTGACGAGACGGGGAGAAGCTTCCGCGTCGCTCGTTTCAAGAAACTTTCGAAAGGAAATTTTGCACGCAAAAAACTGTTTGAGTGATATGAAGAAGAGAAATAAATGCCTGATATTATTGAGCCATGTGAAAAAAGACGAGAAGGTCTAGTTTTTCAGTAGTTGGAAAAATTATATCATTTAGTTACGGTTCATAATGTAAATAGGCCAAAGTCCACATATTTGAAAAACACGTGTCTCTGAATATTCATAATGTAGGTCAAAGTTCCAAAGCTAAACTTCTGAATTAAGGGTTTTCGGATCAGATGGTAAAGTATTTTATGTTAAGAACAGTATCATTGAACATCGCTATGAATATATTCTACAATTACCTATGATGTGAAAAAAGTATCGTGGATATAAGCCTGAAAGCCAGACAAATCATACAACTGAAACTGAAACATACAGATCCAGATGGACGAAAGACACTATCATCATTTAATGGTCTGGTAACTTGAACACTATTGAAATTTTTTTCATCAGCAGTACGCTCAAAATTAAACATATTGTTATCTTGATAGATTTCGGAGAGAACACAAGTTGTTTTCTGTATACGGTCCTCAGTTTCAGAATGTTGGTGAATCTTCTCAAATCTCTACATAAATGAAAAGAGAAAGGCAAGTTGTTGGAAAATGAAGAAAACTAAATTTGATGAAACGAAGGAAAGTTCGAGATACAGCATAATGTGGTGAAAGAGGTGCATGGCGGAGAAGAAAGAGTCGTCGGATAGTACAAATACCTCCAAACATGGGGCCCGATTTGTTTGTCCATTGTCTTCGACCTTCTCCGTTCGTTCGATTCACTGAGCCACTTAGGTCACACTTGGCGGCAAATCTGCAAGTCTCGTAGATGAACACCTTTTGACATATTGCCGCGTCACGGAACTCATTTCACACAACAAAACATGCTTTGAGAAATGGGATGGTACGAGCCAATATGAACAACCAATCTGACTATCAGATAGTAAATTTCAAGTCCACAGAATAAAAGCGAAAACTATGTTTGTCTGCAGTTCATTCAGATTATTCTTTATGAAACCGAGACCACTGCAAAGCATTAGAAACAGGAACGAAAACTGATCAGGAGGATCAGTTTCCGTTTCTAGTGCACGTTTAAAAACGTTAGAGTACAATTAAAAACACTTTGGGCCAATTAATAAAAACGTGAACCATGACATGCCAAGTTTCTGTTCCAGATTTGCCAACCTCACGGGGACGATTAGTTGTCCTGTCAGTTTGTTTTGAACACTCCCAGAACTTTCAAAGTTTTCCGGTGATTCTGAAGAGATGAACGTGACGAATATAACCTCTGAAGATGGTGTAAAGGAATACGAGAATATTGTTGTGGAACCTGAGGAAATCGAATACGTCGAGGTAACTATTTCTCATTAGTGCTTGTATTCATGATCGATGTTTTAAGATTTCTCCTGATGCCAAAAACGTTGACTTGACACGTCATCGTCTCAAAGAAATTGGGGATTACTCGTGGCTCACTCACGTGGAGCACTTTTCTCTTCGTTGGAATTTGATTAAGAAGATCGAAAACTTGGATTCTTTGACAACATTGACTCATTTGGAGTTCTATGATAATCAGATCACGAAAGTGGAAAATCTGGATTCTCTTGTCAATTTGGAGGTTCTTGATCTTTCTTTCAATCGTATCACGAAAATCGAAAATCTTGAAAAACTGACGAAATTGAAAACTCTCTTTTTTGTTCATAATAAGATTACAAAGATTGAGGGATTGGAGACTTTGACTAAATTGGAGTATCTTGAATTGGGTGATAATCGAATCGCCCAAATCGAGAATCTGGAAAACAATCTGAAATTGGACAGATTGTTCCTCGGAGCCAATCAAATTCGTGTCATCGAAAACGTGGATCATTTGAAAAATCTCACAGTTCTCAGTCTTCCAGCTAATGCGATAACCATTGTTGATGTAAATTATGTGTTCCGTCATTGAAAAAAAACTGAAATTCAATTTTCAGAATATTGCTGGATTGACAAGTTTGAAGGAGATTTATCTTGCGCAGAATGGAATCAAGTACATTTGTGGAATCGATGAGCATCTTCCACTCGAGATTCTCGATTTGAATCAAAATCGTCTCGAAAAAGTGGAGAATATTCACCAGTTGTCTACTTTAACTGACTTCTGGGCAAGAGGAAACAAGGTAGAAGACCCAAAATAGAAATAGAACAAATCTATATTTCAGCTTTCCGATTGGAGTATTCTTGATGAACTCGTTCGTCTCCCACTTCTCAGTTGTGTCTATTTGGACAGTAATCCTTTCTCAGAAGCTGACACTTATCGTGGAAAAGTGATTCGTTTCTTGCCACAAATCTATCGTCTCGATGGAACTCAGTGTCGTGAAGTATGGTTTCTCGATTTCCCCATTCTAATTGTGCATTTTTCTAGAAATCGATTCTCCGCCCACCAAAAGTAGTCACTGAAAGTACTCGTGTTGAGTTCGAGAATGCTTCTGAAGAACAACAAACAGCTGAATCTGTCTGACCAGCTCTTCAATTCAACGGAAACCGCACCGAATAGTTTTTTGCTCTGAATCCAATAAAAGTTTCAATTCAACATATTTTTGTACGTATGTGTATTGCTAAAGCTCCACTGATTGACTCTGAACTACCATATCTTTCTCGAGATCCCGATTAGCCACTTTTCATAGTTTATTCAAATGTGATGGCACGCGCAGTAGTTTTCCTTTATTTGTACAGAAGCAAGTCAAGTATAGGGTTAGGTCAATTTTGCGGGACATTCGATTGTTAGCTTATCATCAATCACTAATTAGGCACTAATCCCTACAATACTTGAGATGATGTTAGCAGTACTTTCAGATTTCAAAAGAGGAAATAGTTAAGCGAAGCAATGTATCGAAACTTCTATTCGGATTATGTTCGAAGACAATGTTCTACACATCACGCAAATCAAAAGAAAACGGTACTATTGGTTTTTGTGTTCTTTGCCGACAGGAAGTATTTCTTACTCAAATCATAGTGCTTTTAATGATCTATTCTTTGCATGTTTTTTCTATTGTTCTTTCGTGGATAATCTTTTCTCCGTTAGCTGGTTATCCACTCCTTCTTTCCGATTGGACATGTCATTCGGCACGCTTTGATCTTTTCTCCAAGCTCTATATATCCAAGCCATTATTCATATATATCTAATTATAACTCTATACCAGAAAGCATGATTTATGTCTCTCTTTAACATACCAAAGGTTTTTATGCTCTCTTATTTCCCTCTCTATCCTAATCCTACCATGACCTTCTCCAAGATTCCTAATGAAATGGTAATAAACATACAACTCACTCTCCATTCTGCTTGTAGTGTCGTTTTTCTATCCAAAAAAAGAGGAAAAAAAACTTAGTTCATCAGACTACCATTATATTTCTACTCGTTTTTGTCTCTCTTTTCATACTCACACCTGCAACGGAGGGGAGGAAAGTGCGACTAAATGAAACTAGCAATTAGTGAAAAACAATGGATAATCAACTTATTGTGGAAGGGAGTGTATGACGATCACTTGAGTTCCGGCGGATATACAATTGGAGATATTTTGGACATTGTTATCGAGGAGTATTTAGTTTTGTGATTGGAGTCGAGTGGGTTACTGTAATTATAGAGTTGGGTTGGAAGAAAATAATGCAACATGATGTGGAACGTTGACTCGTTTCATCGATAATAGAAGAGAAATTTGCAGTTTTGTAGAACTCCGGCAACCAATTTTCATCAATGTATTTGGATTGAAACAGTTTTAGGTGCTTCTTATCTATTAGACCGTTTGGAATTAAGAGTTTTCTCTTTTGAAGCTATGCTCTATGATATCGTTCATAGTGTATTCATGTTGTTCTCCTTATGACATTGATACACAAGTTGTAAATATACCTCAGCAGAAAAAACATACAATACCACCATGCACTACGACCTTGTACCCTTGTAATACCAAAACATTCCAGCAAAAACATACCTTCTCTGTTCTTGGTCTCTTTCCTAATCTCAACATCTTTTCTCTAAATCTCTCTCTATGCATTTTCCAAATTCACCCTATCAAAATTACACCCTTCACTGAGCTTTTTTCCTCCGGTAAATCCTGAAATCCGTCTAGGGTGCAGTGTCCGGTAATTGGTATTGTGCAATCATTTCCCGGTGGGTTCCTAATGCAGGGCCCACCGTCTATGCTCAAAATCATACGGTCTAAAGCCCCTCGTTGCACGTGTGTACACGCACATACAATACGGTCCGCACCTGCTATTTGATTAATTTATGCGAGATCGGAGGAAGAGATGTAGCAATGAGGAGAAATAGAAAAAGGAGGAAGAATGATTTGAAAATTGCTTTACACTTAGGCATTCACTAGCTTGTTTCTTATGCTCACAGATGGTATTCTATTGAATTCAAGACCAATTTGTAGATGTATTGGCATGTCAAGGTTTATTCTTCCGAAGTTTCTCCGAGAAGTTGGCTAAGTTTGCCAGTATCAGTGCAATTTTGGGTGAAGTTGTGTTTTGTTTCCCACCCGTTACAAGTATCAAATCACAGAAATTAACCATCTTTTTTATTAGAATAACACAATTAATAAATCAGCTTACACAAGGGAATAAGATGAATGATGCAACTTGGATTACACGTCTTCTTGTTACGGTATCAATGATCCGTTCATCTCCACTTCAAATTGACACCTGTAGACAAGGAGCCTCCTCATCGTTTTCCCCTCTTCAACTGTTTTTTGGCAATTCGTACGCAATTCGTTCCATTCCTTTACCTCTGTTTTCTGAATACTATTTCACACTGCTTGACTAATGAGCACCCTTTCGAGTGCCCTTTTGCGGGTGTCAATTAGAATTCGCAAAGACATGGACACACCACAAAAAACCAGCAGTCAACATGAAAAACGAAGCGAAAAAAAGAGAACGAAGAAGAGTGACGAGTTGAGAGCTTTTTTCGTCTGATTTGCATTTGATCGAACGTTTTCACTCCATCTTTCCCCCCTACTGACCCACATTGTGGAGCAGTCAGTCCATTTTTGGGAATAGGGACGGAAGAAGAGGTCAAGTTGTCAGAGGGGTGTAAATGGAGAAGGCAATCGTATACAGTTTTTTGTTAGTGCCGACCCGAAAGAAGACAAAGAGCGGAATGGAAGGATTAGGTTGCGAAATAGAAAAGAAACCGACAAGAAGTGTAAAGAAGACTTCCCAGAATATATTAGCACGGAAATGTTTATTTATGCTTAATTTATCAATATTGAACGATAGTTAGCAATTAAAAAACAACGAAAAGAATGTAATGAGATCGAAATTGTACTATTTTTGAATTCTGTTACTTGACAATATTATTTCGAGGTTTAAGCTTTTGAAACACGGAAATTGTAAAGAAATTGAGGAACCCGTTCAGTGAGACTTGAGAAGAAAAAACCTTCTCAATAATTATCTCCATGAGAGTAAAAACTGTGATGGTCTCCAGAATTTGAATCAGACGAAGAAGCGGAAGATGATGAATTTTCTTGTCCAGAATAGTATTGCGAAGTGATTTCTTGCTTGATCAACATCGTTTGGGGTGCTGGATAGTATGGGGAAATGTAGGTTGGAGATGGAGTTTGAGGCATCATGTTGCAAATCGGAATTGGATAGACTGGAGATTGTTCAGGAGTCGGAAAATCAACTGGCATTGATGTTGGCATCATTCCAAGTTGCTTTTGAAGATGTTGGATATAACGGGCGGCCTCTCTCAGTGTCTCTACCTGCAAATTGAATTTTTGAGAAACCAATTATGATGTATGTTATGTTATACCTTCGACATATTTTTCTTGGCCCCTGCAGCTCTCGGGACACTCTCCTGCAGTCTAGAGAAACCTTGGTTGACCTGGAAAAACATACATTCTAAAAATTGAAAATTGTTAAAATTGGTGATCTTACCTGATCAACTCGCTTTCTTTCTCTCTCATTACGCTTCTGTTTTGTTTGCTTCGTGACAAATGATTTGCTGGACGACGAAACTTTGGTGGAAGGCGTTGAAGAAGACTTTGAAGAAGTTGAGGCAGTCATTCTAGAAAAGAAAGAATAATCAATAGAGTGCAAGTGTATAAAATGAGAATGAACGTAAAATACCGAAATAACGAGTAAAATGCAAAATGATCGTCTCAACTGCGGGAAGACATAACACAACTGCGCGGGAAAAGAGGCGTGGTCGAGAAGGACACCCAGAATAGGCGAAAAGAGGAGGGGGGAAAGGAGGTGGGTTTGCTTTTGGGAAGATTTGGATATGGTTCAATGATATTGGAGCATTAATCAAACGTTTTAAAACAAGATGAAACTGATAGGAATGATATTCGGAAAGTATAGTCAATTGACTCAATGAACCAAGTATTTTCTTGGTATATGGGTATCAAAGAAGACGGTATTTGGTAGGGGAAGTATTACAGAAAGTGGAACGCTTTAAAACTAAATATTATTTTTTCTAAAATAATGTGCTCGCTGTGTGGTCTAAGACGTTTTTGATACATCAATCATGTATTCTGGAATGCGAAACTTCTTCTGTACACTTCTGCAATTTGTAAGAACTTTCAAAAATAAATGAAATGTTGTTCTAAACTCACCAAATTTTAATTCAATCGCAATACAAATATTTAGTAATCCATAAAATGTGACCCAAATGAGAATGAAATGGGTGCTAACCGTCGATCACAATTTATGGTTATGAGGCTGTTCCATTCGTCTTATTTGAATTTTTATGTTTGGCTCAGAATGAAAAGACGAAGAAGAACACACTTGAAAAAGAAGAAGAAGAAGAAGAAGAAGAAGAAGAAGAAGAAGAAGAAGAAGAAGAAGAAGAAGAAGAAGAAGAAGAAGAAGAAGAAGAAGAAGAAGAAGAAGAAGAAGAGGAACGGATGAATTGAAAAGGGCGCATTGAGCTGTCAATTATTCGTCCCACTAATGATACTGTAATTGACTACCGCTTTTTGGAGTCGGCTCACGCTCACTTGAGCTCTTTTTGTCGGAAACCGACATGAGGGAGGAAATGGATGAGAAGCTTCCATTGAAAGCAAGAAAGAACAATTGAGAGAAAGAATAGAACACATTCATAGATCTCTTTTATGGTACCGATTTGATATCCAACGAGACAATGAAGAGAATAAATAAGTAATGTGAAAATAGAGTAAGATTAGTGGGCGATTTTTTAGAAATGACCCACTGGCCTTGGTACCAGTATGTGTTTGTTTCTTCTCTTCTTGAATTGCATGTTTTATGTGTTTAAAAATTGATTATCTCTGACACGTCTTCCATCTTTTTGCGGCACCGGTGCCAGGTTTCCCGCTGTGTTAGAATGAATTGAATGAGTGTATAAATTGAAGAGAAATATAGAATTACGTAAAAAGAAGGAGAAGACGACTCGAAATGGTCTCTCTATCATTATTTTGAATTCAATCGAATTCAAATTTTTACTGGTGAAAAATTGAAGACCTACAAACAATGAATCAATTAGATGTGTTTCTCGAAGTTCAGTCTGTTAATTGTATCATTCAAAATCAGTGATGAATATTCGCTGTCAGTTCACCGTTAGATCCTTATACATAACAATCGAAACTCGGTTTCCCAGACATGTATCATTGCATAATAAGTATCTTCACCTCATATGAACGATGTGTGCAAGGTGTCACCTAAGAGAAAGAAGTGACAGGTCATAACCCCTTTTGTGTCAAGTTACTCTACCTCTTTGCGTGAAACAACAAAGACACAATGCTGAGAAATTTGAGGATAACTGTTTTCAGGCATTGATATCCATGGGAAAAAATGTTTTGGTTATACAACATTGGGATGAATAAACGAAAGGATAACTAGGGGAATTAGGGTACAAAAGGTTGATAATCTCACTATGTACAACGGGGAATCTGAATATAAAAATAGTTTATCAACGAAAGAAATGCTCCAATTTCAGGATTTCGATAGATCTAGTAAACTTGACTTTCTCAGAAAACTATATTCCGAGACCTGCAATTGATGGACTTTCTTCAATACGGCTTCGAAATAGGCAATCACTGCTCCCATACTCCAGATACTTCCGGTTACACACTTCCGGTTACTCACTGACTTACGCTGTCTTTCTGTGATAACTTATCGTCATATAAGATTGTTTTTAGAGAATCGATTTGGGTTTTGTCAGATAAACTATCTTCAGTTCAGTTTTGTATGAAGAATGTACTACCCTCAAGATCCGATTAAAGAGTTTCCACAATTGACCAATTTTCATATTCCTCCACAAGTGTTATTAAATCCTCAATAAACTTTTGTTTTATATATAATGATCAATCAAAAACCAATTATTCTGACAGTCATTTATATTCTTTCCTTCCCAAAGAAATGAAACAAAAACTTGAATTGAAATGAATTTATATGTGTTTTGATTGGTCATGTGATTCAATTGATAAGGGTTCTTGATGATATTTATTACCACTTTCAAGGAATGAAGTATTTATTATTGATCTATTCTTAAAAAGAAAATGAAAGGAACAATATCTTTCCAAATTATACAAAAACCCGTTTGGAATACCATAAAAACTGAGTGGGTTCAATTAAAAATCATTATCATTTCCATAACCCTGTAATGCTCTCAATAACTTCCAATATCTGTAGATGATAACCGTGGCGAAGAACCGAGCAACGAACCAAACAAGAAGTAAAGATCCCATGATGATTCCAAATAATCTTGCATTCCATTCTGCTCCTTTATATTGAAGAATATCATTTGTATAAGCATATGGAAGTACTGATAAACAGAAGAAACCGATCGCAAGAACAACGTCCCATAAGAAGGTTAGAGTCTGAAAGTATCGTAAATCAGTTGAATAATACTGTCATGTTTTCTCACAAGAAAAATCAAATGGGTCTGAAGAAACTTATGAGCTTCATTGACCACTCCATACCACAAAATTACAACTTGAGCAGTTAACATTATCAGATTGACTCCAGTGAAAACCACACTCCCTGAAAATACTTTTTTTTAGAAACAATAAATGAAAAGAGAACTCTTACAAGCTTTTTGGTGGTGAACGATGGCGAAAAGAAGAAGAACACCGTAATAAGCCCAGTAAGCGACTTCCATCACACCAATCAGGATACATGCATTCTAGAAAAGGCATTCATTGGTAAACTGTACTTTCAATGAAATCAGACATTTCTGTGAAAATGAAAATAAATAGAGTCTCACCTTGTAGGTTAATTTTCCACAGCACACCTTCTTCTCTTCTTCATAATAGACGTCCCTCATAGGAGTCATCTTATAAGTCATAGGAGCGTTGTTCATTCTGAGAAATGACGATTTTTTCAGGATATAATCAAAAACTCCGTGAATTTTTGAGTCGATTCGAGTCTCAATGTGTTGAGAAATAAAACAGAGAAGTTTCAAAAGTTTCAAGGAAAGTTGAAGTGGGTACATTATGTTATTCAAGTATTCTGAATACTTACCAATTTTTAAACAATAAAAGTCGGTTGTACATATATGTGGTTGGTCAAGGGAAAAAGGCTCCAACTATCTATTTTCTCAATTAGTTCTTCTTTTATATAAGTACTTGTTTTCGGGTTTTTCCTTATCACTCATAATTATAGTTCACATGATATCATACAAAACTATAAATTAGGTAAAAGAAGGCTTAGGAAATATTATATATTTGAATTTTGAAATCAAGAATATATAAATCGAAACTAAGAATGAAAAAACAAACAAAAAGAATGAGTGCTAAAGTGCAAAAAGCAAACAAATAGTGAATTTTGAGAGTCAATCTCTAGGAAAAAACTTCACTATTTCTCACTTTCTAATAGTCATTTGATGAAAGTTTTGAGAACTGTTACCGTTGTATTATCTCAAGTTGGCAATACAAAATGATAAAAGAGTGTTAAGAAGAAATTTGAGACAAAGAGGAAATACAGATAAAAGGCATAGAAACGGACAGTGATTATTACTTCGCTGCGTCTCTTTTCTCTTCTAATGATTCTGAATTTCGAGCGAAGGTCGAGAACAAGAAGATGAAAAGTTGAAGACACATGAAGACGATGAAATGATGAAGACACAAAAAACAAGTGATTGTTTTTTAGGAGAAGATGGATTCGTCTAGTTTTCGATTCAAAAAAATTTTATATGTTTCAAATTAGAGATACCATATGGATCTTATAAAATTGATTGAAAAATAAAACAGGATTGGACAAAATTCAAAAGTTTTCAATTGGGTTTTCGAAAAGAATAATATATGCATTAACCATGGATTTAAAATTCAAATAGAATTGTTTTCAATTGAAATAGAAAGTTTATTTCAAAAACTTGGGAGATTTCTGCATTTTCTCATCCATAAATAAACCCCTTTCACATACCTAGTCATGCCATTATAATAGAGGAAAAATGCATTTTTTTTTTCAAAAAAAAAACGTACCTCGACTTCATTTTTATTGTTTGATTTCAGTGCTCCGAATTCCAATGATTTTTATTTTCAATCTGAAAAATATTTAAAAATATTCAAAGCCATATAATGTTTTCTAATGTTCTATTTCCTAAAAATAATAATATTTATTTTCAGAAATAGTTCAAAAAAAGAAGGCAGTTGCCAAATTCGGAGACTAAAAAAAGAAGGAAACACACGACTCGTTTTTCTCTAAAATTCCCACAAAAAGTTAGAAAATGCGTTGTTTATAGTGTGGTTCCAGCTGTTTCAATTTACGAGGAAATGAATTGAAACAGAGAAAAAACGAATGGATTTTCAATGGAAAAAAAGTGAAAAACGTATAATAAAAAGAAGTGTTTGGGTTTCATCAACACCGACATTATTACAACAAGTGGTTGTCAAATAGAAAAAAGAATGTCCAACGGAAACTCTTTTCTCATCCAAATGCACATTCTCGTTATCAGTTCGGAGTTGGAAATGTAGAATGACTAACTTATGAATCATTAGACCTTTTCCAAACGTTTTGATCAGAAAAGGAAGTAAATCTCTTTGGGTTTTTTTGTGATCTGCTATTCAAATTTCACAAACTGTTCTGTTTAGAGTGAATATTTATAGTTTTGGATACAATAATTATGGAACAAATCTCTGTAATAAATTAATTAATCGTTGGGAAGAATGCATGGAAGACAGGAAGCAGGAAAACTCACAAATTGATAGAAATCTAAGGGAAAGCATTTACAGTTTTTCGTTTTGGCTGGACGAGAAAAGTGAACAAAAAATGACAAACTGACTGGAAATGGGATGGAAAATGAGCAAAGTAAGAAGTTGAAAAGACTAGTAACGCGAAGTTATGCAAAGAATGTACAATCAGACAATTGAAAGGTGTTGACTAGAAAGAAGTGGAAAAAGGAAAGAAAATGATTATTGTGAGTTTTTGTTACGCATGAACTGGAGAATATCTTTTTTAGTGATTATTCCCAACACTTTTCCGTTTTTGGTGACCAGCACCTGACGAAGTCCAAGTTTACGGAACATATCAATTACAGTTTCCATGGGAGTTTGATCTGTTACTGTCATAGGTGCCTGAAAATGGGACAAATATATACTTTACTTTTGAATGGATAATTAATAAAGTAACTTACCATATCAAGAATTTTTCGTAACCTGAGTGGTGCTGGGCCTCCAGGGACAGAATCCGGAACGCCATCTGAGAAGTATGCAATTGAATTCGTGACCACATAAGGTTGAGTTTTCCGGGCTGTATGTAATGCCAGTAGAATATCTCGTCTGAAAATGGATACTATAGAAGAAACTTGGAATTCATTAGAAAATTACCTCGTAATGAATCCAACAAGATGCATACTGTTCTGCGAGACAACGACAGGGAATCCGTTGAAATCGGTTTGACGGAGTAAACTTTCCAGGTCTCCAAGAGACATTCCACTTTCTGTTATGACGCTGAGCTCATTCTTGAGTTCTCTTAGATCACTCATCGACATCTCATCAGCAACTTGGCGGTGAATGGATGGGCGCATCACTTGGCTTGCCACTGTAGAATATGGGTATTCTCCTTTTGAATCGAGGAAGGGATAGCCGTTCAACTCGATATGAGCCTCATAGATACCCTGAAAAATAAAAAATTAAAATGTATTTTGATATGTTATGTCATTTACCATTTTCGAAATTCCGTCACCAATCCACTTGGAAAACATTGTGGCAACCATAGTGGGGACTATGAACTCAAGACTTCCAGTTAATTCAAACATAATGACGACAAGTGAAACTGTCATTCTTGTGACACCACCTAAAACAGCTGCTGCGCCAACCATGGCATACAATCCAGGCATAACACAATCTTTTCCAATTTGACATGTAAAATATTCAGAGTGACCAGGTGTTGCTTGAACGGCACGGAATATTTGGTCAACAGTGATGCCAAGAATGCGTCCAGCAATAGCTCCCATTCCAATTGAGGGAACGAAAAGACCACACGGAACTTTGATACCAAAAGTAAAGATTGTAATGATGAATTTGAAAATGAGAGCCCATAGAAGTTGTCCGAATGCGATGCTCAATGCCTTGTTTTGATCACACAATGAGTCTTCATCAACTTGATCTTCACATCGATCAAAAAGTTGCTGAATCATAGATAAAGCGGATTTTCGAGTGAAAGGATTGAAGTATGAAATAGCAGCAGTGATGAAAGTAATGATCATAACTTCATAAATGGGATTTCCTCCAAGAGTTTTCGAATTTTTGCGGAAACGAGACCATCTGGAAACTCAAAAATGATTCAATTTGAAAAATATGTAGGAGGATACCTTATATTTGCAAAAATGAAAAGACTTCCAATTATACCTCCGAAAAGTCCAAGAAGGGCAAATGGGACAAGCTCAATGAAAGTCCATTTCATCATATAATCCACATGGAATAAGGATGTCTGGAAATGAAGTAGGGATTACAGTGAGTAAAAGTGATATAGATGACATACTTGATTACTTCCGAACGGGTTCACGAATCTCAAAATGATTCCTGCGACTAAGGCACAGAAAAAAGAACGCCACATCGTTTTGAGAGGGAAATAATAGGAAGCTTCTTCCAAACTGAATAGAACTCCTCCAATCGGAGCACCGAAAGCAACACTGACTCCTGCAGCAGCGGAAGCAGAAAGGATTTCACGTTTCTTTGCTTCGTTCAGTCCATACTTCGGGAAAAGGTACGAGAAAATATTACCAATACAACATGCGAGATGAACCATTGGCCCCTCTTTTCCAAGGGACAGTCCGGATGCTGATGAAAGAATCAGTCCAACTGACTTGATAATGAATGTCCATTTTCCAAGGTATCCACGAATGACGAAGCCGGATAAAATGCATTTGATCTCTGGGATTCCGGATCCACAAGCGTATGGTGCAAAAATTTTGACGAAAAGCACTGCTAAAGTTGACATCGCGACGGCCCACCCAATATAAAAAATCCATTCAAGGAACAGGAATAAAAAACTTGAGGAGTTATAATAGTTGAGCATCCAAGGCCATTTGGTCCAGGCTTTACAATCGTCGTCTTTGTAAAAAGTGTCATTTGAGGACCAACAACAATGCTCTCGATCCAACCAGAAACGATCTGCGCACACGCCGGTCTGTAAAATGTAACAATATATGTGCATAGATAACTTTTGACTACCTTCAAATCGCTCATCCATCTCGCTCCAATATCAATGATACCAGCAGTGGCTCCAGCGGCAAGTCCTACAAATAAAACACATATCCACCCAGCTCCTGCATCCCATCCAGATTGAAGAAGACCCAAAGGAAAGTCTACTCTGAAAAACTAATTTATTACAGAGATTAAGGAGAAATGAAGTTTACTTTTTTTTGGATATCATTTTATGCCGCAAACGGTCTCTAGCAAGATCACGCTGCCAGTCGATCGTGTGAAAATCCCCATATTTGCTGTAATGATAGGAACATTGATTTTTCTCTGGATTGTTTTCGAATACCTGAAAAAAGGGGGAGCCATAACGTCTGGGAGGTCGTCGTCTGTTTTGAATCTGACGTCATCAATTCCCCCGAACGGGTTGAAATCACTAGAAGAGCTGCCGCCTCCTGAAATTTCGAAAACGTTTATATAATTTTCCGTGAGAAAATTGTATTTTCACCTCCAGTCATATCAAGGTGTATTGTTGCAGACGTCCCGCTCGGCTCTAATTCCACTTCATCTGTTGAACCAAGAGTCGACGAGCGTCCAGCTCGTTCCATCTTGAACTGAAAATATAAGAATTCCTTCGTGGAACAAGAGAAAAAATGTTGAGAGAGTTAACAGTTGGTTGTTTTTCGGGAGACAGGTAGATATAGAGAAAGAAAGTTTAGTAAATAGACCGGGAAAATTGTTTCGCAATACTTAATGTTAAACTTTCAATAGTTTTTCAAGGTGATGTTGTAGGTTTCTTCAAACTGAGAAACTTTGAAAAGTGATTGTTTAGATTATAGCAGAGCATAAACAATCATATAAGACAGAGAGATGGATTTTTGTTTAACAAATCAACTAGTATTAACAATGATTACTTAATGAATATTTTTTTATTGAAGAAAACTGATTTTAATTTCAGTTACTGAACGAAAAGTACAACTGGTACAACCTAAAAATTTAGATTCGTATTTCTACAAGAGAAAAAAATGCAAGAAAAAACCACGGAGCAATAACGATTCTGACCGTAAAAAACTAATTTGTGAAAGAGAATAAGAAACAACACATCATCAGATGACAGCTTTGCATTCCAAGAACCCTCTCGTCTTCCGACTCCGGACACGAGAACAACGCCATCCCCGTTTTATTAGCGCGCAGCAACGATGATGCGCATTTCTCGAGACTAGTTTTTTTCGGATTTTGGTCAATATTTGAAAATAATACGTATTGGCATCCTTTTCAAAGCATTTAAAAATACTAATTATGTTTCTAAAGATAATTTAAAATCCTGTGCAAGCCTGTGTTAACTAAAACAGTAATTACAGAAAAATGACAGCTCTTGAACAAACGCAAGCCCTCTGTGTACAGGTAGACGATATTTGCCAGAATGGGATGGAATCCGCTGAAGATTGTATCAAGCTTCTTGATGAGCTTGCGAAAATTCCAATGAGCGTCGAGATCATTCAAGTAAGTACTCGCATCTTTGTCACCATTTTGAAATTTGAACACAAACTGCAAGGTTTTGTCTTTCAGAAGACAAATATAGGAATAAAAGTGAACACCATGCGGAAGAAAGTTTCAGACGAAGCCATCGCGAAAAGGGCCAAAAATATCATCAAGGTAAGTACAATGTATTTTATGTATTGCTCATTCCCTTTTAATATCAGGAATGGAAGAACATTGTGGACGGAAAGGGCAAATCACAAGATGATGGAGATGCTCCACCGCCAGCTAAGAAACAACGCAAAGAAAGTGTCGAAGCCCCGAAGCCAGAGAAAAAGAAACTGGAGGCGCCATTTAAACGGCCAGAGCCATCAAACCGACCAGAGATCGTTGCACAGTTCGCAAGTGCTGCTTTCCCACCGAAGCATCTTGAAAATGACGAAACACGTCTAAAATCTGCGCAACTTCTTCTATCGGCTCTCCGTTCTGGAGAAATGCCGCAAGGAACGCTCGATCCAGAAGAGTTGGCCGTGCAAATCGAAGAAAAATTGCATTCTGTAAGTTTCTCAAGCATTTGGCTGAATTAAATTTAAAAATTTTGTTATGCAGGTTCATCGTGGTACAAACAAAAACTACTCAGCAGCGGTGCGCAGTCGCATTTTCAATCTTCGTGACAAGAAAAACTTGGCTCTCCGTGAAAATGTGCTCACTGGTGTCGTCCGTGCAGAGAAATTCGCAACAATGACCAGCGAAGAGATGGCGTCACCCGAAATTCGAAACATGCGTGATAAGTTCACTAAGGAAGCTATTTTGGAGCATCAAATGAGTGTCCAACAAGGAACACCATCGGATATGTTCAAATGTGGAAAGTGCGGCAAGAAGAACTGCACTTACACTCAATTGCAAACACGTTCCTCTGACGAACCGATGACAACTTTCGTTTTCTGTCTTGAATGCGGAAATCGCTGGAAGTTCTGCTGAATCTGGCTTTTTTATAATATTGATTGCCAGTTATTCATCATGCTATTCGTATCAATTTACTCCTCATCGGATACTCAATTATCTTCTGTTTGATAGGGTTTCTGACAGATTGGACTTCCATATTGTTATCCAATAACTTATTTGTTTATTTCCCACACTCTTATCATCCAGTTAACAGTTTTTAATATATTTAAAAATAAAATTTTCTGAATTTTAATGTATCTTGACTCTGTTCAAACAGAAAACGCACAACTGAAAGATAATTTGACGGATAAAAGTTGATAAAGTGTTCAAGGGATTGAAACTGTGCTAAATCATCATTGTTACGCAATTGCCGTATCGGCAAATTAGTTGAGTGCTAGATTTTCTGTGATGTTTAATTTGAGAGATTTGCACCATTGAAACCATGTTTTTATTTAGGCAATACAATAAAATAGCACAAGCTGATAAACGAAAAATATGCATTATGTAAATTTCTTGGTCATTTATTTAGGAAAGATCCTTGATTACCATGATGACGTGATCCTTATCGGGAGCAATCATGATTTCGTTCTTCTTAGTTCGCAACCTCAGAAAGGTGAGATCGTTACTTGAGTCCAGCTCGCGAATCGAAGTCTTTGTTTTCTCGCACAACTGTTGAAGGAACGCTGTGTGAGACTGCGTCGCGTCGCTATCTATTGTTGAGTGAATCACTCGGCCTGAAAAATAAATTTCTTCGCTTGAAATAGTGCTCGAATTGAGGGATTCGCGACAACTGTGGAACAAAAAACAAGAAACTAACCGGCTGAATCCACAACAATTATTCCTATTACTCCCTTCTCCGATTGCAGGCGACGAATTGTTTCTTCGAAGTCCGACATCTGAAAACTGAGATACTTAAGAAAAATGACAGAGGAGGAAACGAGTTGGTGAATGCAGAAACCAACTGAATTTCTCAATTTTCCACTTCAAGAGATATAAATTCAATTTCCTTCGGCCGGATATTGAGAACTGGGCGACAAGAAGATATATGAAAGCTGTGTACAACTTTTAACAAAAAGAAACCATGAAATGCAAACAGAAAATTTTGATTTTCTTCAGAATAAAATGTCAAAAATTAAAGTGGAAATGTATGAAAATACAAATTTAAGTGAGTTGATGATGCTTAGAGATCATTTTACAGATATTTCGAAAAATTGATAGACAAACAACATTGTAGAGAAAATGTATTTAGAGAAGCAAAAAATGTAGCAGAAGGAAGAAGAGTTGTGACGACAGAAGGGTCCGATTCTGATTCAATTACTGCCGCTTCGCCTTTTTGGAGGAAGAAGGTGCATACTTGGCTTCCAGTGAATCAAGGAAGGAGGAGTTACGTTCTTTTTGACGACTTCGGATGAGAGCCACAAGATCCGAAGCATCATCCTGAAAAGTGATCATGAAAAATCATAAAATGAGGTGTGCAAGCATTGATTGTAAGTTTAAATTCTTACCTTTTGGGCGTTTTCAAACTCTGCTGCTTCCTTTTCGGCCTTTCGCTTGTATCCTAGCATTTTTTTCTGAAAAATATTGATTCGTTATTAACAGCCCAAACGAAATTCTGCCTAACCTGGGACGTGCTCATTTCGTACTTCTTCGTTTTTTCGATTTCTCCATCTTTGATGAATACGTCGAACGCTGCTTTTAATTCTTCAGCGTCTTCGAATCCGATCGCGTACTCTTTGATCTTTGAGAAGTCGCCCTTGAATCGAGCATAAAGTTCCAACAGCTCTTTCTTCTGTTCTTCGGATCCCTGATAAGTCTTCATGTAGTTGTCAATGTCTTCCTTTGTAACTTTCTTGAAAATGTTTCTCCATGCCTTCAAAACATCTTCGTTCAGCTCTCCAGCTTCATCGTCGACTGATCCAGTTTCGTCATAAATTTTTCTTTTTTCATCATCCGACAAGATTTGATATGCTTTGTTCAAAAGTTGGAATTTTACTGTGTATTTCTTTTTGTCTTCTTCATCGAGGTTCGACTTGTCTGGATGCCAAAGCATCGATTGACGGTAGTAACCTTTTTTCACTGGAAACGATTTTGGTAATTAAAAGTTGGAAAAGTAATGCTTGACATACACTCTTTGGCGTCACAGTCTTTTTTCACTCCGAGAAGTTCGTATAGACAGTCGGTATCAAAATTATCTTTACATTCTTCTAAAAACATGTTGGGAGATCTGAAAGAATATAAAAGTTGAATGTACTCATTCAGAACGAAAACCAGAAGTAAACGGCATCAAACACAATGCAATAAGAACTTCTCGTACATTTTTTTCAAAAAATATATTCAAAAGACTTAGGAAATTACGAAACGTTTTTGGACAGACACACGGTTCGGCCAAAAAAACACGAGGCCGCGAAAAGAAAAAGTTTGATACGAAGTCGGCAGCGAAATTGGCCGCAATCTGACGTTTCGGTGTTTGCGGCTTGCGTACCGTAACCCACACAAAAATTCGCTTTTTTAATCGCATTTTTCTCTTAAAAAGCTGAAAAGTAAGCGGAGAGTCTCGGAAAATCAATTAAATTGAACAAAACTGTAATAAAAACATGTTTATTACATTTATATGTATGATTTACTGAAAAAGTAGGCATTAAAAATTTATATGAGCTATTTTTTCGAAATATCAGACAACGTTTCGAGTTTCTCAAAAATTTGATCATGAACTCATGAAATTTTTATGTAAAAACGTTCAGCATACCCAAGTGCAAGTTTTGGGAAAGTTTGAAAAAAGTTGTAGTATTCTATCCCGAGATATCTTTGATTTAGTGACTTTTGGGTGTCATTTTTCGACGATTTTTGAGATTTTCTCGAAAGTTAGGTCATGAACCCTTGAAGTTTTTATATCAAAATGTTCAGCACGCTCAGGGGCAGGTTTTGGGAAAGTTTGAAAAAAGTTGTAGTATTCGTTTTTGAAATATCTTGAATTTTGTGATTTTTGGGTACTTTTTTTCGATACTTTGTCGGATTTCTCAAAAATGAAATCATGAACACCTAATATTTTGATTGGAAGAGGTAGAGGAGACTTGGGTGCTGCTTTTGTGCAAGTTTCAGAAAGTTTGTAGTGTTTTTTGTCGAGTTATGATTTTTTGAAGACTCGCTGCGCTGGTAAATTTTGGAGTATTATTTTTCGGACAAAACTGAGAAAGAGCTCCTAAAAAACGTTGCGTTTGAACATTTGAACAATATGTCAGTAAATATAAGCAGCAAAATACGTGGAAAACGCGATAAAAACGGTTATCAAAAAAGCAATGCTTTTCCGCTCGGTGGCCGCCGCTGCCAATTTTTCTCGGCCGCGGTCGCGACAGCCGAACCGTGGACAAAAAAACCAAATTAGCAATCGCGCTCTCTTACACCAAAAACTCCCGCGGTTTTCAAAAAATGTTATGAAGAAAGATGATGCTAACTCTTCCGAACCAGAAAAAGTCACAGAACAGAAAAAGAATGTTAGCTCAGAATTCAGCCTTCCCATACTTATGAAATCGCACTTCGAGGTTTCGTAGAATAAATTATTGAAAGAAGGGACGCGATTGGGGAACAAAAAATTCCAAAATGTGGTAAGATATTCATTTCGTTATGTGATATCATCTTGAAGAGCAAGTATGCGCCTTTACAATCGTATAATTCTGGAAACCATATCGACATGCAGTTTTTTGTTCAAACGCATGGCCATATGCAACGCTCAGATTTCGCAATTTAGCTCGGAACTTGTCACCGACTCACCTTAAAAACACAAATAAAGTTTGAAAAAGTCACAACTTTAGCACACTACATTGTAGCATAGAATGCCGGTTTGCGGAGGCAAAAAGGAGGCGAAACGAGGGCAAGAGCGTCCGTTTTCCTAGCAAGACCATTATTCCACATACATTTCTCTAGCACTTTTTTCGTCTCGTTCTCTCGTGTTTTCTCATCGGCGTTTCTTTTCTTGAGCTCCCCAAACACTATTCTTGGTGCCTACATTTTCAAATGATTTTTTTTCTAGAATCGGTGTCGTGTTGTGCTCGTACATCTGTCTACTGAAATGCTCTTCGAAGCCGTTGTCGGCCTCACTACGGCTTTCCTTGTAACTTACATTGGGTTAGTTCTGGTTCCAAAGACTTTCAAAGCATGCTGATCGATTTTTGCACGTTTCTTCACTATGCATGCAAGACCTGAATCATACTTTTCTCAAACAAACATTCCTCAACAAGCCATTTTGGGTTTCGAAATATTTCTATTACAGAATGACGCTAGTGGCGCCCGCAGAAGTCACAGATAAAGAGGCTGAAAATATCACTACTAACAAAGGTAAATTTAGCCCCTTTGTACAGTATCGCTTCATAATTGTTCCAAAAGTTTTCAGAAGAGTCGAAAAAGACGGGCAACGAATCGGCAATCACAAACTTGGTACCCGGATCGAAAACCCTTGTTGTGCTGTTCGGATGGGCAGGATGTCGAGATAGATATTTATCAAAATATGCACAGTACTATCAAGACGCTGGGTAAATTTTATGTTCATTCAGAGAATTGAATATCACTCTAAAATTCATTTTTATAGTTGGTCTGTTAGAAATCAACGACAAAGAAATTCGTAAGCCGAGCCTGGTTTCATTTTACCAGATATGTGCCGAGTATACCACAAGTGTCCATCTTAGAATGATATTCCGATTTTGTAACAAAAATAACACACAAAATATATTTTGTTCCTGCTATATCTCGAATGCAAGACTTGAAAATCTCAAAATGATTCTACTTTAAGCAAGAAGTTTACAGAATCTCAACAGTTCGATTCACTGCGCCGATTGCGAAAATCCGAAGTTTCTCATCATATCGTCCATTTGCTCGTTGCTTCCATGCAATTCTGAGGGAAATACTGTGCGAGAAGGAAGAAGTCACAACAATATATTTTCATGTTTTCTCAATGAATGGGTGCTCCCTTCTTGCTGCCTACTGGGACCAGTTGGAAGAACTTGAAAACGGCAAAGAGGTCCGACGGACAGCCAAAGGACTTATTTTCGATAGCTGCCCAGCGTTCACCACTCCGTCCCAAAGCGCTCAGGCAATTTCTTTCGCAACGTTGCCACCTAGTCATTATCATGGAGCATTAAGAGGATCTTACAAAGCGGTTCTTTACACATTCTTTTCATTTCATAGAGGAGTATTGTGGTTGAGGTCATTTTTGGAGAAAGATATCTACGAAAGACATTACGCTTATTTCAAAATGATTACTTTCGACGATTTGCCGAACAAACAACTATATATTTATGGTCCTGCTGACATGGTCAGTTTCTTTGTTTTTTAATGCGAAAACATTGAATTTTTTTCAATGAGCTCACTTTACTTGAAGTTTTCAGGTATGTTCCGAAGAATCTATCGAAGACTATGCGAAGCTGATGGAAAAACGTGGAATATCCATATCAAAATTACGTCTTCTCGATTCTCTGCATTGCCAACATCTTCGTTCACATCCAGTTACATACACTCAAGAATGCCTAGATTTTGTTAAATCTGGGCATCTACCAGCCAATCGAAGTCGAGTTGCTTTAGAAAACACAGAAGAGAATGAGCAAAACGATGTCCCCGAAGAGCTTGCCTATTAGACTTTTTTCAGAATTAAGAAAAACTGTTGCTTAATTTTTTATTTTAAATTAGTTCGCATAATGATTAATTCAGTTTACCGGTTCTTTAATCTCTTTCCCCATTTTTACATCTCCCAGTTTTATTTCAGAGATCCCTTGTTTACTGATTTCCAGTCAGCTTTAAACTTACTGAAATGTTTGTTTCAAATTGCTTTGCAGTCTGAATAAATTTTTTTTCTCAAAAACCCTCCTTTGAAAATCAATGGAAGTTGAACAGAAAACAAGAGAGTGTGCTGTAAATATTATCTTGATGCTACTCATTACGTATGCGAATGAACTATCTGTTTTCTTTTTTGTGTTTCCGTTTTCAGAATAATTTATTTTCGGACACGTTTACTTCCCTCACTCTTCGTTTTCGTAATGATTCGTCTCTAAAATCACCTGAAAAAAATGATGGGTGGGCAGTAGAATAGAGAAACCAAATTGATTCCGATGTGATGTCATTTCCACTAATCTCTTCCCTCTTACTTTTGGTGCGATTTTCGAATTGCTGCCTGACGGGAAATTTCGTTCCGATGTGATTTCGATGACCGTTGAAAATAGGAAGCAGACAATCAAAGAGACACAGAGATAACAGAGAAAAGAACAAACATGGAAGAGAAAACAAGACGGGAAATTATCAATGATTAGTGATACTACTGTATTGCCTGATTGAGAGAGAAAAATGGATGAAAATAGAGGTAACGATTGTATATGATAGTCAGATGGGTAAATGATTGAGAGAAAAACAATGGAAGATGACAATTCCTACTGTGTTGATAACCAATTTTAAATGTCAAACCACGGAAGAATACGTTGTGAAGAATATAGCAAATTTGCAAAGAAATGTGATGATAATTCTCACACTTTGAACGTTTGATAATGTCAAAAACCGGAGAACACTGTGGCACTCCGTGTGGTCTATCAGAGACAGAGACCGTCCGATGTGCCCTTATATTGAAGAATTCTAGAAAATGGAACTATTGTTGTTTTTCTTTTAATATCACAACAGCTTCAAATTTTTTTTAGTATTATGATCATCCTAAAACAACGAACTTTATTTGTTCGCAAAATTTGGAATTTTTTACAGTTCCCTCGTAGAATATTGAGTAGAAAAACCATAAAGTTGTAACCTTATTTTTAATTTAATGTCATTATCATTGTTCTCTTAGAATCAAAATCTTCATCATTAACCACAAAACTCATAAACAATCATCAGAAAACCTAGGAAAACTTCTATTCTTAGAAAGTCCGTACTCTAATGAGTAGCTCTCGGATCTCGGGAAAAAAAACAAGCTGGGAGGGCTTGCTCTTTTTTCTTTCTAGTTAAGTGGGTGGAAAGACAAATACAGAAGTCAGAAAGAGGAAATGAGAGTAAGAGAGCAAGAAGGGAAGAGGAAAGAAGCACACATTATTTACGGTAACTATTTCCACGAACTTTATCTTTCTCTCAACCTCTCATTATTTTATTTTCTCTATTAACCTTTCGAAATGTCAATTGAAGAGAGAGAAAATATTGAGAGAATTGGGAAGATATAGTCTCTGGATTCTCTCTTGTTTCAATGTTTTCTTTTGAAGCGGCGATGTTCGTTTGCATTTCTGCGTCTCCGGAAAATGCCACGGATCAGTTCTGAAAAAAGAGAAGTAGGCGAAAGAAGAGAAATATAGAACAACATGAGCGAGTCATAGAGGGAAAGAGAGAAAAGAGAAGAGTGAGTGTGCGTGTGACTCATTCTCGGCCCGCCAACTAACCTCCCATCGTCGTCAACCCGATTCGTCATCAACTTCTCCTTCATATCTTCTTCATTTTCACATCTACAATTGTCTTCCCAAAAACAATAATCAGAAATCAAGATGGACGAAGACGAACCACCATCTACATCTACGTCTTCAGAATTCCCAGAAGTTATGTTAAAAGCGCCAACGTCATCTGCAAGAAAACGGAAAACCTCCAGAAGGGGTGAGATTGTTTGTTTTGATACAAAAACGTGTTTTGGTTCTACGATCGAGAAGCCAAATAGTCCATCTTGTTCGTGTTTCTGATACATTCAAGACTTCCGGGTGGGCTTCTAGGAGGTATATTTATATAAAGAACTACGAAAAGTGATTAACTTCAGATAAGAAGAAAAGGTAGAAACGAAAAGTTTAATATATTCTGAATAATGCTCCGCCCATATGTGAAAGTTCGATATTACAATGTGATCATAAAAACTACGGAACATAGTCTAGATAGAGTTAAGAGGAAGAGACACAGCAATATAGGCAAGAATCGCAATGACACGTGATTTTCGGTTCCAATTCTAAGCTACTGTACCCCCACTCAGCTTTTGTCTCATTTCCCGTTCTATGCCTGCGTCTCTTCGTCTTATATAGTCTTTCCTCCTCAAGACTACAGTTTCTCTTATGGAAGAAGAATTGTATCCCCTTTTTTGTTCTTTCCTTCGTTTTTAACTTCTTCTATGCTCTTCTACCTATCTACAGCTGACTTTTCCTTTTCTCCTCCCATTTCTCACCTGAAACCTAATGTAAAGTACCCTCATAAATCAATGACGGACGAGTCTCTCCTCTAATTTTCCCATCGCCAGACTCTCATATTTTATCGGCGGAGAACTCATTGTGCCCTCCCGAAACATTGATTTGACAAACAAGAAAGTTCCTACTTTAAACCTACATTCAGAGACCTAAACAAAATGTAGTCTTATGTTTATTCTGTGTAGTTTTAATGGCTTGAGAATATAAGAACAAATATAGTTACATGATTTCATATGATATTGAGATGAATTGCTTCAAAGAAAACGTTCAGAGTGAATCGTCAAATCTAGTCAGTCCAATTGTGTTGGAAAACTGTATTTGAGATTGACAACCAAAGGAAAACAATTATTTCAACTTTCCACCATAACCAAGATCCATAAGTTCTCACAGATTTTTGCAATAACAAATTCATTTTACCTACTTCTAGACTATTCTAGGTTCCTCTCTCTCTCTCGGAATGAGTCATTCGGTTTCGTAAATGTTTTGACACACTCTCCGCTCCTCCCATTTTCTATTTAGCTCTGATTTTTGTCAGTAGAAATTGGGAAATGAGATGTTATGTTCGTTCTTGCGAAACAATCACATGCAAAACTTTTGAGTTGAATCCAATCCGTAACAAACCCGTGACGTTTTAGTTCAACTCTGATCTTTTTGCTTCTATTCCATATTCCCAACATCTTCTGTTTTTCTTCGTTTCCCTCATTTTTCTACTTCTTTTTCAGCTTCCCTTTTCCTTTTCACCCAAACGGCGACATCTGAAAATCTTCGTCTTTTTTCCGTTCACTCCGCTTTTTTCTCACATCATAAACAAGAATTAAGAACAGAGAGCCGAGGGTACGGAGAAGAATTATTTGAAAATCGTTTCGTTTCTTCTTTTTGAAAGTTTTCATTCTGGTTAGAGAAATATCAAGAAACTCTACATTTCCTAAAAATCACTTTGTTCATGTGCCTAACAAGTGCTCCTAATCAAATCACAAGGGCACAACTTTTGGGAAAATATAAGAATAAATCAGGATTTCTAAAGATCTTTTCTTCTTCTTCTTGAATATATAAAACATGTTTTGGTCTAAATTATTGTCACAATTTTTTATTGAATTCCAGATCCAATGAGGTACATTTGGCTGTCTTGTTTTTGTCAACTGACACGTCATCAATGATTTGCCCCCTATATTTTTAATGGTCATATCTTAATAATTGAAAACAAGTCCTTTCGAAATATTCGTTTTTGTTTGTATTGAAATTATTGAGGATCTTTAAAATTGTCCCGAACAAATATGAAAACCGACAAGTTAATTTTTGGTGTTTTTGTTTTGTCTTTTTCAATCAGAAGATGCTTCTTGGCACTTGTTCCTGGTATTTGAGTGTTAGCAGTACTGAAAACTGAAACCCCGAGAGTGTTTTCCAGAAAAGGCGTGGCGGCTACCTGAAAAAATAATAGGGTTTGGAAAAAGAGGTTGGGGAACCTTCGAACATACACAGCATATTTCCAATAGGTCCAGAACCCCCCAACTCAAAGTCTTGGCATTTTTTGTCAACAAAATGGCATTTTTTAGTTTTGTCAACTATTAAAAAAGCTTCTAGTTCATCCGAAATGGGGTGGTTGAAATGACTCAGACTCGCTTATCACCCGCAAAAAAGGTTCTCCTCCATCTCATTCTTTTCTCTCATCGTTTCGTTTTTCATTCCTTCTTCTTCTTCTTCACTATTTATTTTGTGAATCGATGATGAATAATTCGTTTGATATGAATGTGACACACACCAATTCACCATGTAAGGTTTACTTGAAACTGCACACTTTCAACTAAGAATAGGAATGGGTTTGGTCAGAAATACAGTACTTTTCTCATTCGGAACATGAACACGACTCGAACTCTCGATCATTTCCAATTTTCAGATCGAAGGCAGGAAATGGAGGTGGAGGACGGGGAAAAAGAGAGCACATCACAATACTGTAAAGGGTTTTTCGGTGAGTTTTCATTTTCAAAAATAATGAGAAACTATGAGAAAAAGTGGGATTCATGAAGAGTCTGTACTGATCAAATATTCAAAAATTAAAGTAAAAATGTCAATAAACCTGCGGTATAACTGATAAATATGATGTTGATGATATCATAACTTCACCAGGGCAAAATTAACTTTGATACAGTCAGTTCCAAAAGATTTCGAAAAGTGGATGTACTTTTCAGTTTATTTCGAAGCTAAATCCCAAGACGCGACACATTTGAAGATTATATGATAAAGAATTATTCAAAAGTAGAAGATTTGCTGAAATCATTCATTGAATCAAACTACATATATCTTGTAGGACTAGAAGTCACTGGTTTCTCTAAAATTTAGAAAATCTGGAATTTAGAATTGTGATGTTGAATCTAATAATAACTAAACAAATGGGACAGCTAGCAGGATGTAGATTTAAGCCAATCAAGTTACGGTACTTTTATCTTCCATGTTAAGTTAAAGTTTACTTCTCATTGTTTTCTGATTCCTCATTCATCATCAAAATGCTCAGCTCCAACTTTAGAATTGATCTTCATTAAAATGTGTGTCACTGATAAGAATTTTGTGACAGTCTATGCCTTTCCGTCGCCAAGTCTAATAATTCTAGAAATTTCCGGAGTAGATTCTTCAATTCACCATTGGCATGAAATGGATTGGATAAATAAGCATATAAGCTTACTGTATTTTCGAAACGACTTTTAGAAGAATCAGAAAAATGAGGACTCATTAGTACAACATTATGGAGCATTTACGTCGGAATGTTTCCATTTTGATCAATTTTCTTCTCACTTTGTCCACAAACTGAAAATAGCCGGAATAAGAAATCTCGTTCGAAATTCCATTACTATAATGTAATTTTGACATTCTCTTTACGTAAACATACATACACATATTTTTGAGAGCACTCATTTGACTAAGCTTGATTTCCAGTCTTTTCCCATTATATTCCAAACTATGGTAATAATTATATAATGCCTCTCGATCCATTCTCGTGACACTTTTTCCTTTTTGAGAAGCAAGCACTCAACTGATCCTATACGCTTCTTTTGGCTCGTTTCGCATTGATAACTTCTCGGAATTTAGAATGAGCCAGGAAGTGACGTTTGACACGTGTACTTTTAAAAAGAGAAGCTATTGCGAAAGATATGTCTCTTATCGAAAAAAGGCATCATATGTAGAAAGTAATCTTCATTGATAAAATGTCATTCTCAAATTACTTCTCGCTTCTTCTCACACCTCACCAGTTTCAGCAAAACCATTAGGACAGTCTCTCTAAAAACGGGAAGTTGAATGAAAACCAAGAAAGAAAGAAACGAAGGAAACGTGTTTGTTGGAAAAGGGGGAACTGCATATCATAACCAAAGGGCGTTCTAGTAATTAGGCAGCCTAAAGTGCATTGAGTGGAAGAAAGAAACAAATGGGCGGAGCCAGAAGAAGTGGTGAAAAACGGGGGCAAAACAAGAAGAAGAAGAAGTAACGGGGAGGGAGGAGAAGAAGAGAAGGACCGCCCATTCTGAGCAGTGAGCTGCTTCGGTGAGCTGAGCCGCTGTCCACTACTTG
>GL379918.1:29304-55533 GCA_000143925.2 Caenorhabditis brenneri | reverse complement strand
GACTCACCGACTCTCGGTCCAAGTGCGAACGTACAAACATACGTACGACCAGCACTAGCCAAGAGAGGAGACATACAAACAGTCAGACCAAAACCAGCAAAAGATGCCGGTGACTCATTTACAGCTTCTTCTTCTCCCGCCTTCTCTAATTCTCTGTGTCTCCTTCTCTCTCTTATTTCACACTATCCTCCCGTGGGGAAACTCCGCCCACTGACCGCCCTTTTCCTTTCCCTATATTCGTTTCCCTTTCCTGACGGTACACCATCTCATCAGACAAATCAACAGAAGACGTTAGATACAATCGAAAATAGGCAACAATGCTCAACTGGGGTCATCACAATTCGTATGATGAACAATCGGCTTCCTCATCTGGATCCTCTTCCTCTTCTGTAGCTGCTAATTTGAGTTCAAGTTATAATTCTGATTCGAGGAATCAAGGATGTATGGGTGGAGGAAATTTACAGTATGGAGGAAGTATGGGACCCGGTGGTTATGAGGATTATTCACCTCATATGAATCCAATTAATATGTAAGTTTGCAATGTGTTTTCTGACTAAAGGACCCTCATTTCCTTTTGTACCTACGTTTCTCTTTTGAAGTAGCGTTCAATTTGAACATAAATTATTGTTTTCTGTATTCCTTCCTACAGTATCTTGTTCAATTTGAACAGAGTACTCTTCGTGATTATAACATCTTCGAATTCAAAATCTTAGTATTCATGAATCCTTTTTCTTAAAAACCATCTTTCAAGCCACATGATTCTATGAAAATCATAAAATCAAGAAGCATGCTTAGATGTCATAAGACTCGCTATCATACGGTAGATATGGAGAAGATTCTCGATTCGTTTCTTCCTGTTTCTCTTCGGAATTTGAGAATCGTTCTGATCATTTTTCATATTTTCTGCAAACCGTCCAACTTAACATCACGTCATCCTTATCATTATCATTCATAATTTCCTCCCAGAAAACAATCCATATTTCCCTGTCTGTGTCTCTCATTCTTCTATGATCTCTAAGCCTCTTCCTCTTCAATCAAAGTCTTATCAGAGTCTCATCTACATACATACACACCCAAATTTCTCCCAAAATTTCTCTTCTTTTTTGACGTCGAACAACACAGTTTTCTATTCGATATAGCACCAGAAAATGGCTTAGACGGTTGGGGGAATTCCCGATCGGAACCTGTTCGTTTCGCAATCATTTCGAAAGAAATCGAAACATTACGGAAAAAAGGGAAAAGTTTGAAGAGAGAATCAAATAAGGAGATGATGGAGAATGAAAAGAAGATGGAAGATCCAGTGGACTATGAACTTTTCGGAATTCATTCTCATCAGAATTTATTAGATCACGAACAAAGATAAAAAAGAAGTTACATTTCAAGAATATCTTCGAATTCAAAAATAATAAACTTTAATCTTTCTTCTGACCTATTTGAGCTTTTGCACAAACTCTCTCCAAAGTTGTAGACAAATATAATCCATTCTAATCTTGTCTCGGCATATTTTTACTTCTTTTCTCCTTCCTATTGGCGCTAACAAAACTAATACATCTGCTGAATATATTGCTTTTTTCTTCGAACAAAAGTCACTTTTTTTCTGAACTTTTAGTTGAAGAAAAGGAAGAAAAAAAGATAGGTTTTAGGTCACAAGTCGTTTTTTGATAAATGAGGTCATGAAAGAATTTTCGAGATGTTTCGGTGAAAATGGTTTTTCGTTTTTCGAAGATAATTCACTTTAATTGTCTCTAGTCTTCTTACTATTTGAAACAATTCAGACCAAAGGTATCTTTTTGTAACCATACAAATTTACAAAAAAGGTTATGCCCTTTTCTCAACCTTATTTGGTAACATATTGAATGTTTATTGAGAAGATACCGTATCTGGTTTGGGATTCATTTTGAAATGTTCACTCACCTTTTCAAAGTTGGACAGTCCACTTGCTCAGAGATTCCCGAACTCAGAAAACATCTGAAAGAATGAGTAGACAAAGAATGTGAAATAGCTATTCGATACTTTACCTGCCTGCTGCAAACAATTTCGCCTAGCTTCGAATCGCGTCGAAAATCTCAATGTTGGACTTTTCATTTGAATTCTTTTGTTTGACCATTATGACATCATCTGTTACTGTCGAAAATTCAAATTTCTTGTTGCACCCACCGACACCTTCTCTGAATCACCAAATGAGATAGTACACTGATCTGAGAGACAAAGATATTCTTCGCTCCTCCCTCCGTGCCCTTTGCCCTCCCGTTCTGCTCTTTCGAACATTTTCTTGTCATTATTCGTCAAACATGATGAACTGTCCACCAGCATGGATGTCTTCTTTCATGAATCCAAAAGTGCCAAATCCATTTGGAATGACTGATTATTATCAGAACAGTCTTCAACAAATGATGATGTTCTCTCCTAATCCCACATTCAATTTCTCTACATCTGATACTTCTAATTCGTCTATTTCAACTGCTGATTCTTCTCCAAAAACTTCGCCAACTGAGAATAGTCCGAAGTGTATCTATTCTAACTACAAGATGTATGTTTTATCTTTCATTTTCCGAATGTTTCTAGCCCACCATGCGAGGTCTATAAAATTGTAATTTGAGACGGTTAACCTCTCCAAAATCGAGACAGACAGACAATAAATTCTCTTGATTTCTTGCGAAAAATCCCAGGGTCACTTGCCCTTTTTGTGTACCTATTCTATTTAGCAGAAGAGAAAATGAATGAAAGATAATCAAAAAAGGTCTTCTTTCAATTACTCAGACCGAAGGGAAATCTGAGTACAGCTCAGAATGATCTCTGAAATATAATAACCTTTTGTTTTCTTCAGACATTGACGTCGGATGTTACTCATTACCCAAATTAGAACACACTTGTCTATTTCTCTGATGAACTTTATCAAATAATGATGAATCCTTTTTTGAAGGTGTATGTGTTTGAAGTGATTTTTCTTGAATTTCAAACCAAGATTATCTTTTGACTCATGAAAAAATTGCTCGGTTTCCCTAAGGATAGAATACTTTTTTCAAAAGAAAAGATGATCGAGATTATACAGTTTGTACTGGTGCTCATGAGTATCCGCTCCTCTGAATCAACAAAAAATAGTGTTAATCCGTCTAAGCCTCTTCTCATCTCCTTATCCTTCTTTATTTTTTTATTAGCCGACGAGTTATGTGTGACTCAGAACACACATAGACATATATGAAGAGTGTACTTCTCCGAAATCTCTGTGCATGGATTAGTATGACTCATTCCTCTCTCAATTCCATGGCAACTGCAGCCATCGGATCGAGAGTCAGTGGGGCGGAGCTTAGAGTGCTCAAGCTCCGCCCACTTTTTCGTTTGTTTTGAGACTCGACAGCAAGAAGCAGTTAGAAGAAGAATCGGAGATTTCTTCTTATCCTGTTATTTCCAATTTTCCTAATATTTCTGAAAAAATGGTCTGGTCGCCAGAGAGTATGGGTATGACACCCGAGGAGCACCTTGAATGGTAATTTAAAAAAAAATAAGATAGAAATACAAAATTGAATCAAGTTCAACATTGAATTTTTCATGATTTCAGGATGTCAATGGATGACCAAGAGAAGAAGAAATTGGAACGCAAAAGAGCCCGTAACAGGCAAGCTGCCAGCAAATGCCGTCAAAAGAAAATGGATCGCATCAAAGAATTGGAGGATCAGGTGCGGAAAATGTCTTTGTTTATGAAAGAGAACGCTATTTTCGGATTGAATTATGCTGAGAAAAAGCTGAAAACATGTTTTCCAGTCTAGCAAAAAACAGGATATTTCAAGAGAATATGTTCTTTTTTCAGGTCTTGCACGAGAAACACCGTGGACAACGTCTTGATGCTGAGCTCGTCGAATTGAACAGAGCTCTCGAGAATTTCCGTCGAATGGTTGAACGTCACTCAGTTACTGGATGTCCAAACAACTCAATCCGTGGTTGAATGAAAACAAATTCTTCAAACTGCCTCACTCTTTTATTTTTCTATCAATTATCATCCATTTACTGGCAATTAATTGATTTAACTAGTGCAATTAGTGTATCTAGAACCTCCTCATTCTTCTTCTTTTTCCTCATTTTTATATCTTTCTTTTTTTCTTCTGAAACATTCCCTTCTCAGGGTCAATTGATTTTCTTATTTTCGTCATTTATGACCTACTTATTGTAGTAAGAATTCTCTGATCAAAGCCGTCAAATTAAAATTAAAATGAAAAAAAAACGAAAAATTGTGATTCTGTCTTTTCCTCTTCCTCTGTCCCCGTTTTTCATTTCCCTGTTCTCAAAAGAATTAAGCAATATTCCTTTTCATTTCTTTCATTTTCATTTCTCAAAAAATGAATTTCTTCCAAAAATTCTTCCAGTCTTCCAACACAAAACTTTCATCGGTACGTTATTATTAATTCTTCGAGAAAAGAAAAAAAGAAGAAGAATACCGAAGAAAACAACTGATTCATCTTAAAATCAAGACAACCAAAAACAGAAAAATAGTGGGGAAATCGTGTGTTTTGCTTCTTGTGTGGATCTTTTCCATGTTATTTTCTCTCTCACTATATAGAAGAAGGAAATTGTCGGTTTTCAGGAGGTATGTGATTCTTCTATTCCTAGTCCAATGACTGCCGTTTGTGCAACTCCGAACCAGGCTAGAAGAGTTATCAAAACAGCTGATGGGTTCGTTTTCATTCATTTTTTCAAATAGAAAGTGTTGGGAAAATGTAGTTGCTAACTGTTCTTGATCATGTTCCCGAATACGAAAATTGGTCTAACTTTACAAAAGTGTCAATAATAAGAGCTGACTGGACAGATATCTCGGAAAAAGCTAATCCCGAAAAATGAAGATAAAAAGAAACAGCTCGCGATATTTATGTAAAGAGGATATTTTTCTCAACTCTGAAAACTGTAATAATACAATTTTAATGTTAAAAAATGAAATATGAATTGTTTTTAAAGTCACTAATTACTTGATGTTTCACCTGAATGCGTTCAGAAAACTTCAAGCAATTCATTCTCAATCGGAGCAAGTAAGACAAACAAAACAACAAATATGAAACAGGTGCCATACAAACATTTTTGTTTTTCTGATTTTAGCTCATTGGGATAAGCTTCTCGAAATTATGAAAAAACTAAAGTGGTTGCTGATCAGGGTTACTGATCAGGTACTCCAAAACGAATCAAATATAAATGCATTTCAAAAACTCAAAGTTTTTAATTTTTCAGTCAACAACTGGTTCTTTGTGCCAGCGACGTCCATTATCTTTCAGTGATTGAAAATATGTTTTCCGATTTGAAAGCACTGAATGGAGATATACCTGAAGAGGTTTCTTATAGTTTCACATTTTCAAATTGCACAATAATTTTACAGGCATTTGTTCTTATCCCAATTTCAATCGAATCTCAAGTGATGTACAAAATTATTGAGTGGAGTCGTGCCGCAAAGAAATCTGATGAGTCAAAACTCGATTTTCAACAATTCTTCCCTGATTTGTCTGTCAAAGAATGCATTCAAATTCTTGAGGTAAAGGATGAAATCTCAAAATATTATAATTATTTTTTAGGCCAGTTTGTTCTTGGAAACTAATAAACTTGGAAAATGTGCCGCAAAATGGTTGGCTGCAAGACTAGAAGGAAAAACCACAACTGAAATGGCTCGTATTTTGGATGTACATTGTATTGGATTGAGTTCCGAACAACAACAAAAACTCAATAAATTCAATCTCGTCACTCCTCAATATATTGATTGAAATAGATCGTGATATCATAGGTTATGCAACAAAAATAAAATATTTTTGAAATATTTATTTCAATTTCTCAAACCCGTTCAATAAAAACCATTGAAAAGCATAGTAAGCGTAAAATGCACAAAACGTTTGGCAACTGGGGGAAAAAGTGAAAAAGAATGGAAAATGGCGAATTTGGGTAATTGAATTGACACCGGATACGATGAATCATATGGAGAAAAAATAAAAAGAAAAAAACGGAATCAATTTGAACCAATTTTATGCCACATACACACTGGTAATCCGTGTTGTCGGACCATTTGAATCCAATGAGCATTTCCAGTTCCATCGACTAAACGACCTATTACACAGTGCCCAATCTTTTGGAGACCTCCTTCATCGTCATGATCATAAAGCTGAAATTATAAATTTCGGTTATTCGAGTAGAAAAACGATTGTACTCACTTCAATCACAATATGAGATCTGTCAAGTTTGGTGGGTGGTACATGGAATAAAAAAGATTCGGAGAACGATGCATCAGATGGATTATCATTGGAAGAGGTAGAAGCAGATGAGGATGATGGTTTTGAGCCACTGAAAATTGAGCATTTCAGAAATTTATCTTTCGTAAAACTCAATATTAAACTTACTCGACAGAAGATTTATGAACAAGTGATGGATTCACAGTTGTCTGTTTCTGTTCCACTAATCGTCTTCCTTCAAATAACATGATTCTTGCAAATGGAGAATTATTGTATGGAAGAGATCTTGCTTTCTTCACCGTAGTTGTCACAAATTGAACAGTTGGGGCATATGTCAAGATTGTCAATAGTTCACAAGTCTCTCCTCCACAACTGACTGCTTTATTAGCGGCTGCATACAGGGCATTCAAGTTCATTGCCTCTGGAGATGTTCTACACAGTTTCTCTTGTAGAGTTTCTTCTTCCGTCTCAAAATGAACATTGTAATGGACTAATGATCAATGTAAATGATACTCACCGCAAGTACCCGATCTTCGAAATCACATTCGAATGCAGTCCTTGCTCCTTGATCATCATTTGCCAGGAATTTCGTCCATGCATCCTTATGACATGCAACCTTCTCATCTCTTAATTCTCCATGTCTATCACCCCATTCTCTGTGTTCATGTCTTCCAGCTCTTCCATATTTTGTACCATTTGGACGTGGATCTCTATGGACTCTGTTTGCACGAGCAGCTGGAGCAGGTTGATGTTTTCCTGCTTTCAGCATATTCTTCGGTGCCCAACCCATTGATGGATCAGTTCCAGCTTGAGATGCTGGCTGAAAAGGTTCGAATAAAAACAGAATGAAATAGATCGACAAAGTAACTTACAACTTTGTGAAGGTGTACAGCTTTATGTGGAATATTCATGAATGATTGGTACTCAAAAAAGTGTTTTGCAATGAAGTTCATCCCCTGAAAATGGACGAATTGATGAAACTGGTGTAATGGTTTGTATCTGATAGAATGGAATGTTTTCGAGTTTTCTGTCAGGAACCAATCCTCTTTTTGCTTCCCCATCTCATTTTAGAATTCATTGTATTTCCTGTCTCTCTTCTCTTTTTTTTCTTCAGATGAAAAGCACAAAAACTAAACGATTCCGAGTGCTGAGCACTTTTAAATGATCTTCTAAATGGTTAATTTAATTTCTCAATTAATGGAAATTGGAGCACTTGAGACTTGACATTTTATACGTAGTTTCGGACAGAACTAATATCGATTTCACAAGAACTTTTCAAAAATCCTTAACTCGATTCTTGATCCATCTCCATACCGACAATCAGCATCAGAACTTCTGCTTCTTGGATATGAACTTCTGGGATACTGTACTTTTGGTGACCTCTTCTCCCGCCACCAAAAAGGTGTGGAAGGTACTGTTGGGGTTACTGTAGTTGGACCCGCAACTGGTTCATCAGGCATTTCTCTACTCTCTTTTTTTCTAGAAAGTTCTCAATTGAGAAAATAGTTAGAGACGAAAAAACAATAAAGTTTGTTGGAAGGGGTAGGGTATAATTGAATGAAAGGACAAAAGTCGGAAAACGGAAAGCAAAACAAAAATGAAGGAGCTCAATGTCTTGTGTTGAGAACAAAAAGAAAAGGAAAAATTGCGGTAATTGGATTTTGAAATTGAAAGGAAAAGACAAGAAGAAAACGAAGGAAATCGTAGCCGTCGTCAGGTTATTTTTGATAGATTTATAGCTTTTTTAATACTAGAGTGCCCTTTTTAAAGTTAGTTCAAGTCAAGAGTTATTCTAAAATATAGGAAAAGGTTGGGCCTGGATCAGGAAAAGAATTTAGAAACGAGGAAGTTTTTTTCTCACTTTTTGATGATCGAAAATGATTTCCCAATCTAGTGTTTTAAACGTTTCAGTTAGATTATTTTGAACTTGAAAGTTCATAAGCCCAAAAACTTTCCTTGAAACATTATTGAGATCCGAATATGTTCAAGTAACCTAATACGACATTGCTGGTCTTCCGAAGACAGAAAACCTACATAAAACCTAATGAAAAAAGTCGAAAAGAGAGGGTTGGCCACACTGCCAACGGAAGTATTCCGTCATTCCTTTGCTTCTTTTATTTTCAGAAGAAGTAGGTGTCAGCCGAGGGTTTCAATTAGGATAGAAGACGTCGATCGTAGAAAAACGACAGCGAAGAAAATGCAAAAGACGTGTCTGAAGTTTCAGTGCGCGAGTCGCTCAACCGTCGGTTAACACGAAAATATGACACTTTCGGGAGCATGGAAAAGATGAAAAATAGGCTCCCGGAGATCCTAATTGGTTTCAAAATTCCGACGGGGTTTTTTTCTTTTCTTTGTATAGATATATACCCAAAGAGCTGCTCGAAGATCTGAGTTTTGGGAATTTTCTTTCTTATTTTAACAATGGTACACTGATTGAATAGGTCGCAAGATTCATGGGTGGAGCCTATTTGAAAGAAGAAGAAGAAGAAGAAGAAGATGTGCAATTCTGTGTCGTTTTACGATAAGTAACAACAAAGAAAAAAGTGTCAATTGAATTGGCTCAATAATTTGGTTAATTTAGACTTGCCCCAAATCTTTTAATGTACGAAAAGAAGAGTGAAACCTAAATAGAAATGAAGAAAAGAGAGAAGAAAGTCGTCCTTTGCCTTCTAAATTTCAGAAAAAACTAAGAAAAAATACGAGTTTAGTGAGGAAAGTTGCCAAAAAACGAAGAGGAAGAAGTTCTAATCTCTTGACTTCGTGACTTGAAAATTGATGACTTCAAACTGTTGGAGCAACAGAGCAAAGAGTAATGAGTTTCTGGCACAAAATTGTATACTTTTTGGTACTTTCACAAAAGGTCTGTGCCAAGTATTCAGAGGAAAAGAGAAACTAAATGAAGTAGGAAACTACGCGATCATAAGAAAATAATCACATTTATCGGAGCTTGTGAAGATAATTAACAGCTGCATGTACTACTGGAGAAGGTTTATTGAATTTTGACATTGGTTTATTGGTAAACTATTAGTAGATCGGTTGGCTATGAATGACTTCGAATACACTGTTCTACCACAAAAAGGAAGAAGTCAAAGCTGAATTTTGTATTGGTTTGGTTTATTCTTGACGTCTTTTCTGAATATAAATGGTTCTATATTTGCCGAAAATCAAGATTCAAATACGTTGAGTTTTATATGAGCAGGATCGGAGCGTGTAAGTTTTGAGAGTTTCGGATTCACCGAAACAAGAGTTTCGAAATAAACTATTGGTGGTAGAACATTTTGCGAAGGAGGCTTGTTTAAAATTCAACATAAATCTACGGCTCCTTTATCGGAAAAGTGATAGTTCCAACAAAAAAGAGAAATGGATGCTCCTTTGTAGAATCTCAGGGGAGATTCCATCATGGATAGATCATTGAAAAAGGAAAGTGGAGAACAAAAAACGAGAAACGTTGAAAAAGACTCTTCATCCGTACTCTTCAAAAAGAAGCTAAAATAGAAGACGAAAAGGGGTTAGAAGGGGTCAAATCCAATTTACATCCATCCATCTCCTTCTTCTTCTTCTTTTCCCTTCATTTCGACACCTTTGTTTGTTTTTTTTTTCGCTAAGAAAACAGAAAAAAAAGAAAATCAATGTGTATCATAAGCTTCCATGATTCCTTTTAGAGGAAGGAACCCCTCTTCCTTTTCTTTTTTCCCACTCGAAAACATTCCACAATCAAAAAGAAAATAGAGTAAAAGGTATACTCTTTCATAAAGATTCTGACTTACTTCTTCCGTTATATTGACACTGGCGTCTCGACAATGCTCCAAATATTCGGCAATCTCTTGCTCAACGTTCAAAAGTGTCAAGTCTGTCTGGACAGAAGTTGCAGTATTTGATGAACTGAAACAATAAAATGAAATCAAAAAAAGAGAAAAAAGAGTTAGAAATCGGGGGGAGAAGTTGCAAAAACTAAGAAAGAAGAAGGAATTAAAAGAGACAATGGCTTTGTAGTTTTTGAAAGAGTTCTAGGATTACTTTTAAACGAAAACCACTCGTTTTTTATTAGGAGCAGGAACAAAAAGTGAAGTTTATGACCAAAAAACAGTATAGACTCTTTTGGGATGGGCTCAGTCGTTGAAATTCCAAAGTGAAATTGTTATAATTTGATTCAAAAGGATTTTTTTTCATTTCAAAAAACATGTGATCAGACGGAATCATGATGCTTCCAAAATTTTGCATCTTATAATTTTTAGGATTTTGTTAATTTAGTTTTCAAAATTTCTGAAACTTCTTTTCAAAAAATCTGAGCTCAATATTCTAATTTTAGGAAGAAACAAGTTTTGTGAACATGGCTTACCTTGGCGCTGGCTCGTCGAACTCGTCTTCAACTGTTCCACTCAATGAGAAGTCGGCGGAGTCGGAGTCGTCAAAGTTGAGCTCTGAAACTTTTTGTTCTTGTTTCAAATAAAACCAGAAGACGCGGCGGAGACACGCCTCAAAATGGATGTCATAAAACAGAATTTTGAAGTGAAATTCGATACAAAAGCACCAATTCTTCGTCTAGGTTTGAAACGTTTTAAGTGTACCCCGCCATGTCTTTCATCGATATATTTGCTCAAAAATAAAAAAAAAACAAAAAAAAAATAAAATGGTAGAAAGAGCAACTCCAGTAGTGGATAAGACAGAAAAACCATTGAGTTAATAGAATTTGGAGTGAAAGAAATGTATAGTAAAGAAAAGAAGATCAGGTCTTCTCATTTATGAGTCTCCAGGGGAAAAGAAAAGTGCTCTTTTTCCAGAAGAACAAGATAAAAAGAACACTTGTTTTCTCTTATCTTGACATCGTTTAAAATCACTGAAAGAGCAAAAAAACTAGAACTAAATGTACACTTTTACGAGAAATTCAGGAAAAAAGAAAAGAAAAACGAAGCAACGTGGTTGTTTTGTTTCCAGGGACTACCACATTCTTTCGTGTTTTTTTCCCGAAAAATTATGTTTCGAAACTTTTTTTTCTTTCTGTCAATCAGTTTTTATATGCAAAGAGCCTGGAAATATATTCATGTTTGTCATCGAAAGGTGTCATTATTTGCAATAATATTATATTTCATTTGGATTGGATTTGTATTACAATAGGTTTCTAGTCATTAAAAATCTTTTCACAGTATTGCTCTCAGCTGAGAACATACATCTCGTTCCAGAAGAGAAATTTTCACTCGACAGAAGGTTTTCACCATTTTCTGATAATAAATTTTGCCACATGTACATATGAACTCTAAGAATTGGGGTTTTTGGAGAGGACCTGATGATCTTTTTCAAAATGAAAATCATGTTTTGAGATAACTTTGCTGTCTATCCTATCCATGATTCATTCTTCAGTTTTTATTTATTTTTTTTTTGGTTCAAGTTTACCAAATTGATAGTTATATTGATTTAGGATGTTCGATTTTCAAGATAAACTAGATTTTCCAAAGTTATTTCAATCAAGAAATAGTTTGAAACGAACCTGTTGTGGATAAAAAATGATCAAGAATAACGGATGAAATGTTGTCATCAAAGTCTGCCAGATCTTCAGTTTGAGCAGTTCTGAAATTATTGATTATTCACACTTCTTTTCTGTATTCTAAACCTTCTTGACATAGTGGAAATCCTGCTAGCTGCATCAGAGACTTCATCGATATGACCCCTGAAAAATGAAAAATATTTGAAATGAATATGAAATAAGGGAGAGCAGGAAAACATTGTGGGAAAGTAAGAGATTGATAGAGAAAACAGAGAGACAGTTTGAAAGAATACTAGGGTAACACCGGGCAACATTCCATTCAATTTCATATCAGAATATACAAATTATTATAGATCAAATTATAAAAATCAATAATTTCCAAGTCATCACTTTCTTTTTTTCTTTCTACATGCATGTTCAGTATTTTTCAGATTCAGTTTTTTCAACTTTCATTTCATTTTATTTCAGTTCGGTACTGAAATTCTTTGACTGAATATCTGAAATTCTAGGAGAAATTTGAATGATTGCACTTTATTGATCAGTATAAAAAAGCGGAGATTCAAATAACTTGGCATTTTTTTTTCATTTTTTAAATTTTTTTTATTTGAAAGGGGCACCAGTTTAGGAAATTTTTTGCAAATCGGGTCGAAGAAGGAACAGGAAAAATGGTATTCGGTTTGAATAATAATTACATAGTGACACAAAATACTGGTAAAGACAATGAATGAATGGATGTTGCCCGATAGATTTGGGGAAATAGACATGAGAGAGAAATTGAGATCGATTGGAAAAAAAGAACGAGAAAAGAGGACGAAGATGATGAGACAGCTCTTACATGGCGACTTGTTGGCGACGTTGCTCAATGAACTTGCGGTTGAGACGACGTTCGACAAGACAATCAGCAGCTGAAAATGAACGAAACTAGTACAGTTATGACAACAATCAATCGATACCTGAAATAGGAGAGCATGGTCTTTTGACTCTTTCAAAATGATCTTCTTCCGATTCAGTGTCAACTGCAATTGGACACTTCTTTCCGCCAGATTTCACAGAAGAAGTTGTTGGATGATTGAGAGAAAGTGAAGCAATATCTGGGCACGAGCCTAGAAACGATACATGACAAACTGATAACGAGAATTAGTTATCTTACTAGTACGATGTCTTCTGATGTCAGAACGTTTGCTGCTCAAAATAGGAGCATCAATCTCTTCCTCTTCTTCTTCCTCACATCCACAATCATTCTCCAAATGTTCTTCAATCACCATTGCCTCCATTTTCTCTTCAAGATGTCCCTGACTTCCCCGTCCTGAATCATTGGTTGTGGAAGGGGATTTACGAGAACGACCTGGAAATGGATATGATTCTTCCGTTCAAAAGCAGTGGTTACTGCTTACCATTGATCAAATCACAACTCTGTGAATATTCACCATTGTTGTACACTTTGGCACCCGAAGCTCCCGAGTCCTTCTTCTTTCCGAATATCCTGCAAATCCACTCGTCATTTTTTCTATTTCATTTCCGTCTTTTCTTTTGTTTCGCACGCCATCTGGGACCACCAAAACTTCTTCCCCGTCTAAAACAGAGGAAGCGGTGACACCAAAAATCGTGTGCCGCTGCTCTTAAAACATTTATTTTTTCGTGGTCCTATATGCTCCTTTCCCCTTTTTCAATTTATTTGAATTTCTTCTGTACCCTCAGGGGAGCTCTTCGTCATAGTTCGTGGCTCTCAATACGTGTGTACGTGAAACCGAAGGACACATTGGTGTCTTGGGGAAAAGAAATAACGAAAAAAGGAGGAAGAAAAAATAAGGAGGTACGGTAATGTCAACATGCATTTCTATTCTCTCTTTTTCAGATTGATTCTCTTTTTAGAAACACTTTCAGATTCCTGAATCAAAACAATCGTATTCAATTTCAGATAATGAGGGTGAGGGAGGTGGTTGAGTTGTATCCGATTTCTTACTTGTTTTTGATTTGTGCTGCCATTGTCGTTTTCTTTGATGGTGTCACTGGTGGAGATGGCTTTTGGGTTGGAGAACACGTATCTGGAAATAAGAGAAAATGAGTTTCTCATCGATGGCTCACCGCCGAAATGAAATTGTTTTTTTCCCGTCCGTAAATGTATGCGTCAATTTCTATGAGAATGGGAAAAAACGGAACGACTTTGGTCTAGAATATGACTATGAATAATTGAGTTTTCTTTTTGGAAGGAACAAAAACATATGATTAGGTTTCGGTATCTTATTTCTTTTCAAACCGAACCCTCTCTAACTCAATTCTTGTTCCGCACAATTGGATCCAAGTTCAAAGGTGCAAAAAGGGATATTTCCTATACGAAACTTCCTGAATATTTTCTATTCTTTGATCCATTTACATACCTCTATTGGTACTTTCACTATCGGTTCTTTGACGATGCATGTCGAATCCACTGTCAGCCAATGCTCGATTCTGTTGTCTCAGTGTCTGAAGAAGACTCATCCTGCGACGACGTGGAGCATAACACGTGTATTGGCTCGCGTCATCACTCATGTCGGCTGTAAAATCATTTTCAGAATGGAAACAATTTATTTTCGAGTTCCGTGTTTGTTTGTGTTTTCTTGTTTAGTGTATATGTTTTCAGGACTTCTTGTGTGTTGCTCTTCTCTCGTGTCAAACTGCTTCACAGCAATTACTCTCTTCCTTTCTTTCCCTCCTACACAACTTCCTTCTTTAGGTCCTTAAAACAGACAAAAAGAAGAAGAAATGGCAAATGAAGAACAAAAAATCGGAGTTTGCGGCGAGGAGCCATAAGAGCACACCCGAGAAAGAGCAATCAGTGCTTCTTTTTTTTGAACACTGAGTGGGAAGAAACGAGACCAATGAACATGTCATTCTTCATTTTGTCATGATATCCCAAAAAAGAGTTTGTCTTGCACCGAGATGTTTATGTCAACAGTCGTAGAAACACGTCACTTACCGCTGGTTCCTCTTCGAGCAAGACGTTCACGGATTGGGACATGTGGGACCATTGGAGAGCAGAATGGTTCTGTAAATTTGAGGCTTAGTGAAGAGTTAAGATACTTCAGTCATTAGCATACGCGCATTATTATATATGCACCTACAGCGAGTTTATCGCTATGATTATTTAGATATTAGTACCATTTTCTGCAGTGATTGACTTTCTTGGAATCAAGAAACTTCCACGAGGACCGCCTGCACCCTGTCCAGGTGCACCGACTGCACCAGCAACCACGGGCGGTTGCAAAGAGTTTCTTTTCTGTTTATGTCTTCCAGAATCATCAACAAGTAGCCGGAACATGATGTAGTCGTTCATCATGGTCGTGTTGCCCGACAACATTTCTTGTCAGTCTGTGTGTGTTCAGTTTTAACAATGTGTTCGTCTTGAGAGAAAGAGAAAAGAGTACTAGAGATTGAAGATGAGTGTCTGTGTAGTACTGCTTTATTGGCAACAAATAATGATGTCGGGTTGTGGATTTGGATTCTACTGTTGACAGAAAAAAAGAAAGAAAAAACGAGAAATGGGAAAGTACGAGGAGAAGATAAGACGACAGAAGGATAGGAACTTTGGAAGGTGCCTTTCGAAGAAAATGGGCGGAGTCTACGGGAAGAAGAAGGGCGGTCCGTTTCTCGCTATTCTATTTTTGCATGAAAATTGTCTAGCCTTTTTCATGTGGTATTCACCGGAACTCGTTAATAGAAACAGGACAATTCAATATGTTTCCTAGAGTGTAATTTGATTTTTGAGAGCAAAACGATTACATGAATGACGTTTAGTTCTTTTGAAAGTTCAAAATTGCAAATCACCAAAAAACCTCTTTTTTCATACTCAAACCTCACAAATCGAAGTCTCACTAAAAGATCAAATGGAAGAGCTGAAAGCATTTCGGAAGTTTTTTGGAAATAGATCCAATGGTGGGCGGATTTTAAGTGGTTCCATTTGGGAAAAAGAGTAGGTTGAACTTGAACTTTCGAACTGTCGAAACGAATTATGCACACTCAAACTTTGTACTGACGTATAGAACCACGTCATTTTGAGTACTTCTCCAACAAGAAATTATAAATTATGGGTAACTTTCAAAAGTTTTTGTGCAGGAACATCTTTTCTTTGTTTTCATTCATCACTCACTGTCAGAATGATGTATGCTTTAAGAAAACCGAAAATGTATGCAATTTAGAAAAAAAACCAGGAAGAAATTTTCTGTGTATTTACTGGTAAAATTCAGTTTGTCCCTCGAAGAATACCACCCATCCATCTGTCTGATTGGTGTTTTTCGGAATACTGGTCATCCGACTCAACCGACCGAAACGTTCAATGATGATAAACGTAAAGAAAGGGATATCCAGATGGCTTCGACCCAAAAAAAGAAGATGATTCTGTATAGTCTGGGCTCCAACAAACATTCTTTGAACTTGAAAAAAGGCGGCATGAAGCTGTCGCCTTCCGAGCGCGTGCTGCTTCTAAGCTTCCCCTCTTCTGAATTTCTAACGATAGAATCTCGCACTACCACAAAAAAAAGAGAAAAGGCTCTTTTGTTTGAACTATTTTTTTTGAAGAAGTGATGGATTCAGAAGAAAGGACGACGACGTGCAAAAAAGAAACGGCTCAAAAAAAGAAGAAAAAGTAGATAATGATGATGAAGGATGGTGATGATGATGGAATTATAAGGAGCAAGCAATTAGATGAATGCTTTTTGTTTCTTTTTCTTCTTGCACCATCACAATACCTATTCATCTAGAAGAACTTCTTCTCTTTCTATTTTTAGACTCTCTAACTTTAATAAGTGCCTTTCTCAAGGGATTCTTGAACATGTACCACGATAAATCTGTTCTCGAAAACTGACATTTTTTGAAGATTTGTGGTCGAGAGTATCATGGATGTGAGTCGACAACTAGTAAGAAACATGACACCATCCTTCTCCCAAAAGATATGTTTTTGACACAAGAACAAAGTCATCCTAAAAGTATGATGGGTTATTTGATCGGTGATCAAGTGAGTGATTCATGGGGGGAAACAAGGGAAGAGGGATCCTCAACGGATCCTATATCCTGTAACTAATCTTTTGGACCTCATGTAAACGATTATTATGGTAGTGGAGGAGGGAGGGAAGAGAGGTTGGAAACTTGAGCTCTGGTCGTCCACCTATGCTCATTCTCTTCTTTCTCAACTAAAAACTCGATTCGGTTTGTATGGAAAAATAATGATGTCGTGTCCAGGAGTAAAGAAGAAAACCTAGAAGAGAAAAGAAGAGAACACTTGAAAAATAATTAGAGCTCGACTCTCAGAAAGAAAATGGAGAAAACTATGGAAAATGATTCTTGGTTTGCCCCTTTTTTTCGTATATTCTATTCAATTTTTTAAAAGAATCTAAGCGACCAAAATTCCGAAAATTGGTCAGTGTCAAAAGTTGGCAATGTTTCCAATCGAATTGAATGCAATAATGGGCAGAATTGGTCAACGGAAAAGCGTCGGAGGGCACCGAGAGCCGGCCACACCAAAAACATTTCGAGAGCTAACGGAGAGAAGAGGCGGGAGCTCATTCTCTATATTCTAGAAAGTGGGCGTGGTCTCAAAATGAAAACGAACAGAGGAAAAAAAAGGAAAGAAGAAAAAGTGCATATGAAAAATAATATTTGTTTTTTGGGGTTCCTCTCGGTTCGCTTTTCAATGACAAATCGACGTTTTGAAAATGCATGTTCTGAGTAAAAAGAGCTCTCCTCTCGGTCCAATCCAACACAAAAATCCATTGTTTTTTCTCATTTCTGTGGGTTCTTTTTTCTATGTGTGTTCTCATTTCTTTCGAAAAAAAAAAAACATGAAAAATCCATGTTTCTGAAAAAAACAAATCGAAGAAGTTTAATGGGAAGCCGGAAAAGGATCGGGTTTCAATGTACTTTCTGTTGATTGTTATCAAGGAAATTAGAGTAAAAGAGATCCGAGGAAGAAAAGAATCTAAATTCGAAATTCGTTATTGTCAGACTGAGATTCAAGGTAAATCACAAGGAATATCACCTGGGAACTGAGGAATGTTCCACCTGGAAATATGATCAGAACTCGAAGACGTGGGACTCAAAATGAGTCATCTCAGAGAGTTGTATTTCAGCGTCATCGCAAAAATACAATTCACTTATTCTGATCTAATCTATATTCAATCGAATTGGGAAACTTTCTAGAAACATTGATCATTAGAATTTATAAATTGTTGCCTATTTGAAGAACACTCTTAAGTAAAGTGATGTGTTCAGATCACATGATGAAGATAGAGAAAATTCTAAAAATGTTTCCCTTTTTTCACCAAAAAGACTCTTTCACTTCTATTCATATAATCTTCTCAAAAGCTCTCATCTGCTCAAGACCGACCATCGACCGTCTTCTTCTTCTCCCTCAACTACGTGTGTTGTCCATAAGAACTTTTCAGCAGAAGAAATGAAAATATTGAAAAATTGAAAGAAGATGTGCAGATGAACAAGTGGAAGCAGAAGAAGAAGAAGACACGACTAGTTGAGAATAAAAAGAAGAAGAAAAATGGAGTAGGAAGGGGCAATCGAATCGAAAAACCAATCAAAACGCAAAAAGAGCCTTTCCATCGTCAACCTACTTCTTTTCTCGCATCTTCTCCGTTTTTCTTCATTTTTTCTTTTCTCAATAATATGATGATTCAGAAGAACAGAAGGATAACGAGAGAATCCAACTCCTCCGCACAAAATCTTCCTGAAGACAGAGGAAAAAAAAAACGAAATTGGGCCAACTAAGCAACTTGTTTCTTCCTCTTTAGGACCTCATTTCATTCATTTGCATTCCCAAAAAACTTTTTGTTGTTTACTTCGAAAAGTTGAAGCTATACAGCAAAAAAGGGACTTTTTTCTTTGCATAATGAAACAGAAAAAGGGCGACTGACTCTTCTTCAAGAGTAAAAAAAGAGAAATGGTTGAAAAGAAAAAGGAAACTTCGGAAGAATTTATGGTCCTATTGAGAATGATCCATCCTTGAGTTTTTTTATGAGAACGCAAGGGATTTGAAAAGAAAACGACGAGAGGAGAAGAAACAAATTGGTTTCTTTTAGAAGAAGTTTGCATGTGATGGATGTGTTATGGGGTCAAAGGTCCACAAAAGATTACTGTAGTGATGTCACGTCTTCTTCTTTCTTAGAAAACGGAACTGATTCATCTGATTGGCTCAATACATCTTCTCAGAAACACGGATCTCCGACAGACAGGATGCAAAGTTTGAGGAAGGAAGCAAGTGCGAAGTGTCCGCAAGGGCAAACTTTATGTCCATTCCTTTTGTTTCTGGACTTTTTCTCAAATTGCACCAATTTAGAACGGCACGTCTTCTGAATTTCTTCTGAATTCCATCTGACGTCGGTGACGAGTTGTCGACGATGTCTTCACTTTTGATTGACGCCGTCATGAAAAGTTCCTGAATATCTCCGAATATTCAGGAAGCTAGGACACACACACATACACGAGTAGTTCGTGCACGTTCCCAGAAACTCTTGATATGAATCAAAAACCATACAATATACCAAAACACCCTTTAGACGATATCTATTTCCCACGAACAAGTGCTCACGGGAGTAGCTGACAACTTGAGCAAGATCAACAAAATCATGAGCACGATCCGATGAGAAGAGAGTGGGAAGAAGATGAGAAGAAGCAAATATTTGAGATAAAAAAGTGAGATGGAGCAATGAAAAGTGATGTGATATGCCAAAATACAGTTATTTCGGGGGGACCTGACTGACAGGTTCAAAGTATTGTTTCCGTCTTTTTGATCCCAGATGAACTTGATCTGTGTTGCTTTTCTTTAAAGGTTTGCTCTTTCGATCCCATTTTGCAAAAAATGTGTGACCAGATATCTCAAAGGATCTGGTTTCATGAGAGAAACTGAGAAAGATCAGTTGAAAGTGAGAAATCGAAAATAGATCAACGATATTTTAGGAACAAAATGGAACAGTATTCTTAGGTATGATACAAAAACTGGAACCGGTCTGTGAGAGAAAACTAGTAATGAGTGCTGAGATTCCCGGATAGTGGTCAATGATCTTTCCAGCACTTTTTCATACTCCAGCAATCATCGTCTAACATCTTTTTCCGAAAGTAATTACGTCAAAATGACGTTATTTGAAAACCACAAAAACCGTTTATCGATGCAGAACAAAACCACCAAAAATCGGTAGAAAAGAACTCGAGAAACCGTTCCAATCAGCTGATCTCTCTCACTCTCAAAGAGCTTTTCAACTCAAGTATCTACGTTCTTCCTCTTCTTCTTGTATTCCCAAATGCCTCAAAATTATTGAAAACAATCTCTCTTCTCTCTAATTAAATTTTGTTTTTCTCTAAGAATTCTAGAAAAATATTATTGTAAATATAGATTGGTTGCTTATTTATCTCACTAATGAGCTACCAGAATTCTCAATTTTCATTCATCGAAAACAATTATTGTCAGTTTTTAATTGCATGAAAATAATTTGCAGGATTCCTAGAGCACATGATTTTTTGCATTCTACCAAAAGATTTGTCTCTGTACAAGGAAGCGGGTAAACCAGATGGATTATAATGAGGCAAAAGAGCAATCCAGAAGAAAAAGGAAGAGTGAAATGTGCAAACGGACTGCCTTTTGCATAATTGTTGTTCTCTAAATGTGCTTCCAAAAAGGGAAGACATGCTTCTTCTTGTCCATCAGAAAAAGGGCTCTTCCAACGGAAATTTGAGATTTGTCCATCATCGGATTACCCTTCTCAAGACGTCGAAATTGCGTCGCCCGGTTCAAATTGTTCATCAAAATCAAATTTCCGTTTTTTGATGGTGGCGGGGGAAATAGATTCCATTGATCTCTCTCTTCCCCCTATGAACTTTGCTTCTTGGCCATCTAACTACAGTAATCCATTCATTTGACTAACCGCAAAAAAAGAATGTCAGAATGCTGTAAATGCTCGTGAATTGGCTCAATTTGTCATCATCTAATGAGCATCAACATCTAAATTGTTATGATGGTGACGATGGAAAAATGAAGAAGAAAATGGGCGAAAGAAGGGAGAAAACATGTATATATGTAGATGCTTCATCAAGGCAGAAAAGCTTTCCCGAATTTAAAAGTTAGAACAAGAAAAATGAGTCAGAAACTGCATTGAAAAGTAAGGAGCAGCGAAGGGAAAATCTTTGTGGTTTGGTGTTCGTACTTTAAGATTTGCATGAAATATGAAGATAAACCATGACGGATTTTTATGATGACTGACTCAACAAAAAAGAAAAGATTCCAAGTAGATGCACGGAATATTCAGACAAAGAAACTATCAGGAAAGCGAGTTTAAACAAAACATCCGACTCTTTTCTTAGAATATTTTATTTATAAGAAAACCTCAAAAATGATTTTCTCTTGTGTTTTTTCAGCAAGTTGTCCGCTAAGCTATTGTAGAATGAAAACTCGGAGAGGAGTCTCGTAACGGATTCTTGTTAGCTTGGTTTTGATTGATCACAAACTTTTATGCTCATTTCTTCAATCTTTCCGAAGAAACACATTTTATGAAATAGAACAATATTCAAGGCTGATAGTGGGGTATACTGAAATTCTATCATGTTGAATTTGCCAAAAAATCTTGGTGTGATCTGTTTCAATGGGTCTAAATATATATTACGTGACAAAATCCTCATTTTGTATTTTCATTTCGTAGAAAAAGACCACCCACTCGCTTACAATCATCTCTTCCATTCATTTTTCGCTCCTTCTCATTTTCAAAAACATGTTCAAAAAGAGCACAAGGAATATTTGCATAATAACATCCTCACAAATAAAAATAATAAAAAGATGAAAAACTAAAAATGAATAGTTCATTAGAGTCAGAAGGATGGAGGAAAGTAGTTCTCTCTCAGTCAAATATATATGTTTGGAGCAAAAAATATATTTCCGTCTTGGAGGAAATGAGAGAAAAAGGAATGGAATGCAATCGACTAATAACCGGATAAACGAGTCTTGACATACGGAAGATCACAAAAAATCTCCGACTTTTCCACGTCTTGTTTGCTGTTTTTTATATGTCGGAAAGTTCAAAAAACACAAAGAATAATGGTCAATACGAGAGAAACTTTGAACTGTTTGGATGCAAACTTTCCGAGCAAACGATTATGAAACTGATCTAAATCCATCGACACTTGGGCATTCTGAGAATAACTGCATAACATTTGAGATTTTCGAGTTAATCATGATTGGAAACTGCGCTAAAACTTCGATTGAAAACGTTTCTGCAAGCGATTAAACGTAATCAAAAAGGGAATTAGAAATAGCTACTTTCAATTTGCACGTTTTGTTAGATTCTTAGAACTTGCATGTGTCTTGAAATCATATAAAGGTTGCTATGAGAATAAGGGAAACTCTCGAAAACTCAAAGGAAATTATGCTTCACTGAAGTTTCAGAAGGCTTCTATGTGACGTAAACGGTGGTTGTAATTCAGATGGTACGGTTCAATTGGCATGTTCGCTTCCCTCTCCAAATATGACTCAACATTAAAACATATGGTTTTAAATAATCTACAAAGTCGGGTTCAAACTCTAAGATAATTGGAAATGAATCGGATTCAAATGAACTGATTTTGCTTGAATTCCAGATATCACAACAGTTTCTTTTGTTGAAATCTAAAAATGTGGGAACTTTCATCATCCGATTTATTCATTTCTCAGATTTTATCTGATTTATGGGGGCTAATCAAATTGTATCCATAAAAACAGTCATCAATTTCGGAAAAAAACATCGAGTAGGAAAACGAAAAACCTATATTTCTGAAAGTGGGATAGCAATATCTCATTGTGTTAGAATCTGTCTATTGAGATGTTTTAGTACCGGTTGGTTTTTAGTTGGATATGTTTTTATATTGGTATTTTAGCCAAGAAATGAATTTCACTTAACCCTTTTTTAGACCAACATCCCCAGATACTTTCTCATTTTTTAACCAACAGATCTCAGTATTGGCGATTCTCTCTTACTTTTTTGAACATCATGTTTTCTTTCAAAACATTCTATGAACTGTAATTGTGCTTTCTTGATTCAGCGTGTGGCTTTGAAATATGAACGATTTTGTGAACCATTCCTCTTTTCAATATTAAAATTTGCAAACTTTTTCGCACAATTCCGATGCGATCGCGGTTTTGATTGCGCGCAAAAAAGAAAAATAATCTAAAAAGAGTTATTAGAAATTAATGGGAAAACTAACCAAAACGTTTCTTCCGACTTGTTTCTCCTTTCCACATAACAATTGGTTGATTACTCCTTGTCTTTGATCCTGTTGATCCACCTGATCCATTGATTTGTCCCATTGATGATGTACCAGCAGTCATACCATTATGATGATTATGATGATGATGTAAATGATTTTGTAGATGATGATTTGAAGACGATGAATTTGTTGTCGTCGTTGTTGTAGACGACGATGTAGCCGTCACCGCGAACCGATCCACGTGATAGAATGGTTTTCCAGCAAGCCCGAAATGAGCATGATGAGCATGATGATGTGGATGATGTGGATGGTGACGGCCGTCTCCGATATGAGTTCCCAGAAGCAGTGGATCCGGTTTTTCTGTGTCGCCCCACATTTCTTAGCCGCAGAGCATTGTGATGAGCACCACGGAATTGTTCGAAATGTGGTTGCTAGAATAATGAGATAAAGTACGGTAATAGAAGAGTTTCGTTTGAAGAAGAAAAAGAACGGATAAGATTGAAAAGTAAGAATTAGATCATTTGGAACAGTCGAACGTCAGGAAGAGCTCCAGAGTTTTGATAAATTCAAAATGTCATCATAACCATCAGTTTTTTATAAAAGTACTTTCCCATGGGATGATATGTCTAGGAACCCAAAAGGGAAAAAAGGGGCAAATAAAATAAAAAAGTACACGAAAAGATATCATGTGACCCCTTCTTTTTCTTCGTCTATATGTACAAGTAGATTATGGAGGAAAGGCTCAAAAACATGTCACAAATAGTTATATGGAAGACATTTTGATGAGAAAGAGAAGAAAATGAAATTGGGAGGCTGTAAAAAAGGAATAAGAAGATGTAGAAAATGAATAAGGACAATGTCCGAAAGTTAATTGAAACTGGGGAGAATTTGATGGTTTTGATGAAGAAAGAAATGGAATAAGATGGAAAAGATCATGAAATTTTAGATGACCTACCCTTTCCAATTCTTTCTTTTTTCTTTAAAAATTCCATTGGAGGGCACGCCATTTTCAGATGAAAAAGTGTTATATTAGGTCAATCATTAAAGAAAAGAATTGTCATGTGAATACAAGAGAGTCTATTATTCAATGTCCCAACGAAGCTAGTTTTAGATTCTGAAGCACACGAAAACGGAGAAAAAGGAGGTAACAATCCTGAAGACTTCATTCGAAGAAATATAAATTTAGTATATTTTTTTACAGTTGACTAGGAATTTAAACGGAAGTTTGTCAGAATTTCGAAGTTACCGGATGTATTGGTACGGTAGATGGCAAAGTTTTTCATGTGGAAAATAATTGGGAAAGAAACGAAAAAATATAGAGAAGCGAACAAAGTTTACGAGGTAATCTACTTCAAAAAATTGAATTATGGAAAATCGACAAACATTAAAAATCATGACTTTTAATCCTATCAACGTTATGCAGCTGGAAGTTACTATAATTCAAAAGATGTTGGTTTTGGAAACAAACTTTGAAAATTGGGATAGAAATAGGCAATTTTTCAGTAACTTTCAAAAAGAAGGGATAGATCTTTATAGGAATAATTCAACCTAAACATTCGAAGAAGTGGGAAGCTTATTCATTCACAGTTTTCTTCTTTAAAACCTGCAGAACAGGAGTTCAAACAATTCTGATTGGTGAGTCCGTAGAATAGAACATTTCTAATTAATTGAACTCTAGAACTTCGATGGCCTTTTTTTTCGGATCGAAATACCCTCAGAAGTCAGAAATGAGCATCGAACAGTAATCGTAAAGTTGTATAGAGTCAAAAAACAACAAGACTCTCCTAAAATAAAGAAGAAAAAAGGTTTGAGTGTAAATCCCACTTACTCAATGATGAATGCAAATAAAACGATCTATGGAAAAGGATTTCTTGAGGAGAACAAGGTGATCATGAAACAAAAACCGAAAATTGTCGACCCTAGTCTAGATGTTGCCTCAAGGCGGGAAGCTCCATTATCAACATTTCCTTTCCTCCGGAAGAAAAAACTTTCTTTTCAAGACCACCAGAAATAGTTATATTCTATCTTTTTCCTTTTTTCTTCCTGCCAAGAATAGAGAAAAGTTTTGACCGAAAACCGCTGCTGGCGAAGCTTCGGAATGTTTCAAAATCAGAAGAAAAAAGAAAAAAGATACCCGTGCGAGACAACAACTTCCGGAAAAGAAGGGAGTGCACCTGTGCGAGGAATAATTGGCGTCCTGAGACTCCTCAAATTTCTACTTTTTCTTCTCATTCTTCTTCTTGTTCTTCAACGTCTTCCCTACTTTTTTGGACCCTTCATTTCGTGTGTGACGTCCCATTCTTTCGAATTTTTCATTTCGTATGTTGTTCACGACAAAATGAAACAAGACAAAAAATGGAAGAAGAAGAAGACAAAAGAGCTTCGATCATCGACTGCCAACCGATCAGCAATTTTCGACACTCTTCAGAATCTTTTGAAGGTATGAGAAATGGGCGGAGTCAAGAAAAGAGGTAAGAAGGATTCTCTTGAATCTCTTCTTCTTTTTTCAGAGAAAAAAGATCTCGTGCGTGTCGATTAAAGATTCAAACGGGATACACTTGAATATATTCACACCTGCGACAGATTTCAAACTTTTTGGAGAAAAAAAAAGAGTTTTATAGGAAACGGATGGATTCCGAAGGCATCTGGACGAAAGAAAAACTTAGGAAAAGTAGTGGGTTATAAAATGAGAAATAAAATAAACACTCAAATCAAAATGATGACGAAAGAGAGATGTGATAGATACCTTCTGATGGTTGTGAAGTCTGATCAGTAGAGACCTAGGAAAATAGGAAAAAATAATATTCTACGGTACCAAAATAAATCCGCAACAGTTTTTGAAAACCTCGAAAGTTACCGGAACACGAAATGCTCAGATGGTCAACAATCAAAGTATCGAATTTTGAAAGAAAACAGTTCTCACACAGTTCGGGAGTTTAGATAGAAGGTCGACAAATGAATCAGATAACAGCGATTTTTTTTAATTTGTTCTGAAAAATTTGAACTTGTAGCAATTTTAAAAACTTGAATAGTTCGTTGTTTGAATGAATAAATTCAAAGAGAAGAAATCGTGATATCAGATACAATTCGAACCCTTGATTTCAAAAAAAAAAAACTGTGAAAACAATTAATGTATCATGGTTCTATTCCTCCAAAAACATAATAAATATTTTCTGAGCTTAAAAAAATCAAAGTTCGGAATAAACACAGAAAACTATTGTGGATGTTTGGCTTTTCCCCTTCTACAGCTCTTTTACAAATCGACGCCATCTGTCTCTGTCATCACTTACTGGAATCTCTGAATCTCTCAATTTACCCTACTATTTCTAATGGTCGATTACC
>GL379917.1:240690-255440 GCA_000143925.2 Caenorhabditis brenneri | reverse complement strand
GATTTCGCTCCGGACTTTTTGGTTCTACATCCTCTTCCTCGTATGTCATTTCTTCGATTTCAATAGTTCTTTCAGTATCTCCATCAATTTCAGTAAATGATAAATCCGAAATACTCTCAAGTTCTAAGAAAAATTCATATGATACCAAAGCAGAATGAAAGCCTTACCTTTATCAGGCACATCGTTGGTAGCATTCATTGGTTCGGCAGGCTCGGGTATGAAAGCATCCTCCCATTCTTTCTCTGAAAACATGTTTCTTTATTGATTTTTAATCAAGATTACTTACGGAAACGCTTCTTTGATTTCGTTTTTCTCAGTTTCGAAAATCCTAGCATCCAGGTTCTTCCACAGAAATGTCAGATCTGAAAACTTTGGTTTCCTGTATAATAAAAATTTTTGAATGTAGTTGTATGACGAGGGAATGTGAATAAAACAAGAAAAAGCTTCAAAAAATAATCAATAAAATCTGAATAATGAATCCGCGCTGCACACACGCATCGCTCTTAAGATCCGCCTAAGGTCCGCCAATCTTCGCCAACCTTAGCCGGACGTTCGCCCAAGATGGGGGCAGCTTGTGCCCAAAAGTTGCACTTCTTGAAATTGTTCTGAACGTTCGCCAGCTCTCGCTTTACTTTCGCCCAACATCCCCCTACATTCGCCATGGTAGTGTTTTCATCTTTAAAGAACCTACTTCCGCCCAAAAAGCTCCCAATATCCGCCCAAAAACCGCCAACTCTCTTACTTTCGCCCAGAAACCGCAGCCTACAACCGAGTAGGTACACCTGAGAACAACCTTAATAGAACCTTAGAAGTACCTAAGAAATATCTTAGAACAACTTTAGTACAACCTTAGTACAACCTTAAAACAATCTTAAAAGTGTAAAAGAAACACCTTATAACCACCTTAGATCTACCTTAGAAGTTCCTCAGAACGACCTGAGAGTTACTTTAAAACAACCTCTTAGAAGCCTTAATATAACCTTAGAAATGCCTAACAACTACTTTATAACAACTTTGTCTGTCTGTCTGTCTGTCTGTCCGCCTTAATACACTCTATTCTCCATCGATTTGTGCTCTATCCCCAGTCTACATCGTCACGTTTCGGGTATCCTGGCAATTTTCTATAGCAATATATCCCAAACATATTTTAATGAGATTCAGAGAGCCGTTTTTCCTCTATATTTTCTTCTTCATTTTTCCTCTTATTCATCCTAAATTTCTGCTTCAAAATCTTCCAATGCGCCCTTATTTCCTTCTTTTTCTCCTTTTTATACCCAATACCCTACCGCAAAGTAGTACTACCTCTACTCCGGACTGTAGCTTCATCGGGGACAGCCATACCTTTGCCCCTGGCTATACCTACAACGGAGAGTGCTGCTCAACGGATTCTGTGGAGTACTTGGATCAGAATTATCCTGGATGGAGACAGAATGAGAGTAACTTGCAGAACTATTTGATGGAATTGAATAATAAGGGGTACTGTACAGTGAGCAGCACGACTACAGTAGGAACTACTACAGTACCCACTACAGTAACCTCCACAACGGCAGCTACAACTACAGTACCCTTGAACTGTTTCTGGTTGGATCAAACTGTGACCCTATACTTTAGTGGCACCTATAATGGAGAATGCTGTAACAATGAATCTGTGGTCTACCTGAATTCTACCTATGGAATCAATTGGATTGATGGTCCATGGAAATCAACTTACATCACTTCTCTGAAAAATAGTGGGGTCTGCCCTGCAACCACGAGCTCCGCCCCTGTTACTTCTACCAGTACTCCTGCAACTTCAACGTCAAGCTCCACCGCCAGCTCAACTACCTTGGCTCTTAACATCACTAGCAGCTCATTCACTACTACGGCACCTCTATCAACAACAGCAAATGAAAGTTTCACGACCACCACCAGCACAACTGGCAGTCCCTCAACTACTACCACTCACTCAACTACTTCCTCAACAGGTTTCAACTGCTACTGGCTGGATACTCCTTTCACTTGGTCCAACTACATATACGATGGAACCTGTTGCAACCCAGAGTCAGTTAACTACCTTAATGAAGTCAATGGTACCGATTGGCAAACCGCAAGTAACTCGTCACGAAGAGTGTATATTGCCGCTCTGAGGAATAACGGGATTTGTCCAGTGAATGTAACAACTTCCACAACGGTTACGACTACAGGTAAGGGGCTTAAAAAGACTTAGCTCAGAATTTTACCTATAATTATGTAAAAAATACGTAAGAACTACATTAGAACAACCTTAGAACAAAAGCTGAATTTCCAGAAACTATCGAATTTGTAATTTCGGAACAGTTCTCAAAATTCTCTACAAAATGGTCCAAGAACCACCGGAAAATCTCAATTTTGAAGCGAGTTATGCGCTTAGGAAGTTGGAGGTGAGACGCCAGAGAAGCAGACAGTCGTTTTCTCTGCCGCCTCTCCCTCTCCCATCTCCAACTTTGAAGGAGCATAACTCGCTTCAAAATGGTTATGGATATGATAGATAAACGTCTCGGATGTACCTGTCTTCAATGGGAATTGATAAAGAAAAAACTGGAATATGGTAGTGATGATTTCTAACCAGACATTTTTAATCTATTCATTGCCTGTTCTCTGATTGTAATTTAAGCTTATAGAGGACCTGCACCGACTAGGTGGACAAGTACTAGTAACTGGGTTAAACCGACAGATTATTAAGTGTGCTTGTCAGTCTAGCATGGCCTCTTTAATACAGTGTTTGCGGAACTTCGACTCTATTAGAACAACATTAGGACCTAGACCTAGTCCATCCATCAATAGCCTGTTTGTAATTTAATCAGACAAAGAGGCTGCACCAATTAGGTTGTAAAAATAGAGAGTTAGACTTGCCTGTCAAGCGTCAGGCTATCACGGATTCTTCAATAAGGTTTAACTGCTGCTCAGCTCGTGAAAAACCTGAAAAAACCGTTACAGCAATTTCAGAAATGCCTTAGAAGTACCTAAGAATTCCCTTAGAGTTACCTCCGGATAACTTTAAAATCTCCTTAAAATCACGTGAGAATTACCTTAGAACAACCTTAAAATAGCATTAGAACTGGAATTCGAAGTCGCAAAAAAGCTCAAAGAGCACCCCTTGTCAACTCCTTGACACCTCAACTCTGTCTTCTTCTTCTCATCATTCCTATTCAATGTATCCTCCTCCATCGGATCGGAGTAGCTAGGTGACTCCCTCTTGTCCGACTCCTTTACACAGCTTTTTTCTTCTTATTTCCTTTTTTTTTCCTATGAAACAGCTATGAAACTTCTCCTCCTTCTACTAATCATCATCAGTATTATTCCTCTGTGCACTACCCTAAGCTGTGGTTGGCTAATCAACAAGTACAGCTTTTACAACGGGCAATGCTGTAATCAGGAATCAGTTGACTGGTTGAATCAGAACTATGGGAATGCGTGGAGGACGTCGACGAACTATTCTCCGTTGGTGGTGGCTTTGAGTGACAATGGGATTTGTCAGGGGGTTCCTACCACAACGGTTAAGACGACTACGCCTAGAACAACTACAACAACAGAGGTTAAGCAGACCACAACGACTAAGCAGACCACAACTAAGCCAAGTGAGTTAGAGTCGGGGTGACTGCCAGACAAACAGATAGACAGACATGACAGGTAGGCAGCTAGTTAGTTAGTTACTCTTCGACTTGACTTTTTCGGACTTTTCGAACCAATTTGGATCAATTTGACCGGATTTAGGTCGATCAGGACCAATTTGGACTGATTTGACACATTCTAGGCCAATTTCAGCCCGTTTAGACAGTCCGGACCGGTTCAGGACGAGTTGGGTTGATCTAGACCAAATTGAGCCAATTTAGGCCGACCTGACCAACTCGGACCGATTTTTGCTGCCCGATTTGAACCTTTTGGACCGAATTGAACCGAATTAATCCGACTAGGCTGATTCGGGCTCTCCGGCTCCTGATCAGGAAAGCTATGCGCCTTTAAATTTCGTTTTTCAAACTAAATTTTTTATTGACATCATCCACCCCGCCTATCCAGGCTTCCTCTTCATCGAAAAATTAATGGACCGGTGCAAAATCTTCCAAGGATGCTCAGTTTTTCTTCCGGCTCTACGACTTTATTCATCTACTGCTCCTTCCAGTTCTATTCATCTTATGCCATGAATTATAGACTTATTCTAGGCCATTCTAGGCCTATTATATTGTTTATACTGATATGTGTTCCACCAATCGTCTGCCAGTCCCCAACCTGCTACTGGATCTCTGATACTTGGAAAAAGGGAGTCGAGTTCCCTTACTCGTACAATGGGACATGCTGTAACTCGAAAGCGGTCAAGTACTTGAATGACACCACTCCGGGTTGGCAAATGGTGGATTCTAACGGGCAATTTGCTACTTTGAAGACTTTGAAGGCGATAGGGATGTGTGATTTGGGAAAAGGTAATGTAAAAATAGGGCTAGATCGGATGAAGGGGTTCCAGGGTATTTTCCCGGAGTTCCATGGCATTTTTCTGGAGTTCAGGTAATTTCCCGGGGTTCCGGGTGTTTTTCTGGGGTTTCATGGTATTTTTGGGTTTTTTTCCCGGGGTTCCAGGCGTTTTTCCGAAGTTTCAGGTATTTTTCCGGGGTTCCAGAGTATTTTTCCAGAATTCCAGGTATTTTTCCGGGGTTCCATATATTTTTCCAGGGTTCGGGGTGGTTTCCCGAGGTTCCAGGTATTTTTCCGGAGTTCCAGGTATTTTCCCGGGGTTGAAAGGTACTTTTCCAGGGTTAGGGGTGGTTTCCCGAGGTTACAGGTATTTTCCCGGGGTTCCAGGTATATTTCCGGCTTACCAGGTACTTTTCCGGTGTTCCAGGTGTTTTTCCGGGGTGCCAGGGTATTTTTCCTGGCATTTTCCCGGGGTTCCAGGTACTTTCCCGGGGTTACAGGTGTTTTCTCGTGGTTACAGGACTTTTCCCGGGGTTCCGGGTAATTTTCTGGGGTTCCGGATCTTTCCCATGGCCCATAGCTTGTCCCGCCCATTTTGCCAGGCCCAAAAATCGTCTGCGCTCTTCCTCAAATCTCAATATTCCAAAATAGACTCTCTTTCTAGCTTCAGGACTCATGACTTTCCTTCCTTCCTTCCCCTATAGTCATAAGACGTTGCTGTCACCTAGGCAATGGCAATGCCGATTCAATGAGGGGTCACGCTTCGTATAGCTTCATCTTTTTCTTATTATTTTTTTCATTTCTCTATGAATTGTTATTTTGAGCAATGATTTTTTGGCTCCTAATTCTTTCCTTTTCTACTGGGATACACAGTCAAACCACTCCACTGGACTGTGGCTACCTGGCTGATTCTTTTGAATTCACGAGCTCTGGTGTCAGCTACAATTATACTGGAGAATGCTGCTCTTCGGAGAGCATTGAATTTCTGGAGATAAAATTCTCAGGCTGGAGGGAAACGAAACCTAGTTCCTATAAGATAAGGATTCTTTACCTGCGTGAGAACGGGTACTGTGAAGTTCCTACAGCCCCGCCCACTAGTACCACAACCACGTCTACAACCCTGAAGCCTACTACAGTCACTACTACCCCTAAACTCGACTGCTACAAGCTTGATCCGGACTGTTGTAGTGCTGAGTCTATAGCGTTTCTGGACAAGAACCATTGGTTTTGGCAGGTCCTTGGGTTTTATTCGCTTTACGAATCAGATCTTCAAAAGAATGGGTTGTGTGGAGATACAACAAGGACAAGGACCACGACAAGGATAACGACAACAAGGAAGATAGATCTAGCAACAGGTAACATGAGTATTAAGGGTAATAAGTGAGATAGTTATCGCAAAAATGTATGGTAAACTGTACTAAGGCTGTACTAAGGTTGTACTGAGGTTGGACTAAGGTAAGGCTCCGGGATCTTGACGGCTTCGAGATCGGCGGGATCTCCCCAAAACGTTTATAGTAGCTAGTAACGTAGTGATTAAGTCAGAATTCAGCTAATATAACCTGCACCGTTGGAGTGTCATAGCGCTGACAGTCCTGTCTTAAGAAGATTAGGACCACTTCTACGGTAACTAATCGGGCCACCTATGATAACTAGCTTAGCCTTCAAATTCAACCAACCGATCCTTGTTGAAGGCAGGACCATCCCTGAGTTAACCAGACACCATTTCACTTATTTGAACCGTCGTACATTCTTAATTGGAGTGGCATATTTTTCATTCTAATCCGACCAAAACTAGTTGAGTTATGGCACTTTCCGTATTTTCGTGACGGGACCCAAAACCTCAAAAAATCTCAAGATTTTCAAAACCCGGTCATAATTATACTCATTTGAACCGTCTTCATTTGTTGATTCTGACTGTGTAGTTTTTTTTCTAAATCAGACTCAAACTGACTGAGATACGATTGACTTTGTGTTTTCGTGGTAGGACCCGGAAATCAAAAAAAAAAACAAAAATTGCTGAGAAACTAGTCATGATTATACTCATTCGAAGCGGCTCGACTTGCTGATTTGAATGAGCCAATTTTCAACGCATTAGGACCGAAATTGACCGATTTACGATAGCGGCAAGGTCTTACAAAACAGAATCCAATAAACCAAAAAATCCTCATAAGGTCACATGTCTAGGGGGAAGCAGTTGCTAAGGAATATCTCATCGGAAGCTCATTCTCCTTCATTGACTTTTTGAGCTGCACTAAGGTTGTATTAAGGTTATTCTAACAATGCACTGAGGCTGAACTAAGGTTGTATTAAAGGAGGATTACGGGAATTTTTGAAACTGTTTTAAAATGTAGAGTGTGTGCTCATATAGTGCTGTGTGATATTGAGAGAACTCAAAAAAATTCTTAAACCCCTGAAAAATAGCGAAGAAAATTGCTTTCTTTCAGAAGTGGGATGGGGTGGCCGAACTTTTTTGAATTCCCGCCGGGTTGAAAGTTCGGCCGCGGCCATCAGAATTTTTTAGAAAAATATATATTTTTTACAGTTTTTTCCAGTTTTCAGCACTTTTTGAATATAATATCAACGGAAAACGACCTTCAATTATAAATTATATTTTTTTCAATGATTTTCAAAAAAAAATCTGAATTTTCGGTGGACTCAAAAATTTTTCATTACTGTTTTTGAATTATTCTTTGTGGAAAATCAATATAATTTATAATTAATATAATTTAATTTATAATTGAAGGTCGTTTTCGGTTGATATTATATTCAAGAAGTGCTGAAAACTGGAAAAAACTGTAAAAAATATATATTTTTCTAGAAAATTCTGATGGCCGTGGCCGAACTTTCAACCCGACGGGAATTCAAAAACGTTCGGCCACCCCATCCCACTTTTGAAAAAAAGCAATTTTCTTCGCTATTTTTCAGGGGTTTAAGAATTTTTTTGAGTTCTCGCAATATCACACAGCACTATATGAGCACACACTCTACATTTTAAAACAGTTTCAAAAATTCCCGTAATCCTCCTTTAAGGTTGTTCTAAGGTTGTTCTAAGGTTGTACTAAGGTTGTACTAAAGTTGTACTAAGGTTGTACTAAGGCACTACTAAGGTTGTTTCAAGGTTGTTTTAAGGTTGCACTGAGGCTGTACTGAGGCTGAACTAAGGATGTTTTAAGGTTGTACTAAGGTTGTACTAAGGTTGTACTAAGGTTTTCCCGGTCGTTTGGATTGATTTTCCCAAACGGGAAATTTCCAAAAAAAATTTTCGGGAAATCGGGAAATAATTTGTCATGCTCTCGGAATTTTCAAACTTTATTTTGAAAAAAAAAATCAAATGTTGAGTACTTTTGGTTAGTTTCTTACGGTGTTTATAGACAGGCCATTGAACTAGAGTCGCCTCGAACAGCAAGTATGCTTGATTCGTACTCGAGATTCGACAGAAAAATCGTATAAGTCTGATTTTAACGTTTATTCAAAGAAATTCGCTTGAAAATCGGAGAAATTCGTGCCAAAACCGGAGAAATTCGTGAATTTTTCCCGAATTTCTCGAAGTTTCTCAGTTTTTCCCGAACTTTTTGACCGAAAAAAAATTTACCGACATTACTCATCCTAAACTACCCCACCAGCCCCCCCCCCCAATTAGCCGTCGATTTATACTTTGTAGTTTGCCCCACTCGTCACTTTTACGATCACTCTTGGTCACCTAGTTACCAGCTGCTAGGTGCCCTTTCTTTTTGTTTTCGACATTTTATTCATTCAAAAATTTTATTCTGAGCAATGAACCTTTTTCTCTTCTTACTCCTACTTATACCACCCGGAAAACCTCTTAATTGCTATTGGCTCTCAAGGACTTTTCTCTACGTCTCTAAAACCACTGGATTTACCACCTATAAAGGGACTTGTTGTAAAACCCAGGCTGTAAATTATCTGAACGAGAAATATTCTGAGCAATGGAAGAGTATAATTGATAATAACGGTATGGGCGGGTTGACGGAGACGGTCACCCGGTTGGGATTGTGTGGACCGGGTAAGTGCCTTGGGAGCTTATAAAAACGCGTTGCTAGGCTTGTGCAACGACTGAGAAAGGGGTTTTTTTCAGAAACATCCACCTCCACCCCAGCAACCACTACTACAACACCCCTGGAATGTGGAGCTCTCGCCAATACCTCTTGTTGCACCTTAGCGGTCACCTCATGCCTCACCAAATCCTATGGAATTGGTTGGACCACGTACAACTCATCCGTTGGATTTGAGAAGCAGTTGGAAGAATGTGGATGTGTAATGACGACTACTAGTACGGGTAAGTTAGCAGTTTTCGAAAAAAATATTTGAAAATTTGAATTCCCGCCAGAAGTTTTTGAATATTTGAATTCTCATAAAAATGTTACATATTTCGAAAACCCGCTGAAACTCTTTTATTTTCTGAATCTTTGTGAAAGTTTTTGAAAGTTTGAATTTCCGTCAGAAGTTTTTGAAGTTTCGAGTTCCTATCAATTTTTTCGAGAATTTTACTTCACCCCTAAATTTTTTGGAATTTCGAATTCCCACCACGTTTTCCTTAATATTTGAATTCCCACTAAAATTTTTGAAATTTCGAATCCCCACCAATATTATGAAATTTTTAATTCCCACCAAAAAATTTGCACCAAGTTTTATCGAGAATTTGAATTCCCACCAAAATTAAAAGGAAAAATTGAAGTCCTGCCAAAATTTTTGTGGTTTTTGAATTTCCACCAAAGTTTTTGAATATTTGAATTCTCATAGTTGTGATTTTGAAGCCCGGCCCGGGCCGGGCTTGGGGAAAATTTTGGAAGCCCGGCCCGGCCCGGTAGCCCGGATACTTTTTTTTTCTCAAATTTTTCCCAATTTTTTTCAAAAAAAAAATTTTTTTTTCAATAGTTCTCGTAATGAAAGCATTAAAGTGTTTTGCTATCAAATAATTATTGTAAAACATACTCATGAAGCTCAAAAACTATACTAACTATTGTTATTCAACGGGTTTTGAAAAAAATTCAAAATTCGCGCCTCTTGTCCGGGCCTGCCGGGCTAGCCGGGCCGGGCCGGGCCGGGCCGGGCCGGGCTTCGAAAATTCTGAAAGAAGCCCGGCCCGGCCCGTCACAACTATGTGAATTCTCATAAAAATTTAACATTTTTCGAAATTCCGCCAAAACTTTTTTTTTGAATTTTCGTCAAAATTTTCGAAAATTCAATCTCCCGCCATCGATTTTGGAAATTTGAATTCCTGCTGAAGTTCCTAAGATTTGAATTCCCACCAAAATTTTTTCGACGATTTGAATTCCCATCCAATTACCGAAACTCGAATTCCCACCAAATTTTTTGATATTTGAATTCCCACCAAAATTTCAAAAAAAAAGTTGAAGTCCTGCCAAAGTTTTGTGATTTTTGAAATCCCACCAATATTTTGAAAATATTTATTCCCACCAAAAAATTCGCACCAAGGTTTTTTTCGAGTATTTGAATTCACACCTAAATTTTTTTTGGAATTTCGAATTCCCTCCTAATTTTTTTTGAAAATTTAGATTCCCACCAATACTTTTTTGAACTGAATTAATTTTAAAAATTGAGTTAAGACAGAATTTTTGAAAATTCGAACTTCCGCTTTAATTTTCGAAAATTTGAATCATCACCAAAGTTTTGGAATATTCGAATCCTGCCAAAATTTTGAAAACTTGAATTCCCACCAAAAATTTTGAAAACTTGAATTCCCACCAAAGTTTTTGAAAATTCAATCTTCCGGCATAATTTTTGAAATTTTGAATTCACACCGAAAAATTCCCACCAAGTTTTTTCGAGAATTTGAATTCCCACCAACATTTCATCGAGAATTTGAATTCCCACCAAAGTTTTAGAAAATTCGAATTCCCAACAATGTTTTTTAAAATTCGAAGTCATGCCGAACTTTCAGAAATTTGAATTCCCGCCAAAATTTTTTCGAGAATCTGAATTCACACCAAATTTTTTGAAAATTTGAATTCCCACGAAATTTTTGAAAATTCAACCTACCACCAAAATTTTTTTAAAAATTCAAATTCCCACCAAAATTTTGTCGAGAATTTGAATTCCCACCTATATATTTGAAATGTTGAACCATCACCAAAATTTTTTGGAATTTCGAATTCTCACCAAAATTTTTGAAAATTTCAACATCCCATCAGTTTTAAAAATATTTGAATTCCCTTCAAAATTTTTTGAATTTGAATTAATGCAGAATTTTTGAAAATTCGAATTCCTTTGTGAACATAAAATTTTGTCGAATTTCCGAAATTTTGAATTCCCGCCCGCCAAAACTTTTTACAAATTTGAAAATTCAATTTTCCAAAACTGCATGAAACTTTTATAGCGAAAAAAAAGGTAGCGAAATCATTTAGCTGCATGTCAAGAAATCCACAGCCAGCTCGTATCCTTTTCCATTCATCATTTCGGCTGTATTTATCACTCCTTCATTGATGCCCCTTGGAAACTTGGTGGCAAACCAAGTTCCATTTCGACAAATCATTCCAAACTCTGAGAAAAAATCCTTGGTCACCCTTGGCCGTTCCGGATCACTGGAATCGAAGAGTATAGCTATCTGAATAATAATCATTGATAGATTTCAATCAATAAATCGCAAACCGATTCTTCTTCTAGATCCGGAAAGTTAGACAATTCGCTGATGAAACCGATAAGATGATCGGTACTGGTGCAAGTGAACTTTTGAGAGCATCCAACTGTTTTTTCAAATACCAAAGTGGTTGGATTACCTCTATAGAATTCATCCAGGTCCAAGCAACTGCAATTAGGTTCACAGTCGGCAGAGACTTGTCCCAATAAAAGTAGAAGAGCTAGAAGCGTTTTCATCGTTAGATATGATAGTTTTCACTTTGGTCACTGCTGTTCTATATGAACACTCATTAGAATTGCTAATTCTAATCAACAAACATCACTCGTGTAAGCAGTTCAAAAAATCAAGTGGGACAGATTGGCTACAGTAGTCCGTAGAACACCTTCAGCATTATTGCTCTAGTCAAATGATTAAAGATTTGAGAGCATAAAAGTAAGATTCATTCAAAATTCAAAGTCAAAAATTCAAGGACAAATTAATTGGTCAACTCTTGCGCGGTATCCTTTCCCATTAACAACTTCAGGCGCATATGGTCCTGTTTGCCAGTTGAGACCCCTCGGAAATTTGGTGGCAAACCAGAAGCCAACCTCGCAAACCAGTCCGAATTCCGTGAAGTAGTCTTTTGTGACCATTGGAAGTTCAGCCATAGGTATCGTCGCGTCATAGAGAGCAGCTTCCTTAATACTTTGAATTAATTTTCAAAATCTAAAAGAAATCCCAAACCCATCCTTCCCCCATATTCGGAATGTTCGACGAATCTTTCAAAAAACTGGCTATATGCTTCTTGTTTTCGCATGTAAGACTCTGAGAGCATCCAGTTCCATTTTGAAACACTCTTTTTGTTGGATCACCTTAATCAATCAATCGATAAGTGTAAAGGGGGTCCAGTTACCGCTATACATCGTAATTATATCCGGACAAGCACAATCGTGGTCACATTCCGCTAGAAGACTACCAAAAAGTATAGAGAATAATACAAGTAGAGTCTTCATAATAAAGTGGTGGAGTGAGCCGATCGATTTGGTCAAAGTGCGTTAACAAATCGATTTGAATTGCAAATGTGTTGTTTAAATGAGTGGTTGAGAAGGGAGGCGGAGCTTAAGTTTAGGTCCAAAAAAGTAATTTCTAGACATACATGAGGAAACAATTTGTTAGTAATTAACAAAAACGAAGTTTTACCGAAATCGATGTTTCTCGAGTTCTTCAATGATATGCTTGTAATTACAGTTAAAGACTTTAACATTTATAAAGCGTTCTCAATTTTCAAATTCACAACAAAAAAAATTTTAATTGCACGATAGATATTGAATAGTCGCCTTGTACCCTTTTCCATTCATTGCATCCGCACTAAACGGCCCCAATCCATTGTGGATACCCATTGGGAACTTGGTTACAAACCATCTACCGTCCTCACACACCAGACCAAAATCCGAAAAGAACTCAACAGTCAGCACGGGCCTCTCATTTCTCGGTATTGAAGGATTGTAGAATAGAGCGATCTGAATAGCAATAGGAAATTTTTTTTATTTTTTTTTTCGAACCGAGCCGTCTATGACATCGGGAATGTTTGAGAGCTCCTTTGACATGGAAATGATGTTATGAGCACTTGTGCATTTTAAGCTCTGAGAGCATCCAACTCCTTTCTCGTATACTATGTCTGGTTTTCCTAAAAACGATGGAACTTCGGATTGAGTTCAAACCTAGCTCATAGGATACCTGAGTGGAGAGTATTAATATCTTCGCAAGCGCAAGTATGATTACACTCTGCTAACAGAAGTCTGAATAGCATGGAAAAAATCAAAAACTTCATGGCAGCACACATTCGATTGACTGATCACAGTGACTCTGTGATATTGTTCAAAAGCTAATTAGAATTGCAAATTCACTATTACCATTTCATTTTTTCTACAGTACTGTTTATACCGTAAACCCCATGTAATCGAGCGGCCTCGTCAATTGAACGGTCCTCTGAATTTGAGCGGCTAAACTTTAACGGACTAATGAAATAAGACGGAAATATTGTCGGGAACATGTGAAAATTTTATAATTGATCCAAAAACTTTGATCGAAGGCTTCAAAAAAAGGGGGGTTTTACGCACAAAATGATGGGAAAAATCGAGAAAATGACCCATTTTCGAGTTTTTTTTCTGAAACAAATACATTGAAAATGGAGCGGCCCCCTTTAATTGTACGGCCCCCTGTATCACAGTGAATTTTTTTTGTACGTGTTTTCAAAAGGTTTCATTCGCGGGCTCTGTCTTACTGTAGAATCGCATGCTAACAGCGCAGCGACTCAGCGATACGTAGGCATTTTTCTCATTTTATTGAAAAATTGAAAATCGGGGCCTAAGCTTTTTTTGAATCAAATTGAATAGCAATTTTTCTTCGCATCATGTTGAATATAATATTGACAGAATTCGATCGAAATTTATTACTGAAAAATGCTCTGGAAACATGGTGCGCGCTCCTTCGGCTTAAGCGCCGCTTACTGTCAGAATTTAAAGACGCAATATAAAGTTTGTAAAAGTCAGTGTGAGATGGAGCGTAGAAACCGAGAAAAACATTGTATGTACAATAAAATTTCCCGTGCTGTATTAAAGCGGCCGCCTGAAAAAGGATTGAAACTGGAGCTGCCGCTCTATTAAAGAGTTTACGGTATTCCTATTGTACCATACATATTCATTTTTAAGCAAGTTACGATTCTTTGAAAATCCGCTTTTTTTGTACTTGTTGGACATTTTTTGAGCCCATGACCATTATAACAACCGTAACGATACAAATGGTTTGCGAAAAACTTCATGAAAAATTACAAAAAAAAACTCCAACATTTTCATTCATCTCATCAAATGTTTTCAACTGCATATCAAATGTTCAATAGCTGCTCGATACCCTTTTCCATTCACCAAAACAGGATCAAAACGACCCAATCCATCGTAGACACCCCATGGGAATTTAGTTATGAACCACTTGCTGTCCTCACACACCAGACCGAAATCCGAGAAGTACTCCACAGTTACCACGGGTTTTTCACTATGTGGTAGGGCAGGATTGACGAATGAAGCGACCTGAATTTAAACATTTTCATGAATTTTCCCTGCAAAGATTTAGAACCGAGCCATCTTCAATCTCGGGAAATGTTGTCAACTCCTTTAACAAGGTGACAACGATGTTTTTGCTTGAGCATGTTAAGCTCTGAGAGCATCCAGTTCCATTTTTATGGACATAAGCTGCTGGATTACCTATAATTGAACATTTCAATCAATATTTATTTTTTCAATTACCGGCGTATAGTTCAGTGATTTGCGGACATTCACAGCTATATTCACATTCTGCTAACAACAGTCCGAATAGCGCAGAAAACACCAGAAGCTTCATGATACGAGGCATCCAACTAACTGAACATTCTGGTTCTGTTATATTGTCCAAAATTCCACATCAGAGCTAATCAGAATTGCTAATTTTTGATGATTATTCGAGTATCATGTCATAATAGTCATATTAGTTACATGGAACAGAGGAAACAAAGAGAAAGTGATTTGAAGGAGGACGAAGTCACATTTTTGATATTTGTTTTATTTTTGTTTCTCATGCCATATCAAAAATTGCTACGGGAGAAGATACAGTATCGGCCATATTTATACGAACATTCCCGCTTTTCAGTTGATTTTAGCTGACTTTTGAGCATGCGCCAGACAGTCAAAAATTT
>GL379917.1:212768-235913 GCA_000143925.2 Caenorhabditis brenneri | reverse complement strand
TGGCATAATATACGAACACCTTGTGAAAATTCAAGCCATTTTGTACTGAAAATTTTGGTGGACCAACTTTGAGAGGTCATAACTTTAGAGCCAGATGAGATATGAAAAAGTTGTCAACTAATAAAATATTTAAAAATTAAAAATCTACAAGTCATTAGTTGACCGTTTTTTGATATCTCGTACGGTTCAAGAGTTACACGCCGTGCAATAAAAAGTTAACCTTTGGAAATAAGGAAGCCCAAAACGGTGAAACCTTAGACCATCCTTGCTAAGAATGGTCCTATCCCAAAATTTTTTTGTAATACATGAAATTTTTCCAGCTATCATGCCTGCTGAGTTACAGCTGACAGAAGTGACAAGTTTTGACAAAACTGCTGGTATGCAATTTTTCTTTTCAAGTTTTCAAAATTTTTCATTATTTCTACAGTTTTTCATGTTTTCAAAAACCTAAAAACTCAGAAAAACAGTAATATACAAAAAATGCCATTATTTTCTAATGTTGTCACTTCTGTCAGCTGTAACTCAGCAGGCATGATAGCTGGAAAAATTTCATGTTCTACAAAAATGTTGAAAATTGCATGCTCTATTGAAGTCCAATTAATTACTTTTTTCTCACTTTAACGGTTTTTGAGATAGGACTATTCGTAGCAAAGATTGTCTGAGGTTTCACTGTTTGGGGATTTCCTATTACCGAAGGTTAACTTTTAATTGCACGACGTGTAACTCTTGAACCGTACGAGATATCAAGAAACGATCAACTAATGACCTCAAGATTTTCAAGTTTTACACATTTTATTAGTTAACAACTTTTTTATATCTCATTTGGCTCTAAAGTTATGACTTCTCAAAGTTGGTCCACCAAAATTTTCAGTGCAAAATTACTTGAATTTTCACGTGGTGTTCGTACAATTATGGACGGTACTGTATGAAACAAAAAACGAAAAAAAAACGCCGTTTATCTTCTAATAATTCAGTTGAACCCACGACTTCATCCAGCTTCAATTGCACCTGGTTGTCTTCTCCATTCAACTATACAGTTAGGCAGCAGTTTCCGCCATACGATTTCCACTACAATGGAACATGTTGCTCTAAGACATCTGTGGACACCCTGAATGATAATGGATTGAGTTGGCTTCTTGAAAGTCCTAACGCGTGGGGTCAATGGGACAGTCTGGTGAGATTGTTGTACTGCACTCCAGGAGCCTGCACCGATCCACCACTCTGGACTAATTGCTCTAGTGAGTGTTTTTTTCTTCTGACGTCAATAATTTGCTGTACTTCAGTCTCCTCCACATCCTCATCGTCCACCACTTCGCCATCAACCACCACCGAAGGATCTACGTCTACTGCTAGCACCGTCTCAACTTCATCCTCAGTCTCCTCGTCGTCATCTTCTGTGGGCACCTCTACGGGGACTTCTGAGACTCCTCAGACTTCTGAATCTACCGTAACCTCCTCTGAATCTAGCCAAGGATCCACGGAGGTCGGAACCACATCGGTTACTACAACCACTGACAGAGCCGCATCGGACACTACCACTACTACTGGCGAGACCACCACGGACTCTACACCTTTGTCGTCCACAGTAGCTGTTTCTCCTGGAAGCACCCCGACATCTACAGCTACCCCGACGACGTCGTTGTCTACCGTAACCTCCACGTCTTCACCAGCTACGTCCCATGAGGTCTCCACCACCCCAACCTCCTTCGTCTCGGATCTCGCTGGCACCATTGCCTCGACGTTGTCCACCATCCTCTCCACTGTGACAAGTACGGGGACTACGCTGACCACGCCCCTTGGCTCCAGTACATCCGGACCGACGTCTACTACATCAGGACAAACTGCCGGCTCGTCAACTCAGGCTACAGGTGCCACCGGAAGCTCCAGTACCACCCCAGCTACCACAACATCAACGGGCCCGACGACAGGTATGTAGAGAACAGGGGGCGGGGCCGGCGGGATGCGGTGGTCCCGCTACTGCCCCAAAGCTGAAAATCGTTTCAGATACTGCCTACACTGGACCGACCGCCGATGCTGATGGAGTTGTTGTGAGTTTTGCGTAGCTCGGGGGTGTTATAGGGAGGTGCATGTGTCTTGGTGATCGGGAGGCCTAGCCACATGCCAACAGGACCGGCTAACGGACTGCCGAGGGTCTAGCAGGGTCGCATGGGAGCCCAGAGGGTTCTACGGGGTCTGCTAACGGTGGGAAAGGCTTGCCTGAGGTGCTATGGTCCCTCTGGCCGCGTGGGGACCGTCAAGGCCGGGGGTATGGGGATCGTCAGGGGGTCCGGCTTTCCTGATCCGGACTATCTTGTCCGTATGGGCTGGTAGGTCCCTAGGACCCTATGACCAAGGACCCTTAGGACCTAGGGCCCCTAGGACCTAGGACCCCTAGGACCTACGACCCCTAGGACCTACGACCCCTAGGACCTACGACCCCTAGGACCCTATGCTGCTTTGGAGAGTCCACTCCGTGCTCCGGGGGTCCGCTAACCTACCCCAACTGCCCTTGGGCCCGCCTAGGGCTCTCTGAAGCCGTTGGTAACTTAGTCCCCGCCTCCCCCATTTCTCAATTCAGTTCCGGAACACCACCGTCAACCTGCTGCCCAACTGCACCCAGATCACCGTCGAGACGCTTTTTTTTGCCAATGGAACCACACTTCGGAACACGACGGTGGAGTTTAACGCATGTGTAAGTACCTGGGACCCTTTAGCCACGCCCCTTTTCCCCCGTTTCCCAGAAATCTAAGTTTCAAAGTCCCCGTACCTTTTAGCCACGCCCCCTTTGCCCTTATTCCACAGAAATCTAACTTTCTGAGTCCCCGTACCTTCTAGCCACGCCCCCTTTTCCCCCTTCTTGCCAGGCACCTCAAAATAACCCTTCCAGAGCTCCACATCCCCCCTAACTACTGCTCCAACGACCCCCGAAGCGACGACAACGTACAACTGGCCGACTGGAGGAACCACCCGGACACTGCCCTCCGGGGAGATTGTAAGTCATCTTGGGGGCGGTCCTGGGCCCTAGACCCTGGGCTCTAGGTCTTGGGCCCTACACCACTGGCTCAGGACCTGGACCCTAGGCCCTGGGACCCTAGGCCCTGGGACCTAGGTGACCCTAGACCCTGAGTCCTAGGTCCTAGGACCTGGGACCTAGGTGACCCTGGACCCTCGGCCCTGGACCCTGGACCCCAGGCCCCCCCCCCCTAGACCGCAGATTCAAAACCCTGGCTCAGGACCTGGGGCCGACCCTTAGCCCCGCCCCTTTACCGAAATCCGTGTTCCAGATCATCTCCGAGTCCTTGATCGCCTATAAGAACTGCACTACGGTCCTGATGCAGCTCATCTACAACCCCAGTACCAACACGTCACGAACCGCTATCACATCGGACCCGGAGGGATGCGTAAGTGTTCAACGGGGCGAGATTGCATTGGGGCGCGATTGCACCGGCTCGCTGGTGCAGTAGAGCGCCATTACTTTGGAAATAGGGTCGCATGAGGAAAATTTCAGAAGACAACCACCACCAATGCTCCGGTGACGTCTACGGACACCCCAACTGCTCAGACTACCACGTTCAACTGGCCAACCGGAGGAACCACTCGGACCCTGCCATCCGGGGATATCGTAAGTCACTTTGGGGGTGGGCCTGGGCCCTAGGGTCTAGGTCTTAGACCCTGGACCTCAGATCCTGGGACCTTGGCGACCCCGGACCCTAGACCCTGGAACCTAGACGACCCTGAATCCTAGACCCTGGGACCTAGGCGACCCTAGACCCTAGACCCTAGGACCTAGGCGACCCTGGACCCTAGACCCTGGGACCTAGGTGACCCTGGACCCTAGACCCTGGGACCTAGGCAACCATGGACCCTGGACCCTGGGACCTAGTCGACCCTGGACCCTAGACCCTGGGACCTAGGAAACCCTGGACCCTAGACCCTGGGACCTAGGCGACCCTGGACCCTAGATCCTGGACCCTAGGCCCCCTAGGCCCCAGACCTCAAACCCCCGTTCCAGATCCTCTCCGAATCCCTCATCGCCTATAAGAACTGCACGACGGTCCTGATGCAGCTGATCTTCACCCCGAGCACTAATCAGACTAGAACGGAGACGACGACCGATGCCGAGGGATGTGTAAGTCGGAGAATGACCTCTGGGTCTGGAACTAAAGGGGAGGAGTTTCAGAAAGCCAGCTCCACAACTACCCCGGGACCATCCACCACTGCTTCGTCGACAGCCAAGACCACCACGTACAACTGGCCAACGGGAGGTACCACCCGAGTGCTGCCGTCAGGGGAGATAGTGAGTTGGGGGGGGGGGGCCCTAAAGGGTTACAGACCCGACCTATGGGCTAGGGACTCAGGGACCTGGGGGCTGAGTTTTCTAGTCCCAACCTAGGGGCGCGGAGACCCTGAGATCTAGGAGCCTTGGTAAAGAGCAGGCATTGGGGTGATGCCGGGGCTGGTACCCAGGTGCCACAGGGGTCGGAGTGATGCCGGGGCTGGTACCCAGGTACCACAGGGGTGACCAGGTACCTCAGGGATGACCAGGAACCTTAGGGTTCGTAGCCAGGTACCACAAGGGTGACCAGGAGCCTCAGGCTGGTACCCAGGTGCCACAGGGGTTGCCAGAAGCCTCAGGGGTAGTAGTTAGGTACCACAGAAGAACCAGGAACCCCATGGCTAGTAGTCAGGTACCTAAGGGGTTGCCAGAAGCCTCCGGGTGGTACCCAGGTACCATAGGAGTTGTCAAAAGCCCCAGGAGAAGAAGTTAGGTACCTCAGGGGTTGCCAGGAGCTTGAGGAGTCGGGGTGATGCCGGGGCTGGTACCCAGGTACCGTAGGGGTGACCAGAAGCCTCAGGGTTCGTAGCCAGGTAACCAGGACCCCAGGGCTCGTTGCCAGGTACCACGGGGGTTGCCAGAAGCCTCAGGGGTAGTAGTCAGGTATCACAGGAGTGACCGGAACCCCAGGGGGCGTAGCCAGGTACCACTGGGTCGCCGGGAACCCAGGGCAGCCTCCGGTGGGTCATGGGCTCAGGGACCTGGGAGCGGGGCCATCTAGTCCTAACCTAGGGGCCCAAAGACCCAGGGACTCATAGGTTTGTTCCAGATCATCTCCGAGTCCCTGATCGCCTACCAGAACTGCACCACGGTCCTGATGCAGCTCATCTTCACCCCGTTCACCAACCAAACCAGGACGGAGACCACCACCGATCTTTATGGATGCGTGAGTTGTTCTTCGGTCGTAATTCTGAAAATATCGGAGTTTCAGAAGTCCTCCTCCTCCTCGACCGCCTCCTCAACTGCCTCCAAGATCACTACCCCGATGCCGTCTTCCACCCCAGCAGCCTCCACTACCACCACCTTCCCATGGCCCACTGGAGGAACTACCCGGACCCTGCCCTCTGGGGAAGTCGTAAGTTGACCAGGGGCCTCGGGGCCTTGGGTCTAGGCCCTAATCCCGCCCCCTTTTACAAAATCCGTTCTAGGCCCTAGACCCTGGTCCCTAGGCGGCCCTGGGCCCCAGGTCATGTACCTTAGGCCCTAGGCCCTAGACCATGGACCTTGGGACCTAAACCCTTGGCCATGGACCCTTAGCCATGGACCCTTGGCCCTGGACCCCAGGCCCTGGACCCCAGACCCTAAATCCTCGTTCCAGATCCTCTCCGAGTCCCTCACCGCCTACAAGAACTGCACCACGGTCCTGATGCAGCTGCTCTTCAACCCGACGACCAACACCACCCGTACGGAGACCACATCGGACGCCCAGGGATGCGTAAGTCCCCATTTTGGCGGTGGAGCACAGTTGCAGATTTTCAGAAAGCCACTTCGTCCTCATCGCCCATCCTGTCGTCGTCGCAGCCTCCGACCACCCCGATGCCGACTACAACCCCAGGGAAAGCCACCACCACCTTCCCATGGCCCACCGGAGGAACCACAAGGACCATGCCCTCAGGGGAAATCGTGAGTTGGCTTAGAGGTCATTGGGAGTTGGGTCCGACCCTTAGACACGCCCCTTTCCGAAATCCGTGTTCTAGATCATTTCCGAGTCCCTCACCGCCTATAAGAACTGCACCACGGTCCTGATGCAGCTGATCTACAACCCGAAGACAAACACCACCCGGACGGAGACCACATCGGACGCCGAGGGATGTGTAGGTGTACAATGGAGCGCTATTGCACTAGAGCGCGATTGCAGTGAGGCTAGATTACACTAGAGCACCATTGCCCTGGAGTGCAATTGCAATATCTCGCCATTGCAGTGGAGCGCCATTGCCCTTGAGCGCGATTGCACTATCTCGCCATTGCAGTGGAGCGCCTTGGCCCTTGAGCGCGATTGCACTAACTCGCCATTGCACTAGAGCGCGATTGCAGTGAGGCTAGATTGCAGTGGAGCGCGATTGCCCTAAAGGGTTGCATTGGGGGCTGACTGCACTAGAGCGCAGTTGCACTAGAGCGCGATTGCACTAACTCGTCATTGCATTGGAGCGCATTTGCATTTGAGCGCGCTTGCAGTGGAGCGCCATTACTCTGGAGCGCGATCTCAATTTGACCTATCTTCCAGAAAACCACGCCCACAACCACCCGTGCTCCCACAACCACCACGTTCAACTGGCCGACCGGAGGAACCACCCGAGTGCTGCCATCGGGAGAAATCGTAAGTCACCTTGGGGGCGGACCTGGTCCCGTGGACCCTGGGATTCGGGCTCTGGTCCCTAGGCGGCCCTGGACCCTGGGATCTGGGCCTGGTCCCTAGGCGGCCCTGGACCATAGGGGGCCTCGACCCTAGACCCTGGGACCTAGGCTACCCTGGACCCTAGACCCTGGGACCTAGGCGACCCTGGGACCTAGGCGACCCTGGACCCTAGACCTTGGGACCTAGGCGACCCTGGACCCTGGAACCTGGACCCTGGGACCTAGGCGACATTGGACCCTCGACCCTTGTCCCTGGGCTCCAGACCCCAGACCCCAAAACCTTCGTTCCAGATCATATCCGAGTCCCTGACCGCCTATAAGAACTGCACCACGGTCCTGATGCAGCTGCTCTTCAACCCCGCGACCAACACCACCCGTACGGAGACCACATCGGACGCCCAGGGATGCGTAAGTCAATCGGGGACCGTTGGGACCGACGGAATCAGAAAATAAAGATTTTCAGAAGGCCACCAGCATCAAGGCTGCCACATCGACCCCTTCAACCACTACCAGGACCCCCAGTACCTCCACTGCCCCGCCCACCCAGACCACCACCTACAGCTGGCCTACTGGAGGGACCACTCGCTTGTTGCCGTCCGGGGAGATTGTGAGTTAGCCTGGGGGCGGGGTCTGGAGGGTTCTAGACCCAATCTATGGGCCAGGGGCTCAGGGACCTTTAGCCTGGGGGCGGGATCTGAAGGGTTAGGGACCCAACCTAGGGGCCAGGGACCCAGGTACCTGAGGGCGGAGCCTAAAGGGTTATAGACCCAACCTAGGGCCCAGAGACCCCCAGGGACCCAAGAACATAAAGACCGTAGACCCAGGGACCTGAGAGGGCGGGGCCTGAAGGGTTATAGGCCCAACCAAGAGGCCCAGAGACCCAGGGATATAAGGGCCAGGGGCCCAATGACCTGTGGGCGGGGCCTAGAGGGTTCTAGTCCCAGCCTAGGGGCCCAGAGACCCAGGGGTCTATGAGATCATTCCAGATCCTCTCCGAGTCCCTAATCGCCTACAAGAACTGCACCACCGTCCTCCTCCAACTGATCTACAACCCCTCGACTAACACCACCCGAACGGAGACAACGAAGGATGAGCAGGGATGTGTAAGTGTCCAATAGAGCGCGGTTGCAGAGTAAAATGGGTTTCAGAAGGCCAGCTCGTCTTCGTCAAGGGTCCAGACCACCCCGATGCCGACTACCACGCCCACTACCGCCACCACCACTTTCCAATGGCTCACCGGCGGTACTACCCGGACCCTGCCCTCCGGGGAGATCGTAAGTCCCCTAGACCCCTCTAAGACACGCCCCTAGCCCGAATTTCTGTCCCAGATCATCTCGGAGTCCCTTACCGCCTACCCCAACTGCACCACAACCCTCCGACAACTGATCCTGAACCCCACGACAAACACCACCAGGACCGAGACAATGTCGGATGCCCAGGGCTGCGTAAGTGTTCAATGGGGCGCGATTGCATTAAGGCGCGATCGCACTGGAGCACGATTGCACTAGAGCGCGATTGCACTAGAGCACGATTGCACTGGAGCACGATTGCACTGGAGCACGATTGCACTAGAGCACGATTGCACTAGAGCGCGATTGCACTAGAGCACGATTGCACTAGAGCACGATTGCACTAGAGCGCGATTGCACTAGAGCACGATTGCACTAGAGCGCGATTGCACTAGAGCACGATTGCACTAGAGCACGATTGCACTTGAGCACGATTGCACTGGAGCACGATTGCACTAGAGCGCGATTGCAATATTCAGTAATGCGAAATTGCAAAGCTCAATGACTTTCAGAAGGCCACCTCAAGTACCAAGGTCCCCACGACCCCGATCAGCTCCGCCCCCACGACCACCGAGTCCCCGTTCACCTTCCCCGAGAGCAAGACCACCCAGATCCTCCCGAGTGGCGAGATTGTCAGTGGAGCGCACTTTCCTACTCAGAAAACAAATAGTAGTTTCAGATCCTATCCGAGTCCCTCACCGCCTACCCCAACTGCACCACGACCCTCCGGCAACTGATCCTGAACCCCACGACGAATACCACCAGAACTGAGACAGTGTCGGATGCCCAGGGATGTGTAAGTGTGCAATGGAGCGCATTTGCACAGTTTCAAGAGTTTCAGAAAGCTACCACAAGTACCAAGGCCATGACCCCGGCACCTTCGGCCCCAGGCTCCTCCACGACTCCGCCCCCGGCCACCACTGCTCCAACCCATTGCCCGGCTCTGAAACTCGACATGTCCAACACTATCCGTCCGACATTCAACGAGGTCAAGGGGTCCTATGCAATTGGGGAGAGGGTGGTGCACATGTGCAAGAAAAGATATGCATTTGAGTATGCCGGTCAGCCACTGAAGATCTATCAATGCATGCCGACTGGGAAGTGGGCTGGCGAGCCCGAGAAGTGTATTTGTGAGTTTCGCGGAATAAGAGGGGAGAGTAAGAGTGATGTAGCGGTCTAGGTAGGCCAGGGGTAGGATAGGAATCAAGCTTTAAGTCCTAAATAGGGAGAGTATAGGTGAAAGATAGGAAAGGAACCTAGCTGGAAGCATAGGATCCTTTGGTTCTAGGTAGCAGTGTCCGTTAGGTTGGGTATTCGATCTCCTGGTGTCCGCCGGCACCGGATACCATTGCCACAGACATGGGCTAGCCTCGAGGCACTAGTCAGATTTTATTTATTTTTGAAAGTCAGATACTGTAGTCTAGGAGCCTCGAGCTGGACCACCAGGTGACAGATGGGTAGCAAACCCCTAAGCTAGACTCGCTCCTTCCCCGTGACCCGGATTTCATAGAAAGTTGTTTCTGATAGTGTAAGCTACTGGGCGGTTAATTCTTGCTGATCAGTTTGGAACTTTAAGACCGTCTCTGGGTTACTGTAGCTTTAGGACTCCCTGTCATCTTCACACTGTTGTCCCTCTCCGTACCTCTAACCCCAATACCCCGTGTTCCATTGGTAGGTAGTTACTTACCGAGGCTCTAGCTGTCCTGTTCCAGCGTAATTGGGTTACTGTAACCCTAGAGTTCCGCACTCCTAGGCTCAAGACTCTTAGTACCCTTAAGTAACCTAGCTTCTCTTCTATCTTCTATAGCTTTCCTCTTCGACCAGGACTGAGTCACAGAATCCCCTGGTGCCCCGTAGACAGTCTTATTGGGCTCCGTAGCTGGATTGGCTTTATCGTTCTTGGGTTACTGTAATGCTAGGGTCATGTAGCTGTCAATATTCTGTGTTCTTAGCCACAAGGTCCTTGGATCTTCTCTAGGTGAGCTAGCTCCTTTTATATCGGCAATAGCGGCCTAGTAGCACCGGTACTGGGTTACTGTATTTCCACTGTTCTGTAGCTCTTTTACTTCACACGTACTTCTTATCGTAGCTATTACTGTCCTGTTCCACCGGTACTAGATTACTGTATCTTCGAGGCTCTTTAGCTCCATACCTCTATCCTCAGGATTCAGAACTCCTAGTCTTGCCGGGAACAAGCTACTTCAAATCGGGCTTCCTTAGGCCCTGGGTTCCCAGTCCCTACGTCATTTTCCAAAGACCATTTTACCCTTTCTTACCTAATATTTTCCCTACTCTTCATTTTTCAGCATCCAGCCGCAAATCCGAGCTCTAAGCTCCTCCCCTTCGTCTCCTGGAATAACTTTATTTTCCGTGTTAACCTTCCTTATCTTTTTTTTTCTTTTTTACAGAATGAAGTTATTCCCTTGTTATCCAACCCCTCTTCCCTTGTTTTTCTGGTTTTTCCCCTATTCAAATGTCTCAATTCTTTCCTCCTAAATCCTTAAAATTGTCATTAATTTCTCCTCGCCTTCTCCTTCCAAGGGAGGAGAAGGGACGAAACGAAAAAACGTTGATTGATCGAGTGACAATGCAACAGAAGGGACGAGGAACGAGGAGAGGAATATGCAAATTAGGTGGAATTAATTGGGGTTGCTGGTTTTTGAATTATTGGCATTTCGGTGTATGTTTGGTGATCGGTGGTTGTTGGTTGATTAGTGATCATGAACTGTTGAACACTAGATGCTGATTGCTGATGAAGAATAGGGAGAAGAGGGACTGGCAAAGATGCGGATGGGAGGAAAAGGGGGGGGGGACTGGAGCAAGTCAAGCCTAGCCGATCTGGACGGGACTGGAGCAGGTAAACCTGGCGGAGCTGGACGGGACTGGAGCAGGTCAAGCCTAGCCGATCTGGACAGGTCTGGAGCGGTTTAAGCTTAGTGGAGCCGGACGAGACTGGAGCAGATCAAACCTAAGGCGGACGGGACTAGATAAGCCTGTTCTAGCCGGATTGGAGCTAGCCATACCCTATTCGATCGTATTAGACCATTCCTATCCGGGAGCAAGCAGCATCGGGTCAAGCCTAGCCCGATTTGGACAAGACTAGAGCAGGTTGAGGGCTTAGTGGAGCCGGATTGGACTGGATCAAGCTGTGGCTAGTCTAGCTAAGCCTGTTCCAGCCGAAACGGAGCTAGCCAGAGGACCAAGCCGCATCGGGCCAAGCCTAGTCGGATCAGACCCCGGACCAGAGCGGGACAAACCTAGTGGAGCCGGAACGGACCGGAACGGTGCGGGTCAAGCCTTTCCTAGCCGAATCGGATTAGACCAGGCCTAGCTGACCCGGGCCAGACAGTGTCGGGTCAAGCCTATCCGGACCAGAGCGGAGCGTGGCTAATCTGCCCGAGTCAGTGACTGGAGCGGGCTCATTCTAGCTTGGTCAAAAGAGACCGGTCAAGCTTGTCCTAGCCAGATTGGATTGACTTGGCCTAGCCAACCCGGACCAAACAGGATGAGGTCAGAAGAGACCGGACAAACCGGACCGAACTTTTCTGTTTAGGCAAGTCTGTCTTAACAATACAGAAGTAAGGATCGTTGCGCCGAGAGAAAATCTAAGTGTCACGGAATGCTAAGCTGCTTAGGCTAAACTTCCTATGGCAACCAAGGTTACGGTAGTCCCTTTTTCAAAATTGCAACATCCCCCCCCCCTTTCTCCCAAGATTACATATATTTTTGCTTGTTCTTTTTTCACTCTCTGTCTGTTAAATTCCACAAAATTCCCAACAAAATTCCTTTGGCACTTGCCAAATATTCTTCTAGTTTTCACTCCCTCTTAGTCTTCTAACGAGCCATTTGGGAATATGAATGGCGACTAGTGGAAATAAGTGGGGAAGAGAGGAAAGCAAGAAGGGGGAGGAGGGGAAGAGGATGAGTTATATGTAATAATAATGGTGTCTCTTTTTAGACAGAGAGACTGGGGAGGAGAAGTGAAAAGAAAATGTTTGGCGGATGGGAATCAGCCTAGCCTCGGGACCGAGCTAAGGCTGACCGGATCGAGCCTAGACGAGTTGGATCAAACCCGTGGCCAAAGCAGGCTAATCCCGGGGAAGATTGACACGACCGGCCCAAGCTCAGGAATTTTGTGGATAATGATCGGCGGTTTTTGAAAGATTTTAAGAAGTTGGAGGTTAGGAAATGGCCCAAAATCCGCAATTGCTCAGAAAAAAACAATATCTCATCACTAAAAAGCCCTTGAAATTCTTTACAAAATGCTCCAAAAACCAGCTTGATAGCTCGATTTTGAAGCGAATAAGAGCTGATGGCCTAACTTTTCGTGGACGTGGCCTAGGATTTCAAATTTGATACCATTGGAAAACTAGGTCCAAGACAGTTAGAATGGACCAAAAACCATGTTTCTAGCTCTAATTTAAAGCGAGTTATGCGCCTTAAAAAATGGGAGTGCGAGAGTGAGAGGCGGCAGAGAAAACGACTGTCTCGCTGTCTGCGTCTCATCTCCAATCTTTGAAGGCGCATAACTCGCTTCAAAATTGAGCTTCTGAGCTGGTTTTAGGACCATTTTGAAGGGAATTTCAGTGGCTATAAGTTTATATAAAATTCGAACAAAAATTTGAAAAAAACTTTTTTTTTCAATTTTTGGAAATCTATCAAGGACGTACCGGAGCGGATCGAGCCTAGAGAAAAAGCCTGAAAAATTTTTTTTTCCAAAAAAATTCATTTTCTCCATTCCAAACTAAATTCCCTTGCCTATCCTCTTCTTTATCCTCCCAGTCATTGCTCAAATTACCAAAAATATGTAAATTTCAATTTCCTCCGTTTTCCCCCCATAATAATAATAATTATTGTTATTCATCTCTCTCTCTCTTCCAGAACATTCCATTTGAGAGCCGCCTCAAAAATCTTCAATTACAATGCTAATTTCACCCACGGCTCCCCTTAATTTTTCTCATTTCGCGCATCCAAAAGGGAAGGACTAATTTGAAACCGCTAGCGCCGAAATTCGAGATGGATCACCAGTCAATTTGTTTTGTTTTAGGAAAAAGAGAGAGAATTGAAGGAGGAGGATGAATTGGAATTGAAATCGAGGAGGAGGACAAGGTTATATTGGTACAATATTGGTTCGCGCCGATTCTTTTTGAGGCACAAGATTTATGGAGGAGGAGGAAATTGGAAATTAAGGAGTGAGAGAGCAGCTGGTTTTGGGGAGAAATTGGAAAATTGGAAGAAAATTGAAATTTTAGTTGGAAAAAAATGGGCAAGAGGGTGGTTCTAGTAGACTGGGACTGGTCTGGACCGGAACAGACCGGTCTGAATAGGTCTGAGCTAGTCTGAACTGGATTAGGCCCGTCTAAACCGGACAGGACTAAACTAAACCGGCTGAACTAGACTGAACTGGACTAAACCGTACCCGACGGGTCTGAGTTGAGCTAAACCGGAGTGAACTGGACTAGGCCGGTCTAGAACGGACAGGACTAAACCAGACCGAACTAAACCGTACCGGACGGGTCTGAGTTGAACTAAACCGGAGTGAACTAGACTAGACCGGACCAAATTAGTCCAGACTAAACTGAACTAGGCCGGGCCGAACTGGACTAAACCGTACCGGACCAGTCTGAATTGAACTAAAACGGAGTGAGCTGGGCTAGATCGGTCTAGACCGCACAGGACTAAACGGGCTGAACAGATTTGGACTGGACTGACTGAGCCGGACCGGACAGGACCATTCTAAGCCGGACCGGGCCAGACTGGATCGGACTGAGCTTGACTGAGCTGGACAGGATCAAACTGAACTGGACTGAATTGGGCCGGGCCGGAACAGACTGGTTTGGAGAGAGCCGAATCGGACCGGGCAAAACTGAGCCGGGTCGGACAGAACTAAACCGGACCAGACTGACTGAACTGGACTGGGCCTGATCGGACTGGACTCAACCGAAAAGAGCCGAGGGGGACCGGGCTGGATTAGACCGCATAATAACACGGACCGGCAAGGCTTGACCCGGTACGATCCGGTCTGACTGTGGTTAGATTGGTCCGGACCAATTTAGCTCTAAACGACCCGAGCTCGACTAGAACCGATCCGTTCCAATCCGGACTGGTCTGATTTGACTTCCTTAGCCTTGGTCTGCTCTATTCCTGCTCATCTAGATTTTTATTGCTTGAGTTTAGACCAGCTAGGCTTTGACCAACTGGGGCCCCGCTAGGTTGGGCTTGGATAGAATTTACTCGTCCCCAGTGCAGCTAGGCTATATCACATTTTAAGCTACGGTATCCCAACTTTTTCCCGCTCTCCCCAAGCCCCCCCCCCCATTAATCAAAACTTGCCCCCCCCCCTCCTCACTTTCCCTCATTTGACTAAATTGACACATCTTCTTATTTCAACACTCGTCTGTTTTCTAATGTTGTCAATCATTGTTCTTGACACTTCCCCCCTCCTACTACTCAATAGATAAATCTTCAGTGTTGCATGCTTCCAAGTGAGAGGAGGGGAGTGAAAAATGAAGAGGGGGGTTACCGGATGATGCGCGAAATTGGGAGGAAGGAGGAGAATTTGCATAATTTCATGAAATGAGAAGTCAGTGAAAACTAAGAAAGATGGACTGCTCATTGGAGAGTTTCATAGTTTCTGAAGAGTTTGGGAGTTTTGTGATTAACCTTAAAGGCGCAGATAGGAACATAGAAGTCTTTCAGCAAAACCCTCCTGTCACTGGTACCTTTTTCTTTGAGATTGGAGCAGAATTGAGGTGCATGCGCCTTTAAGGTCGAAAACCTAGCTTTTCAGAACCCAGTCATGATTATACTCAATGAATCCCAAATTTTATGCTGATCACGAATTCAATATCGAAAATTGCCAAAAACCAGTGGTACGGTAGTTTCTAAGAGCATGCGCCTTTAACCTAGGTCCATGCGCCTTTAAGGTACAAAACCTCATTTTTTAGAACCCGTTCATGATTATACTCATTTGAACCGTCTTGCCTTCCTGATTCCGATGGTACCTTTTTCAGTGAGATTGGAACAAAACTGACCGAGATACCGCATTTTTTGTATTTTTGTGGTGGGACCCAAAATCAAAAATTTTTTAGAACCCAGCCATGATCATACTCATTCGAACCGTCTAAACAAGCTGATTTTGATGGTGCTTTTTTCATTGAAATCGGAGCAACACTGACCGAGATAAGGCATTTTTTGTATTTTCGTGGTGGGACACAAAATCAAAATTTTTCTGAGAACCTAGTCATGATTATACTCATCTGAATCGTCTTGACTTCCTGATTCTCATGATCCTTTTTCCATCGAGAATGGAGCAAAACTGATCGAGATACAGTATTTTTCCTGTTTTCGTGGTGGGACCCAAAAATCCCAAAACCAAAAATTTTTCGAAAGCTAGTCATGATTATACTCATCTGAACCGTCTTAACGCGCTGATTCCAACCATACAGTTTTCGTTGTGCTCCGAGAAAAATTAACCGAGATATCGCATATTTTATATTTTCGTGGTGGGACCCAAAATCGAAAATTTTTCGGAACCTAGTCATGATTATACTCATTCCGACCCAAATTATATGCTGAATCCGAATTTGATGTCAGAAAATTATTTCCAGGTCCATGCGCCTTTAAGGTTTCGACCCCTCCACCCCCCCCCCCTTATCTCTACGATCTATTCTGAGCAACAAATATAAAGTACTAAAGTTGCGCAACCCCTAATAATTGGGGGTTCCCTCCTCCCCATTTTATATATATATCCACCAAAAAGAAAAAGATTATTCAAAACGATAACGACTTTTCCATCATCTTCCTCCAAAATTTCTCCCAAAACTTTTCTGTGGTCCTATACCCCCACGCCCCCTCCCCCCCCCGATTCCCATGGGCCGTAGAAATCACATCATATTAGTATATGTTAATTGTTCTTTTCTATATATCCCTCTAGTCCCAGTTTCCCCCGGAAGCCCCGCCCCTTTTTTCCCGGGGAGCCACCAAAACCAATGAGCCAAAAAAGGGGCGGAGCCTAGGGGAGGGATTGGTTTTTTTTTGGGAAGGAGGCTCATTCTATTATTCTCCTCTTTCGGATTTTTGGATTCTAAGGATCCTCAAGACCCTGGGACCCAAAAAAAAATTTTTTAATGGAAATGCTCGGGGATACTGTAGAGTGCTCCTTGGAAAATGGTGGGGATAGCGATTCCGAGGCGACTGCCGTCATCAAGTTTACGGATATTTGGAATGATTTTTGGAAGACGCAAATGGATTCAGGTATGTTTTCTGGGGTCCATGCGCCTTTAATTCAGGTTTTTGGATTTTCGTGGTGAGACCCAGAATCAAAATTTTTTGGAACCTGGTCATGATTATACTCATTTGAACCGTCATTTTTTCCTGATTCCAACGATATCTTTTTCATCGAAGTTGGACCAAAACTGACCGAGATACGGTAGATTTTTTGTTTTCGTGGTGGGACCCGGAATCAAAATTTTTTCTGAAACCTAGTCATGATTATACTCATTCGAACCGTCTTGTTGTCTTGATTCTAATAATATCTTTTTCATTGAGATTGGAGCAAAACTGACCGAGATACCGCGTTTTTTGTATTTTCGTGGTGGGACCCAAAACCCCGAAATCAAAAAATTTCTCGACCCCCGTCATGATTATACTCATTCGCACCGTCTAAACGCGCTGATTTGATTGATGTTATTTTCGAAGCGGTAGCGCAAAAACTCGCCGAGTTACGGAACTTTTTAGTTTTGATCTACAAGTTTAAAGGCGCACGGGTAGATCAAAAATCAAAATTTCTCAGAACCTAGTCATGATTATACTCATTCGAACTGTCTTGCTATTTTGATTCTAATGGTATCTTTTTTATTGAGATTGGAGCAAAACTGAAGAGACGGTAGCTTCTAGGTCCATGCGCCTTTAAGGTCCAAAACTGAATTTTTCAAAACCTAGTCATGATTATACTCATTCCGACCCAAATTTCACGCTGATTCCGAATCTGGAATCGAAATTCATTTTATGCTTTTTCCAGTCATGCTGCACGCCTCCGATGGTTCAGAAACCTCGCCAATCCCAACTGAAACCGCAAAATCCACCTCGTCCCGGGAGCAGTCGACCTCTCCGGATGATGAGAATTTGATGGAGGACGACGGGATGCTCATGGATGATGATAACGATTCGGGGGAGACGGCGGCGAAGAGACGGAGGACCAGGACCAATTTTTCGGGTTAGTAAGGGTTTTGGGGGCCTGAAATCCAGTCTAGGCCTGGATTTAGGCCTGGTAGGCTAGGCTTGGATCCATGTCTAGGCCAAAAGGTCTTTGTAGGCTCAGGCCTGACCTCATTCTAGGCCATTAAGGCCTTCTAGCTGTCAGGCCTGGGCTCATGTCCCTATGTCCAGATGTCTAGGCCACTTGATCTGAGCTCCCAGAATCTGCTAAAAAACGACTATTGATCAGAATAAAAATTTACAGGCTGGCAACTAGAAGAACTTGAGTCGGCATTCGAAGCATCCCACTATCCGGACGTCTTTATGAGGGAGTCGCTGGCGATGAGATTGGATTTGTTGGAGAGCCGGGTGCAGGTGAGAGACATTTGGACATTTTTGGGATTGAATTTGGACTCAATTTAGCTAAAATCAGAGCTTTTGGGAGCCCAATTTCGAGGTTTTTGACCAAAATTCCGATCAAGTTTGAGCTATTTTCAGCCAAAATCAGATTTTTCAGACCTAAAATTAGGGTTTTTAGAGCCAATTGTGGGCTTTTTCGAGCTAAAATTTGAGCTTTCTGGAGCTTTTCAGAGCCAAAATTACAGCTTTCTAGAGCTAAACTTTGGTTTTTTTAAGCTAAAATTCGAGCTTTTTAGAGCCGAAATTGCGCTTTCTAGAGCTAAATTTTAGTGTTTTTAGCCAAAATCAGAGCTTTTTTGACCGAAATTTGGGCTATTCTGAGCCAAAAATTGGGCTTTTTAGAGCCGAAATTAGCGCTTTTTTTGACAGAAAGTCGGATCATTTTGAGCTAAAATCGGAGCTTTTTAGAGCTGAATTTGAGCTTCTTTGAGCCAAAACTTTAGCATCTTTTTACTGAAATTTGGAACAGTTTGAGCCAAATTTGTGATTTTCAGAGCCAAAATTAAAGTTTCTTAGTTCCAAAATTTGAGCTTTTTTTGACCGAAATTAGGCGCTTTTGAACCAAAATGAGAGCTTCTTAGAGCCAAAATTAGGATTTTTGGAGCTAAAATTTGAGCGTCTTAGAGCCAAAATTCGAGCTTTCCATGTCATAAATTAGAGCATTTTAGACCCTAAGTTAGAGCTTTTTTGAGCCAAAATTTGGACCATTTTGAGCCAATTATGGGCATTTTAGTGCCAAAATTTGGGGTTTTTTTGAGCTAAAACTCGGGTTTTCAGAGCCAAAATCACAGCGTTTTAGGTCGAAAATTTGAGCTTTTCAGAGCCAAATTTGAGATTCTTTGAACCAAAATTAAACCTATTTAGAGACAATTTTGGACTTTTTGTAGCCAAAATTATAGCTTTGCAGAGGCAAATTTGGGATATTTTGCTCCAGATTGAAGCCTAGTATAGGCTTGGCAGAACCCAAAAGCTCAAAAATCGGTAAAACTGGGTTATGAAGCGGTACTAGAGCCTTAGATGAACAGCATGAGTTCTAGGCAATCCTGGATCAATTTTCGTGCTTTGAACTGCCTAACAAGCTCACTAGTCGGCTTGAATTGATGAAAAATCGTAATCCGATTTGTATATCTTGTAGGGGCCTGCAGGGCCTACAAGCCTTGGATAACTAGACCGACCTTGACCAGTTTTTTGGTATGCTAGGCTTTGTTCAGTGCTTTTCTTTAAAAATTCCATAACTACCGTAACCCTATCTCTCTTCAGAGCCATCTAATAGCAAACAAGTAGTTATCCCGCCCTCATAAGGGAATTCTCTTCCTCTCTCTTCTTTTTTGCCATTCAATCCATCATCAGTGGGACGTCTCACTCCCTCTTTCACTAGTCTATCTCACTCTATTTCTTTTCCGAATATTAGAAAACGATGCTTTTTTTGAGGAGAGTCAGACCAGAAGGAGGAGGAATGGAAGATGGGAAAACAAAACAAAAACCAATAAGCCTTGAGGGGAGAGCCGGGGTACGGTAGCTGGTGTGTGAGAGAATAAGAGGAAAAAAAGCCGGAAGAGCTTGTTTTTGAGCAATTTTTCTGAAACAAAAAAAATTACAAAACAAAAAAAAACAATTAAGTGGCCAAAAAATTAACGGTATGGCTTAGAATTCAGGTTTTATAGAAAGGTTTTTGAGGCCTATTCCACGCTAAAAATTCTGCGATTTAGGCCTTTCATGTTCGGGTCTAGCCTGTTTCGACGTCCTAGGCATGAAAAAAAGGCCTGTTATACAGGCTGCTCATCTAGGCTTTCAATAGTCTTACTTTATAAAAACTAGCTCAAATGGTGCTACCCCGCATTAGAACTGGCCGCATTAGAACTGTCCCGTATTAGAACTTTCCGGATCAGAACCGGGCCATATTCAAGCTCCCAGTTGCGACTCGAGGCTGAATTTTTGTACAGAATATGACATTGTGGCCCTAAACATTTCCACAAATTTTCGAGTTACCAGACACTTCGGATGTACCCGGTTCTAATCCGGCCAGTTCTAATACGGGTCAGTTCTGATGCGGCCAGTTCTAATGCGGGGTAGCACCGCTCAAATTGATTCAACCTTGACTTTAAACTATCTAAATTAGGTTCTAAATGGCCATATTTGAGTTGAAAATGTTCTGAATATTGCTCAAAATGCTTCAAATTTGGATCAAAACGTCCAAGATTAGTATGAAAATATTTTATTAATTTGCATGCTTGTGACGGGCAGGGCCGGCCCGGAAGGCCCGCTCGGACCGGAAAATTACCGCGAATTTCAAAAAATCGGGAAAAAATTTTTCAAAAATTTGTGCTTCGGGGTTATATTGACCTTAAATACAGTAGTTCGAGTTTTTGAAGCATTTAACACTATTTTGATGAATTTTCAGTGAAAAAATGAAAATATTTCTGAAAATTTCGAAATTTTTGCAAAAAAAAATCGAAGTTTTTTTAAATCGGGGCCCCTCCGGGCCGAGATTTCACAAGTATGTTAATCTGAAACACTTTCTCTGTCTGTTTGTTATAAAGTGAGTCCGGTGGCGCGCCTCGCTCATTCAGTTTTTGTCCTACTTTCATGAGATTTGATTTTCATTTGAACTTCACGCTTACCTTTTTAATTTTTCATTTTTAGCTCTGAGGAGCTCTGTGCTTAGATAGGACGCGAACTCAATGGAATGAATTTTCTCACATAGAACTAGTTAAAAACATTTTCCTTAACCCAGAAGCCTTTTTAGATCAGACATATTCAAGCTTCCGAGGCCGGTTCCTGATAGTGCATTTTTTTGATTCCCAGTCCGTAAGATCCGGATAAGCCTATCGTACTGGTCCAAACATGTCTTAAACTTGTCTAGATTCAGCTCCTCTCGGTCTGAAATTTCAATCCATTTTTTTCCTCCTTTTTTGTTACATTTTTATTCTTCCTCCTTCGATTCCAAAATTTATTGTCCCCTCCTTCTGTCCCAATTTTTCTCCCCTCCCCCCTCCCCCTTATCTTATTTTGCGATTTTTGGGGGTCTGGTGGCACCGGGGAAAAGAATGAAATCTTAAAGGGAGTTGGGGGGGAGGATATCTGATTAAAAGAAGGATGACTTTTAGGAAACTAGGGGATAGAGGATGAAAATAGAGTTGCAAGTTCTCTCGAAATTAATGGTTTCGAGAGAGAATAGAAAAATGTTTTTTTTTGTGTTTGGTGGGAGAAAGATGGGAAATGTGATTAGGTGAAAAGTGGGTTTTTGAGCTGAGGGGGAGGGGTAATCGAGCATCAAGAATCAAGAAAAAGGGAACAATTAAAGCTAAATTTAGACATTTTTTAGATGAATTCAGGCTGCATCGGGTAAAAAAGGCCATGTCTTGTCAGTTATTTGAATAATTTTAAGCCAAATTTTGAAAATTTTGAACTGACAGAACAGATAGTTTTGAGCCAAATTCATTACTAAGTTAAGTCTATAGACCTAAATCCTTAAATAAGCCATTAAGAAAATACAACAGGTTGAACCGCGCCCCATTGCGACCCTCCGCGTTCCAAGCGCTATTTCTCTTACTCGGACGGTTAATAATCACAGAAAATAATCACAGTTGACCGGAGACTCTTCATAGGTTTTTTATAAATTTATACCCCAATATAATTTCCAGGTCTGGTTTCAAAACCGTCGTGCTAAATGGCGGAAACGTGAGCAGAATCGTCATGGTGGGAGTGAGATGAGAAAGGAAGATGGGGCAGTTCCGATGGAGGCGAAGGTGAGTGTGTCACTTTAAAGGCGCATGCTTTTTTATTTTTATTTTTTGAAAAAATTGTTGCCAAGACCTTAAAGGCGGATTAGGGTCTCACCACGCTTCTGAGGAAAAAAATATTACTGTAGATTTTTTTCCAGCCCCTCCCCAGCTTCCCATTCTCCATCGACAGTATTCTGGCGGTCAGTCGAGTGCCACGTGGAAGACGGCCTAATGCAAAGTACCCCAGGGTTCAGGTAATTTAAAATAAATGTCAGTAGAGCGCATTTGCTAGTTAATGAAGTTTTGAGATTTTCGACCTCCGAGCAAGTGCGCTCTATTGACAAAAAAAAACGATTTTCTCTATAGAGCGCAATTGCTGACTAGCTTAATCTACAAGACGACACTGAATCAGCAATAGCGCTCTACCGAAAAAATTTTTCAATGGAGCTCGCTTGCTGTACTCAGATATCAGAGCAAGTGCGCTCTATTGACAAAATACAGTTTTTCTCAATGGAGCGCATTTGCTCACTAACTCGATTAGTTTTAATGGGCAAGTGCGCTCCATTAATAACATAATTTGTCAATATATAAAAATTATCGATAACAATATATAAAAATTATCATTAGAGCGCACTTGATAGCCAACCCAATTTTGTTATTTTTGACCTTCGACCAAGTGCGCTCTACCGAGAAAAAAAAGCAAATGCGCCCCACCGCCAATTTCTCAATAGAGCGCACTTGCATTTCCATCATATTCCAGGCCTGCAAGAACCTCTCCCCCTTCATGATTCCCCTGTTCCCGATCACTCAACCCGGTGGAAATGTGATCCGCGAGCGGACTCCGCCCCCAACTACAGTAACCACCACTACAGTAGCCGACCTTTTGAATAATGTTTAAAGGCGCATGCCGGTTTTTTTTGTGTACCTCTCCGTAACCTTTTGTATATTTTTTTTCGATTTTTTGGAAAAATTCATTTTCAATTTTTTGTAATCAATCAATAAATAATCATGAGAGTTTTACTGCTATTTTTGCTGGTTTTGGTGAGTTTTTTGGGCTAAAAACGGTCTAAAAATCGCCTGAAAAGGCCTAGAACAGCCTAAAATGCCCTAAAATAGGCCTAAACCCCCTGAAAATTGCCTATACACGGCCTAATATTCCAGAAAATCGTCCTCTCAGTCCACGTCGAACCTCTATACATCCGCCGTCGCTGCTCCGGCTGGGGCGACTGTGACTCGTGGCTCCTGTTCTGTCATGATGGATACTGTAGAAAACTGACGGAGATTTATTGAACTTTTTGAAGAAAAATAAATAAAACTCAAAATTCCTTTCAAAATGGTCCAGAAATCATCCGAAAAGCTCAATTTTGAAGCAAGTAGAAGTTTGATGGCCGACCTTTTCGTGGCCGTGGCCTAGGATTCCAATTTTTATTTCCTCTCGAAGCCCACATTCTAACGGTTCGAATGGTCCAAAAACCATCCGAAAAGCTAAACGTTGAAGGGAGATATAGCACTTTGAAGTTTGGTGGCCGAACTTTTCGTGGCCGTGGCCTAGGATTTCAAATTGTATCTCTTATTGGAGCCCACCTTCTAACGTTTCGAATGGTCAAAAAACCAAGTCACTAGCATCATTTTGACGGGAGTTATCCTTCTTTGAAGTTGGAGGTATAACTCTCAATGTCCCACTTTTTAAACCACTTTCCGTTGTGTACAGTAGTACACTTTGCTCCGGGCGTCGCAAGCCGGTGGATTGATGATCGGAACCGAATTAACCCCGATGATGAAAAAACTTGTCACTATTGTTAAGTTCGAAAGAAAGAGCTTC
>GL379917.1:180548-207185 GCA_000143925.2 Caenorhabditis brenneri | reverse complement strand
GACCAGGCTGGTTCATATTGGTTGTTGTAGAGCTCGCCGAGCTCTATCACCTGGTATGTTGTTCTGCTCACAATTTTTATTTTGAAGCGAGTTATGTGCCGGCCCGTGTCGGCCCGGATCGGCCCGGATTCCAAGTATGGTAGTAGGGGATCTGCGACATGCAAGATCCCTGATGTCTATAGGAATCAGAAATTTTAGGTTTCAGACTGAATTTTCTGTCCAAACCAGGGTTGTGCGAATATTTTTAGGTACAAAATTTCCGACAATATATCGCCGAAAAAACTTTCGAAAAAATGGTTCCGAAGATTTTTTTTTAATCTGAAATTTTTATCGAGGAATTGATAATCCACTGGCGATCTATGAGAGAAAAAAAATCTGAAAAATGAATATGTCCCATCTTTTTTTTCGGTTTTTTTTCGGACAAAAAATTCCGAAAAATAATTTTTTTCGGAAAAAATTTTTCGAAAAAAAAATCCGAAAAACATTTTCGAAAATTTTTCGGAGGTCATTTTTCGCACACCCCTGGTCCAAACCCAATTGATATTAATACCAATCAGTAAAGAATTCAAATTCCAATAGATTGGTATAAGTGTCATGTCTTGTCGTACCAAAAAAAATTGGTTGAAAACTGGAAAAAATGGAATTAGGCCTACATTTGCTGATAAAATCCTAAATATATACCAATCGATAGAAAATTCAATTTCCTATCGATTGATATAAATATCATATAGGTTTGTTCTAGAAAATGAGGCTCAAAACCCGTACGAAATATACGAAATTTACACCAATCGATAGAGAATTTTTTGATCTACAAAGTTTCTCTCACCTTCTTATCATCCGCCTTATCTCTCAACTCCAATAACTCAATTTGCTCCGGGAGCCCCGATGAAATATCCAATGGAAGGTACTCTTCAAGTACTTTTTTAGTTTTTTCCACTAGAGACGGGTCCGGTCCGAAACTCAATCCTTCCAAACTTTTGGCTACTGTGGAAACCTCATAATAAAGTTCTTTGAGTGGAAGTAAGGTGTCTGGAAATTCAAAAAAAAAATGGAAAAATCTTTTTAAAGGCTCACCTTCATTCCCACGGAGTCCAGGGGTTGTGGTGAGCAGGAAGCTCAAAATGAGTAACCACATTCAGCAATTTTTGAGAGAATGGAATAATTGAATAGAGAATTTTTCGAAAAAATTGAAAACTGAATTTTTCGTACGTGGATCGAACCAATGATATTCAATCAATAATTTTTGAGAGCACGTTTTTTATTTTTTATTTTTAAATTTTTTCGCAAACGGCAGAGAAAGAGAGGAAATTAGACTTAAAATTCCCTACAAAATGGTTCAAAAACCAGCTCAAATTCTCTATTTTGATGGGAGTTATGACATTTTGAAGTATGGTGGCCGAACTTTTCGTGGCCGTGGCCTAGGAATCCAAATTTTGTATTTTCTTGGAGTCCACCATCTAACGGTTCGAACTGTCCAAAAACCAAGTCGCTAGCTTCATTTTGAAGCGTGTTATGCCCACAGGGAGAGAGTGAGAGAGGACAGAGAAGCAGACAGTCGTTTTCTCTGCCGCCTCTCACTCTCTCACCTTGCACTTTAAAGGCGCATAACTCGCTTCAAAATAGTGCTTTCGAACTGGTTTTCGAACCATCTCAACTGTTAGGATGTGAGCTGCAAGATAATACAAAATTTGGAATTCTAGGCCACGGCCACGAAAAATTAGGCCACCTCCAAAATTGGAGGCTTGCAATGCAAATGCGCTCCATTAGACATGGTTATCTTGGCGGGAAATCTTAGGACACACATTGTCACTTTACACCTGTCACTCACTCACTCTCTCGTAGTGGCCCTCTCACAACAGACAGTCCTAATCCACTTGACCCCCTGGCCTCCTCAATTTTCCTCCTCTCGTTTTTTTCTACCCAATCGATCTGTCCTTCACAACTCAAAATGAGTATGAAAATGTGGCGATTCTTTCCTGTTCTCGTCAAAGAGAAGATTCTGAAAAACATGGATTTATTGGATAGGTAAGTTTTTTTTTGGTTTTTGTGTTTTCGTGGCGGGACCCAAAATCCAAAAATTTTTTGGAACCTAGTCATGATTATACTCATTCAAACCAGCTTCACTTGCTGATCACAATGAGCTAAAAATCAATTCTCTGAGCCTTAAATTGACCGAGATACGGTAGATTTTTTGTTTTCGTGGTGGGACCCAAAAATTTTTTTCAGACTCTCCCTCTCAAAATGCTCTAAAAAGACGCGGAACTTACTTTACTGCATACCAAGTCATCTGCAAACGGTCTCAATAAATGAGGAAGTTCAAATTGACGGCAATGCAATTTCAGTCAACGATTTTTTCGCACTGATTCATTCTCGAAAGTCTACAATTTTCGTTTTGAACTTAAAGGCGCATACTGCCCAGGATAAGTTCTTCCTAACCGATATGATTGAACATCTTGAAAACTGTCAAAAAATCTTGAAAATCGAGAGATTAACCATGGATATCAAGGCAGAACACGCTGAACTCTACAAAAAAATTCTGAAAATTTGTGATCCTTCTGTAGTGAAATACATGAATTTCTATCAGTTATATTCAATGGAAATGTATAAGGATATTGTGCAGACACCGCATTGGAGACACTGTACAGATATCGCTTTCAATTCGAACCTCGATTCTTCCCAATCAGAGATCACTTATGCGAATATTGACGACTTTTTACATTTCGAGAGTATCACTTTGGGAGTTCCTACATTTAGTACTGAAGAAGCATGGAATTTAATACAGGTAAGTCCTCGAAATTACTTACAAAATGGTCCAAAAACCACTTCAAAATCTTTATTTTAAAGGGAGTTATGCGCCTTTGAAATTTGGTGGCCGAATTTTTCGCGGTCGTGGCCTAGGATTCCAAATTTTGTTGTTTCGTGGAGCCCAGACTTCAACGATCAAAATGGTCCAAAAACCAGGTCGCTAGCTTGATTTTGAAGCGAGCTATGCCCATTTAAAGTTTGGTGGCCGAACTTTTCGTGACCGTGGCCTAGAAATCCAAATTTCATTGCTTCTTGAAATTTCATTGTTTTTTTTTTCATTGTTTTATTGCCACATTCTACCGCTCAAAGTAGTGGAAAAACCAAGTCGCTAGCTTAATTTTGAAGGGAGTTATGACCTTTTGAAGTTTGGTGGCCGAACTTTTCGTGGCCGTGGCCTAGGATTCCAAATTTTGTGTCTTCTCGAAGCCCGCATCCTAACGGTTTGAATGGATCAAAAACCTAGTTTCTAGCTCAATTTTGAAGCGAGATATGCTCCTTTAAAGTTGAAGGTGACAGAGCGCGAGGCGGCAGTGAAAGAGACAGTCGAGCTTCTCTGGCGTCTCTCACTCTCTCCCCCGGGCCATAACTCGCTTCAAAATCAAGCTAGAGACCTGGTTTTTGGGTCATTCTAATTGTTGAAAGATGGACATCAAGAAAAAATAAAATTTGGGAAACTAGGCCACGGCCACGAAAAGTTCGGCCACCAAATTTTAAATTGTCACAACTCGCTCCAAAGTTGAGATTTCGGGCTGTTTTCTGGATCATTTTGTATAGAATCTTTTGCATGTTAAAGTCAAACAAAAAACTTTTTTTTTTTAATTTCCAGGGGTACCGTAATCAAATCCAATATCAGCATATTGAAATAAAGACACTGGAACGGATGCAAAACAGTGAGATTATTGCGAAAATCGAAAATGAGTGGGAGGGAAACTGGGCACAATTGGAATTTTCTAAGCGCAGATACCTCATGCATCCTGCAAAACCGAAACATGTCCTTCGAGTTGATGTTTGGGGTCGCTCATTCCGTGGAATAGTGATGCATCGATGTCGCTTCGAATCTCGACGAGCTCAGCGGGCTATGTAACCAATAATTTGGCTCCGCGACATTTCGCAACCGCTCCAAAGAGTTAAATCTGGTCATACATACATTTTTAGCTATCCTTTAACAGTTGCGAAACGTCTAGTTGCGAAGTGTCGCAGAGCCACCATGACAACCGAATAAACTTTTTTTCAAAATAGTTCGAATGGACTTTCAGATCAATATTTATTCCAGAAGAAAGAGAGAGAGAGAAAGAGAAAGAGAGAGAGAGAAAGCGAGAGAGAGTGAGAGGGAGAGAGAAAGAGAGAGAGAGAAATCGATGGAGACGGAGAGAAAAATTGCAAACGATAGAGGCTTGACTATAGTCTAATTATAGTAAAATAGAGACTGGAAAAAAGAGAGATCTTTAGAGAAAAAACCTTAAAGGATCACACAACACGCGTTCTTCTTTTTCGGCTGAAGTGGGCGACGAGCTATTGCTGGTGGCGCTGAAAATATACAGTTTTTCGGGCGGTAGGATCAAGAAAATCTGGACAAAATGGTCCAAAAATCACGTCAAAATCTCAATTTTGAAGGAAGATATGCCCCTAGGGAGAGAGTGAGAGACGCAGAGAAAGAGACAGTCTAGCTTCTCTGGCGTCTCTCACTCTATCCCTAGGGGCGTAACTCGCTTTAAAATAGAGCTAGAGACCTGGTTTTTGGACCATTCTTATTGTTAGGGAATGGTCTTCAATGAGAAAATAGAGTTTGGAATCCTAGGCCACGGCCACGAAAAGTTCGGCCACCAAACTTCAACAGGTCATAACTCCCTACAAAATTGAGCTAGAGATCTGATTTTTCGACCAATTCGTAGGGAATTTTACGGATTTTCTACTGGTGCAAGTTATGAGAAATTGAAATATCAGAAAAATTTCGAAAAAAAATTGCAAAAAAATGTTTTTCAACGGTAAATTTTCCAATTTCTACCTCAACAAATACATCTAGAAAATCCTTTAATAAATGGTCCAAACACCAAGTTTGGAGCTCAATTTTGAAGGGAGTTATGTGCTTTTAAAGTTGGAGGTGTGGGAGTGAGAGACGCAGAGAAAGAGACAGTCTAGCTCCTCTGGCGTCTCTCATTCTCTCTCTGAGGGCATAACTCGCTTCAAAATAGAGCTAGAAACCTGGTTTTTGGAACATTCTAATTGTTGGTGAATGGACTTCAATGAGATAATGAAGTTCGGAATCCTAGGCCACGGCCACAAAAAGTTCGGCCACCAAACTTCAACATGTCATAACTCGCTCCAAAATAGAGCTAGAGACCTGGTTGTTAGACCATTCAAACCGTTAAAATGTGATCTTCAAGAAAAAACTAAAATTCGGAATCCTAGGCCACGGCCGCGGAAAGTTCGGCCATCAAACTTCAACTTTCTTCAAAATCAAGCTAGAAATCTGGTTTTTGGACCATTTTGTAGAAAATTTTCTGCGCTTCCTATCACGTGCCCTCGCTTACCCATCGGCTTAATCGGCTTCGCCACCTCAGTCCTAGTAGACTTGGGTTTCTCCTCCGGTTTCTTCTCGCTTTTCGGCTCCTCCTTCTTGGCACCTTTCACCTTGTAAAACTTCTCTTTACCGTCATCCTCATCCTTCGACTTCTCCTTCTTTTTCGGCTCCTCTTCCTTAGTTTTTTCCTTGGTTTCCTCCTTCTTTTTCTCCTTTTTCTCCTCCTTTTTCTCCTCTTTTTTCTCCTCATCCACCGTTTTCGTCTTCTCCTTTTCCTTCTCCTCCTTCTTATCCTCCTCCTTTTTCTCTCCTTCCTCCGTCTTCTCTTTTTTCTTCTCTTCCTCTTTTTCTCCATCCCCTTCCATCTGCTTCTTCCTCTCTTCCTCCTCCTTTTTATCCTCCTCATCAAATGCCGCCTTCATATCATCCTCCTTTTCCAGTTGATCCACAATTTTCGGACGATCCTTATTCGCGGATATCCGATCTTTTTTGTTTTTCACTCCCTGAAAATCAATCAAATTCTCTACTAAATGGTCCAAAAACCAGTTCAAAAGCTCTATTTTCAAGTGAGTTATGCCACTTTGAAGTTTGGTGGCCGAACTTTTCGTGGCCGTGGCCTAGGATTCCGAATTGTTTATTTTCTTGGAGCTCACATCCTAACGGTAAGAATGGTCCAAAAACCAGGTTTCTAGCTTCATTTTAGAGCGAGTTATGCCCCTAGGGAGAGTGTGAGAGACGCCAGAGAAGCAGACAGTCGTTTTCTCTGCCGCCTCTCACTCTCTCACCTCCAACTTCAAAGGCGCATAACTAGCTTCAAAAAAGAGCTTTTCAGCTGGTTTTTTGACCATTTTGTAGAGAATTTCAAGGGCTTCTAGGTTTTTAAAAAATTGTATTCATGATTTGATTTCGAAGAAAAAATGAAAAATTCTAGGCCACCATTTCTGTACCCTAGTAGCTCACACAATTACTTATAAACTTATTATGGTTCTAAGATTATACAAAATTTGGATTCCCAGGCCACGGCCACGAAAAGTTCAGCCACCAAGTTTCGAAGGGACATAACTCGCTTCAAAATTGAGCTCTTGGGTTCAGTTTCAGGCCAAAACGCACAGAATTTGAAAAGTTTTCTGGTGAAGTCGAACTCAAAAATCCTGAGATTCTACGAATTTTGGGTATTCAGAATGAGTTTTTTGTGATATTTCTATTTTGGGATATCAGATCCCTCTAGAAATCTTCTACAAAACGGTTCAAAAACCATCTCAAAATGTCATTTTTGAAGCTAGTTACGCGCCTTTGAAGTTAGAGGTGCGAGAGTGAGAGACGCCAGAGACAACGACTGTCTCTTTCTCTGCTGTCTCGCCTCCCACTTCCAAGGCGCATAACTCGCTTCAAAGTAGAGTTTAGTTTGACTAGAATATCTCACCTCCATGTCCTTTTTGATATCGAGACCATCGGTTCGATCGTATCCACCCTTCAGAATCGGTTTTCCTGTTCTGGCATCCCTGCCGAGATCCTCCTCCAGACCGGGTATCGAGTTCATTTTTCAGTAGTTTTCGGCGGCAGGCACAAATCAATCGATAATTCGTTTTTTGAAAACTGAATTTCGGGGGGCGGAGAATTGGGGGCAAGGGAAGGGACGCGTGGAAAAATTGGGGGGCCGGAAGGGGGGTATTTTTGGAATGTCACGTCTAAAATTAAAGTTTCTTGTTTTTTTTCTCTAGTTTTTGAGTTTGAGAGTTTGTCTGTTTGTCCGGATGTCTGTGTGACTGTCGGGATGTCCGGATGTCTGTCTATCTGTCGGGATGTCCAGATGTCTGTCTGACTGTCGGGATGTCCGGATGTCGGTTTGACTGTCTCTATGTCTGTCTGTCTGTCTGTCTGTCCGGACGTCTTTCCGACTGTCGGGATGTCCGGATATCTGTCCGGAGGTAGGGATGTCCAGATGTCTGGCTGTCGGGATGTCCGGATGTCCGGATGTCTGCCTGACTGTCGGGGTGTCTGTCCGGAGGTAAGGATGTCCGGATGTCTGATTGACGGGATGCCCGGATGTCTGTTCGGAGGTAGGGGTGTCTAGGTGTCTGTCCGGAGGTAGGGGTGTCCGGATGTCTGACTGTCTGTTTGTCTTTCTATCTATCTGTCTGTCTGTCTGTCCGAATATCCGGATGTCCGAAAAAACCAAAATTTATTCAATTTTCAAAAAACTAAAATCAAAAACAAAAATAAATTGAAAAATGAGATCCAATAACTGAGCAATGATCCAGATGAGGAGCCCGATAGAGGGGTGGCACAGAGCTGAAAAATGGAAATGTCTGTCTGTTTGTCCGGATGTCTGTCTGTCTGTCTGTCTGTCTGGGTGCCTGTCTGTCTGTCTGTTTGTCTGTTTGTCTGTCGGGGTTACAATATGTCTAGGGGCATGTATGTCTGTTTTTTCCAGCCATCCGGATGTCAGGCTGTCCAGACGTCTCTCTGTCTAGCAGATTTTCCGGATTTTTGTACAACCTGTCTGTATGTTTGTCCAGATGTCCGGATGTCTCTCTGGATGCCTAGCTTCTGGCTGATGTCTGTCCGGATGTCTGTGCGCCCGTCTAGGTGTTGTCGGGATGTCCAGATATCCAGACGCTAGGATGTCCTGACGTCCGGTCTATCTGTCAGTAAGGATGTAAATCTGTCTGTCTGTCTATCTGTCTGTCTGTCTGTCTGTCTGTCTGTCTGTCTGTCTGTCTGTCTGTCTGTCTGTCTGTCTGTCTGTCTGTCTGTCTGTCTGTCTGTCTGTCTGTCTGTCTGTCTGTCTGTCTGTCTGTCTGTCTGTCTGTCTGTCTGTCTGTCTGTCTGTCTGTCTGTCTGTCTGTCTGTCTGTTTGTCTGTCTATCTGTCCCTCTTTCTGTCCAGATGTCCCCCTTTCCGGATGTCCTCCCGACTCACCGTCACCAAATCAGGCAGTGGCTTTACCCTCCTGGCCACCCTCTCAAAATCCTCCAACCGACACCATGCCGCTCTATTACAGACCCTCGCAGTGACATCCCCGAACTCTTCCAGCGAGTTATCCCGATACAAAAATTTCACAAAAAACTGATCATCCGGGTTACTGTACATCTCCAGGGTCAGGGCGGCTCCAGTGTCCGGCCACCCGTCCAGGGTCCGGACCACGTCCGGGACCCCCAGTGACACAAGAAGGGCGTAGATGACCAGGTCGTGCTGCAATTTTGGGGTTACTGTAGGTACGGTAGCTTAAAGGCGCAGGGTCACTGTAGGTACGGTAGCTTAAAGGCGCAGGGTCACTGTAGGTACGGTAGCTTAAAGGCGCAGGGTCACTGTAGGTACGGTAGCTTAAAGGCGCAGGGTTATTGTAGGTACTGTAGGTTAAAGGCGCAGGGTTACTGTAGGTACTGTAGGTTAAAGGCGCAGGGTTACTGTAGGTACTGTAGGTTAAAGGCGCAGGGGCGGTGGGCGGGAAATGACTCACCGATGAGTACCCATAGAACTTCAAGGGCTTCAGGAAACCCGTACAGTTTCTACCGGCCTTGATGCAATTGGCTTTCTCCTGAGCTCGATCGAAAAGCTCATTGAGCAGGGCGCCACTTTGAATGACCTGGGTCTCATGGGCAATATCGATTCCGTCGACCGTGGAAGAGTTAACTGAAAGATTTGGGAAGTTAGGCCATGGGAGGTTTGTCCGGATGTCGCAGGGTCTAGCGGGGTCCCTGGTGGTCCGATTTGGATGATTTTTGGACAGACAGATAAAGAATTCTGTGGAGGTTAGGCCCATGTCCTAATTTGCAAGTAAAGTTGTCTGTCTGTAACGATGGATGTCTGTATATCCTAGGGTCTAGCTGCGTCCCAGGTGGTCCGATTAGGATGATTCTTGGACAGACAGATAGGAAATTTTGTGGGGATTATGCCCATTTTTTTTTCCAGAAAAATCTGTCTGTCTGTAACGATGGATGCCTGTATGTCCTAGGCTCTAACTCCGCTCCTAGTGCTCAGTTTCGCCCGAAATTTGGTCAGATCGATAGGAAATTTTGTGGAGATTACGACCCTCTGAAAAGTTTGTCTGTCTGTATTGATGTTTGTCGGTATGTCCTAGGCTCTCACTCCGCTCCTAGCGAGCCATTTTGCTCCAAATTTGGCTAGAAAGATATGAAATTTCCTGAGAAATATGCCCATATTCTCACAAAAAAGAAAATGCCGGTCTGTAGCGCTGGATGTCTGTATGCTCTAGGTCCTAGCAGTGCGCCTAGGAGTCGACTGCTAAGGCTGCGAAACTAGACCAAAAGATGGCGAGAGAGAGCATTTCTTGTCTTGTCTGTTTGTCTGTCTGTCTGTCAATATGTCCAGATGTCCAACAGGTGTCCGCATGTCCGGATGTCCCAAAGGTTTCCGGATGTCCGGATGTCTAGATAGCCTCATGTCCGGATATCTAGTTCTGTCCATCAGTCTGTCTGTCTGTCTGTCTGTCTCTCTGTCTGTCTGTCTATCTGTCTGTCTGTCTATCTGTCTGTCAATCTGTCAATCTGTCAATCTGTCAATCTGTCTATCTGTTTATCTGTCTATCTGTCTATCTGTCTGTCTGTCTGTCTGTCTATCTGTCCCTCTGTCTGTCCAGATGTCCACCTGTCCGGATGTCCATCTATCCCCCCCAACCCACCAAAATGTCCCTCCATCAACTGTTTATACGGCGCAAACGTCGTCAACGCCTCCCGATACAATTGCTCATTATAAAACGGCAACTCCCTGTACAAAGTCTCATTGAACCAGTTCCTTTGACACTTCCACGCATCCGGATACGGCCAAAACGTTGCCTGATTCTCTGTGACATTGTAGAGAGCCGCCATTTTCAGGTTCATCGCCAACATTTTTGCTCTGGTGGTCTGCACTTCGGGAAGCCCCGCCCACTTTTCCTGGAGCTTGTTGAAGCGAGCACATGAGCATTGTTGGCTGGTCATCTGTAGTGAAAAATTGCGTTTTGAATGGTCTAAGAACACCAGGTTTCTAGCTTCATTTTGAAGCGAGTTACGCCCTGTTGAAGTTTGGTGGCCGAACTTTTCGTGGCCGTGGCCTAGAATTCCAAATCTCATATTTTTTTTCATTATGAAGCCTACATCCTAACAATCAGAATGGTCCAAAAAAGAAGTTTCTAGCTCAATTTTTAAGGGAGTTATCACAGTTTGAAGTTTGGTGGCCTAGCTTTTCGTGGCCGTGGCCTAGGATTCCAAATCATACATCTTCTTGTAACCCTAATCCTAACGGTTAGAATGGTTCAAAAACCAGTTTTCTAGCTTCATTTTGAAGCGAGTTATGCTTCAAGGGAGAGAGTGAAAGACGGCAGAGAAGCAGACAGTCGTTGTCTCTGCCGTCTCTCACTCTCTCACCTCCAACTTTAAAGGCGCATAACTCAGCTCAAAATGAAGCTAGAGACTTGGTTTTTGGACCATTCCAACCGTTAGGATGTGGGCTCCATGAAGATGTTAGATTTGGAATCCTAGGCCACGGCCATGAAAAGGTCGGCCACCAAATTTCAACAGAGCGTAACTCGCTTCAAAATGGAGCTTTCGAGCTGGTTTTTTGACCAGTGTGGATAGAGTTTCAGGAGCTTCGTGGTGATGCAAACTCAGTCAAAAAATATGTCTGCTTCTCTGCGTCTCTCACCAAACTTACACAAATACTCGGATCATCTATATGGATGGGCACAAAGGTCAGTCCTTGTTGCCAATTCACATTATTTGGGTAATCGACTCCTGTGATAAAACAAAAATTAGTGATAAGCGGTCTTGGGGAGTACCTTGAATATTCCAGGCACCCGGTGGAAAAAGGCCATAGAGAAGGGACATGGCGGAGATGATAGTCCGGTTTACGTTGGTCGAGCGGATGTAAATCTGGAAAATTGTGAGCTCATGAATTTTTATGCAATACGGACCAAAAACCAGCTCAAAATCTCTATTTTGAAGCTAGTTATGCCCTTTTGAAGGTTGGTGGCCGAACTTTTCATGGCCGTGGCCTAGGATTCCAAATTTCATTTCATTTTGAAGCCCATATCCTAACGGTTGGGATGATCCAGGAGCCAGCTCAAAAGCTCTATTCTGAAAAGAGTTATGCGCCTTCAAAGTTGGAGGTGAGAGAGTGAGAGGCAGCAGAGAAAACAACTGTCTGCTTCTCTGCGTCTCACCTCCAACTTCAAAGGCGCATAATTGACTTATAATTGAAGATTTTGAGATGGTTTTTGGACAAGTTGATAAGGAATTGTGATAGCTACTTGGGGATATGAAATGGTGGCCTAGAAAAACAAAATTTGAGAAAGTTAGGCCATTCCCTTGAGCTGTAAGAAACGACTGGTAGAACCTGCAAAATTCTTGTGGATTCCGCTGTAAAACGTGGCAAATTTCGTGCACCTGATGCTATTGGTTAGTACAATTTCAAAATTTGTCAATGGAGCGCATTTTCAATTTTTTTTTCCACGTGAGTACAAATTTTCGAAAACCTAGAAGCCCTTGAAATTCTCTACAAAATGATCCAAAAATCAGCTCAAAAGCTCAAATTTAAAGCGAGTTATGTGCTTTTGAAGTTGGAAAGCAGAGAGTGAGAGACGGCAGAGAAAACGACTGTCTGCTTCTCTGGCGTCTCTCACCTCCAACTTCAAAGGCGCATAACTCGCTTCAAAATGAAGCTAGAGACATGATTTTTGGACCATTCCAACCGTTAGGATTTGGGCTACAAGAAGATATGAAATTTGAAATCCTAGGCCACGGCCACGGAAAGTTCGGAAACCAAACTTCAACTGGTCATAACTTGCTTCAAAATTGAGCTTTTGACCTGGTTTTTTGACCATATTATAGGAAATTTTAAAGACTCCCCAGCCAAAAATTGCTCACCTCCTTCCCAACATATCGATGACTCAAAAACTGCTGCTCCTCCACATAAATCCTTCGGAACATCGTTCCCAAATCATTCATCTGTGACATGCCAAGGGGTGTCAGTTCTCCAAGTCCACCCCCACCAAACGTCCAATTGGACTCAAAAATTGGGTAGAGCTCATCCAAAGCAGCACGGTCACCATGACGCCAGAGCTGGAAAAGGGGCGTGGCTTCAGGTTTCTGGGGTGTGGGACCCAAGACAAGGGGCGGAACCCAGCTTACAGTACCTAGAAAAAAAGGGCGGAGCTTCAGGACCATAGGGCTGGAGAAAAATGGGGCGGAGCTCCAGTCCTCTAAGGATAGGGTCCCAGCTATCAGTACCTAGAAAAAAAGGGGCGGAGCTTAAGATCCCTGTGGCCTGGAGAAAAAAAGGGCGGTGCTCTAGCCCTCTAAGGATAGGGTCCCAGCTATCAGTACCTAGAAAAAAGGGGCGGAGCTTCAGGATTCTGTGTGCTGGAAAAAAAGGCGCGGTGCATCAGGCCTCTAAGGACAGAGCCCCAGCTTATAGTGCCTAGACAAAAAAGGGCGGAGCTTCAGGGTCCTGGGGGCTGGAAAAATAAAAGGGGCGGTACTCTAGACCTCTAAGGAAAGGGCCCCAGCTTATAGTAGCTAGAAAAAAAGGGGCGGTACTTTCGAACCCAGGGGACCAGGACCAAAAAAAACTCACAGTCTGCACAAATTCCAACCGCATCCCATCAAAATCCTTGGCATTTTCGGCGAAAATCGTTGCCACCAAACTCGATAGAACCAAAAAATAATGCAACATTTCCACCTCTAATTACCCCCTGAAACTCAATTTTTTATCAGTAAAAATTTTCAGGTTTTCTACGACGAGGAACAATAAAAAATTGTAGGAGGGGTGACAATAAAAAGGGAAGGTTGATCAAAAATCGGTATTCCATAAAAATAGAGTGGAAAAAGCTGATAAGAAAACTGCCTAGACAGGCTGAATGGTGGTGAATGAACAGGGAAGTTTTGATTTTGGGGTTTCTGACATAAAAATGGGGAAAATTGAATGGAAAAATGTGATTTGAGGTTATATAGACTTAGGAAAAAAAATAGGCAGAAAGGCATGTAATTTGATACTCAAGGAGTATAGAATCTCATAGAAAAAAATTAGCGGGTATTCAAATTTTTCAACAAAAAAAATGTTTTTTTGGTCGGGGATTATCCTAAGGTGAATACGCTTCATTAGTATGTCTAGTATCTTTTTTGCAGTCCTAAATTCACAAATTTGGACCATAAAATGTTTCTGAAGACATCTAAGCACATGAGAGTCCATGAAAATTTTTTCGATAGCCTAATTTACTGAAACATCACAAAAAATCACAAGAAACCATTACTTTTTGTTCATCTGTCTATTACTACTGTTTTTTTTCGTTCGGAAGTATACTCACCCTGTGTTCATTAGTTTACTTTTACTGTTTTGGTAAGACTTTATTCAAACAAGAAGTATTTTTTTAAAGTAATAGAAATAATAGAGGTTCTGTGTTGTGATAACCACAACACAGAACACTTGTATTTACATTGTGCATCTCTTCATTTTTTTAGTCTAGCTGTCAAAAAGCACTGATATACAGACAGTCTTCTACAGCAAGTTTAAAAAAAGGACATTAACGACGCATTAAGACAAACTTCTCGATTGACAGAACTGCTCAATTACATCAAAATTGAGTCAGTTTTTTACAGGCTAAGACATGAAAAGAAGCAACACTGACGAAAAGTTTAGAACAGAAGTTATCTACTATAGAACCAGGAATAGAAGCACCCCTAATAATGTATGTTTGGAGCAGCATATCTCAATTTTCTTTAGAGCTATCAAAAACATTTCAACTAATAAAATGCTTAGAATTAATGCAACAATATTTCTCTAGTTGATCACATTTTGATAGCTGCAAAATCAACCGAGATATACTACTCTAAACATACAGTGGTCCTCTATTACGAGACTAACGATGGTTAGGTTTAATGATTATGATTTTCTTTCAAAAAATCCATGGGCCTTTAAACTTGGTCTATAAACAAAAAAACATGACAGTAACAGATAGCCGGTTTCAAAAAGAGAAAACACTTTGTTCATTCATTTTACGAGGTATGTATCTCTATAATCCTCTACAGGATTTTATGTATTTTTTTTTGTGGGAATTAGTTTTGTTCTATTGGTCACAAAGGTCAGGATTAGAGATTTTTAAAGGCGCATCTATTATAGAAACAGAATTTTCTAATATAGAATACGTTAAAAAAATAACTAGCTGAAACTAAAAATTCCAATTTTTGATCTACTTTTATACCCATTTCTGCTAACTAACTAGAGGTATATGTCCCTGAAATTCCACTCTTAATCATAGTTTTTTCCCCGAAATTTTTAGTACCCCATGAATTCATAAATTGTATTGTTTGTGTTTGTATGTGTGCATTCTTTGCTTCTCCTCCACAATTTCTGTTTTTTTTTTCATTGACAAATTCCTTGAAGTCAGGTCAAGAACCTGACACTAGAAAGATAGAAGTAGAAGTCACAAATGGTTTATTGCTTGGAAAAAAAAGTAACGAAAAAATTGTTTTTAAAGCTGCATACAGGATATTGTTTATAATGGTCTTCTTCAGATCCAAGGACATCATTTTCATTGTGGTCGCGGAAAACAAAAGGGATAGGTTACCAGATTTTTTTTCGGAATTTGGAAATTGAGAATGAGCAAGTCTCTTCAAAATGAAATGTTTTTCAAATACGGATTGATAGAAGGTTGAGTGGTCTAGGGAGGACTAGGAGTTGGCCTCTTGTCCATGTACAATAGATCAGGTGCACCTGCCATTAGAGCGTATTTAATGCGGTCAGCGGTAATAGCTGTTATATTTTTATCAGAATTCTCAGAGTCTCTTCAAAATGAAAAATATTTGTGAATCTGAATTCAGTTTATATTAAAAAAAATGAAGAAATCACAGACAAAAGAAAATTGAAGTTGCATTTTTGGAGAGGGACAAAAAATTCAAAAAAGCGTTCGATACGAAGAAAATTTGGTTTTTTTTTGGAGTTTGAAGAATTCGATTAATTATGTTAAACATCATCTGGAAAACGTTTGTGCCAAATATAAAATATGACCCATGTGGGATCAACATAAAATGTCGCCAGGAGGCCGTCTTTGCGAAGGATGTCCACTCCACTTGACATATCCGTGTCTTTCCATTCTTCAACACTGAAAATTCAATTAAATTTTAAAGAGTTAAAAAATATTCAAACTTACAAGGGACACCTATTTCTGCGTTTCTCGCAAAACGGCATAGGATTCAGATGATCGATTGTGAAATTCTCCAGTGTGGGATTAATGAATTTAAACTTCGCAAATTCTAATTTACTATTCTCGGAATTGAACCAATGAGTGGCATATGAAACAATGTCTTTAACAGAAAATCGTTGAACCCAAAAAGTCAACTGAGGAACATCAAACTGACAGAGAAGTTCTAGAGTAACCCAATCTGCTGAATTTTTATAGCCAAAATCCAGTTTTCGACACTTGAAAATTTGAGGGTCACAGTCATAGGAAAAGTTTACTGGTATTGGAGCACAAAATACGTATTCGTCAGTAACTTTGATGTTTTCTAACAGATATTTGAGATCTTTTATGTTAACTGGCTGGGACTTGCGTATGTGCAGTTCTTTAACAGAACTGATGCCTAATCTAACAAGCTCTGCTAGTTTGTTTCCAGCAACTGATACTTGTTTAACCGTACATCCAAACAAATCAATCAAGAAGTCTATGCCCATTTTCAGAGCATCCAGCTTGTCACCAGCTGTGTATGAATGTAGATAATGGACTCCCCAGCATTCATAATATGCACTGAAAAATTTAGTTTCATTGTCGGATTTGCAAACTTTTGCCATAAAAAAAACTTTGAAAATTTGAGTTCCCGCCAAAAACTTTGGAAATTTGAATTCCCTCCAAAAACTTTGAAAATTTGAATTCCCGCCAAAAACTTTGAAAATTTGAATTCCCGCCAAAAATTTTGAAAATTTAAATTCCCTCCAAAAACTTTGAAAATTTGAATTCCCTCCAAAAACTTTGAAAATTTGAGTTCCTGCCAAAAATTTCGAAAATTTGAATTCCCTCCAAAAATTTTGAAATTTTGAATTCCTTCCAAAAGCTTTGAAAATTTGAATTCCCGCCAAAAATTTTGAAAATTTAAATTCCCTCCAAAAACTTTGAAAATTTGAATTCCCGCCAAAAATTTTGAAAATTTAAATTCCCTCCAAAAACTTTGAAAATTTGAGGTCCCGCCAAAAATTTTGGGAATTTGAGTTCCTGCAATTCGGAGCTCGGATTACTGTAGCTACCGTATCCCTACAGTAATCCGAGCTCCAAACTTCATAGAAATGAAGAGATTGAACTTACTGAGAACGCAACGGCTGAGAATTTATTTTGAGTAAGAGTTTACTACCATATGCATTCTTATCATGAATGAAATACCAAGATCTCTCATGTTCTCTTTTTCCCAATTGAACTTTGACACTTATCCTACAGTCGCCCAGACCAACTTCAATTTCTTTTAGCGGGTAATTTGAGCTTCTCACTATTCTGCGGGTTCTATTGGAGATTGTTGCAAAATAGATTCTGGAAAAAATATATTCTGGAAAAGTTGAAAAAAAAACGAGTGTAGAACTCACAAAATAAACGCATCCGCGTTGTGGAGAACACATTTAATGCAAAGCCATGGAAGCTTGAGCAATGGAAACTTTGCAGGACGGGATAGAGACATTATTGCTCAGTGTTAATGAAAAGAAATTGAATGGAAAGAGTACAGATCGATAGAAGAAGACCTTATGTGGTATGTGTTTGTTAGAATGTGTGTTGAGTGGCCTAGTCAGTTGGGACCCTTGTCCTTGTACAATAGACCAGGTGCACCTGTCAGTAGAGCGTATTTGATGGATTAACGTCAATAGCTGTTAGATTTTTATCCGAATTCTCAGAGTCTCTTTAAAATAAAATATATTTATGAATCTCAATTCAATTAAAATAAAACAATCAAGAGGAAAAAAAAGCGAGTTATGCGGCTTCAAAGTTGGAGATGAGAGAGTGAGAGGCGGCAGAGAGAACGACTGTCTGCTTCTCTGCCGTCTCACCTTCGTCTGGAAAAAATATGCTTTGATTTTAAGAGCGACATTTTCCGAAATTTTTTGGTGGCCGAACTTCCCGTGGCCGCGGCCTAGGATTCCAAATTTTATTTCATTTTGAAGTCCAAATCCTAACGGTTGGAATGATCCAAAAACGAAGTTTCTAGCTCAATTTTGAAGCGAGTTATGCGGCTTCAAAGTTGGAGATGAGAGAGTGAGAGACGGCAGAGAGAACGACTGTCTGCTTCTCTGCCGTCTCACCTCCAACTTCAAAGGCGCATAACTCGCTTCAAATTTGTAAAAGGGTTACTGTAGTTTAAAGGCGCAGAGACGGGGGAAAAGGGGCGTGGCCTACCGATGAATATGAGGCTACCCCGAATCAGAACCAATAATCTAAGATAAATCGACTCGTTTGGCCTGATGTGGCCCGAACGGCCTAAATCGGTCCGAACGGCCTAAATCGGTCCGAACGGCCTAAATCGGTCCGAACGGCCTAAATCGGACCGAACGGCCTGAATCAGTCCGAACGGCCTAAATCGGTCCGAACGGCCTAAATCGGTCCGAACGGCCTGGATCAGTCTGAACGGCCTAAATCGGTCCGAACGGCCTAAATCGGTCCGAACGGCCTAAATCGGTCCGAACGGCCTAAATCGGACCGAACGGCCTGAATCAGTCCGAACGGCCTAAATCGGTCCGAACGGCCTAAATCGGTCCGAACGGCCTGGATCAGTCTGAACGGCCTAAATCGGTCCGAACGGCCTAAATTGGTCCGAACGGCCTGAATCAGTCCGAAATGACTTACCGATGAGTACCCATAGAACTTCAGGGACTTCAGGAAACCCGTACAGTTTCTACCGGCCTTGATGCAATTGGCTTTTTCCTGGGCCCGATCGAAAAGCTCATTGAGAAGGGCGCCACTCTGAATGACCTGGGTCTCATGGGCAATATCGATTCCGTCGACCGTGGAAGAGTTTACTGGAAGAAGATATTTGGGAAGTTAGGCCATGGGAGGGAGGGGGGTTTGTCCGGATGTCGCAGGGTCTAGGGGAGCCCAGGGTGCTCGGTTTTGAGCCGAAATTGGACAGACAGATAGGAAATTTTGTCGGGGTCACGCCAGTTTGAAAATTTTTTGAGAAAAGTGGTTCTGTCTGTAGGTCTGTTTGTCTGTGTGTCCTAGGGTCTAGCGGAGCCTGGGGTGCTCCGTTCTGAGCCTAAATTGGACAGATCGATAGGGAATTTAGTGGGGATTATGCCCATATTTTCATTTTCCAGGAAAATCTGTCTGTCTGTGGTGATGTTTGTCGATATGTCCTAGGCTCTAACTCCGCTCCTAGTGGTCAGTTTCATCCTAAACTCGGGCAGATCGATAAGGAATCTTGTGGGGGTTAGGCCCATTGGGAAATGTTCCGCGAAAAAAAATTCTGTCTGTAGCGACGGATGTCTGTATGTCCTAGGCTCTAGCTCCGCTCCTAGTGGTCCGTTTTGCTCAAAACTTGGCTAGAAAGATAGGAAATTTCCTAGGGAATATGCCCATGTTCTCAGTTTTTAGAAAAAATGTATGTCTGTAGCGCTGGATGTCCGGATGTCAAATTTCCTGGCAAGGCTCCCAAGAGCCTGATGCTAAGGGTGCGAAACTAGATGAATAGATCGCAAGGATAGTGTCTGTCTTGTCTGTCTCTCTGTCTGGGTGTCCGGATGTCTGTCTGCCCAAATATCCAGACGTCCGGATATCCAGGTATCTAAATTTATGTCTGTCTGTCTGTCTGTCTGTCTGTCTGTCTGTCTGTCTGTCTGCCTGCCTGTTTGTCTGCCTGTCTTTCTGTCTGTCTATCTGTCCATCCGCATGTCCAGATGTCCCCCCCTCCCTCAACTCACCAAAATGTCCCTCCATCAACTGCTTATACGGCGCGAATGTCGTCAACGCCTCCCGATACAATTGCTCATTATAAAACGGCAACTCCCTGTACAAAGTCTCATTGAACCAGTTCCTTTGGCATTTCCAAGCGTCTGGGTAAGGCCAAAACGTTGCCTGATTTTCTGTGACATTGTAAAGAGCCGCCACTTTTAGGTTCATCGCCAACATCTTCTTTCTGTTGGTCTGCACTTCGGGAAGCCCCGCCCACTTTTCCTGGAGCTCGTTGAAACGAGCACAGGAGCATTGTTGGCTGGTCATCTGTAGTGAAAAATTGCATTTTGAATGGTTCAAGAACCAGGATTCTAGCTAGATTCTGAAGGGAGTTATAGCGTTTTGAAGTTTGGTGGCCGAACTTTTCGTGGCCGCGGCCTAGAATTCTAAATTTGGTCTCTACTTGGAGCCCAAATCCAAACGGTTAGAATGGTCCAGAAACCGGGTTTCTAGCTAGATTCTGAAGTGATTTATGGCATTTCGAAATTCGGTGGCCGAACTTTTGTGGCCGTGGCCTAGGAATCCAAATTTCATTTCTACTTGAAGCTCACAACCTAACGGTCAGAATGGCCCAAAAACTAGGTCTCTAGCATGAATTCGAACAGAGTTACGTCCCCAGGGAGAAGGTGAGAGACAGCAGAGAAGCAGACAGTCGTTTTCTCTGCCCCTCTCACTCTCTCACCTCCAACTTCAAAAGCGCATAACTCGCTTCAAAATGAAGCTAGGAACCTGGTTTTTGGACCATTCTAACCGTTAGGATTTGGGCTACAAGAAGGTATAAAATTTGGAATCCTAGGCCACGGCCACGAAAAGTTCGGTCACCAAACTCGACTGGCTTCAAAATTGAGTTTTTCGCTTGGTTTTTGAACGGTTTTGCAGCGGTATTGAGAGAGTAAGAGGCGCAGAGAAATCGCCTGTCTGCTTCTCTGCCGTCTCTCACTAATCTTACACAAATACTCGGATCATCTATATGGATGGGCACAAAGGTCAGTCCTTGCTGCCAGTTCACGTTGTTTGGGTAGTCGACTCCTGTGATAAGACAAAAATTAATGATAAGCGGTCTTGGGGAGTACCTTGAATATTCCAGGCACCGGGTGGAAAAAGGCCATAGAGAAGGGACATGGCGGAGATGATTGTCCGGTTTACGTTGGTCGAGCGGATGTAGATCTGCAAAAACCGGGATATGAAAGGTAGGAAACCGAACTTTTCATGGCCGTGGCCTAGGATTCCAACTTCTAGTTCTTCATGAAGCCCATACCCTAACGGGTAAATCGGTCCAAAAACCAGGTTTCTAGCTTCATTTTGAACGGAGTTACGCGCCTTTGAAGTTGGAGGTGAGAGAGTGAGAGGTGGCAGAGAAGACGACTGTCTGCTTCTCTGGCGTCTCTCACCTCCAACTTCAAAGGCGCATAACTCACTTCAAATCGAAGATTTTGAGATGATTTTTTGACAAGTTTATAAGGAATTGTATGAGCTTCCAGGCGATATAAAATGATGACCTAGAAAAACAAATTTGAGAAATTTAGGCCACTCCCTAAATCTATAAAAAGCACCTGGTTAAACCTGCTAGATTCTTGTGGGATCGGCTGTAAAAAGTGACAAACTTCGTGCTCCTGATGCTATTCGTTTTTACGATTTCAAAACTTGTCAATGGAGCGCATTTTCAATTTTTTTCATTTTTTCAAACTCATATTCCATGGTCAAAACTTATATAGCTTAGAAGCCCTTGAAATTCTCTACAAAATGGTACAAAAACCAGCTAAAAAGCTCAATTTTGCAGCGAGTTATGCGCCTTTGAATTTGGAGGTTAGAGAGTGAGAGGCGGCAGAGAAAACGACTGTCTGCTTCTCTGACGTCTCACCTCCAACTTCAAAGGCACGTAACTCGCTTCATAATCAAGCTAGAGACCCGGTTTTTTGACCAAATCACTCGTTAGGATATGAGCTTCAAAATGAAACAAAATTTGGAATTCTAGGCCACGGCCACGAAAAGTTCGGCCACAAAACTTCAGCAGGGCGTAACTCCCTTCAAAATTGAGCTTTTGATCTGGTTTTCGGACCAATTTCCGCAAAATTTCATTGATTTTCTTTCAGGGAAAAGAAAATCAAAAAAAAAATTTTTGACTAACCTCCTTGCCAACATATCGATGACTCAAAAACTGCTGCTCCTCCACATAAATCCTTCGGAACATCGTTCCCAAATCATTCATCTGTGACATTCCAAGGGGTGTCAGTTCTCCGAGTCCACCTCCACCAAATGTCCAATTGGACTCGAAAATTGGGTAGAGCTCATCCAGAGCAGCACGGTCACCATGGCGCCAGAGCTGGAAAAGGGGCGTGGCTTCAGGGTACTGGGGTGTGGGACCCAAGAAAGGGGGTAGAACCCAGCTTACAGTGCCTAGAAAAAAGGGGCGGGGCTTCAGGATACTGTGGGCTGGAGAAAAAGGGGCGGTGTCTCAGGCCTCTAAAGACATTGTCCCAGCTTGAAGTGTCTAGAAAAAAAGGGGCGGTGCTCCAGGTCTCTAAGGACAGTGTCCCAGCTTACAGTTCCTAGAAAAAAGGGGCGGAGCTTTAGGGTCCTGTGGGCTGGAGGAAAAAGGAGGCAGTGCTCTAAACCTCTAAGGACAGGGCCCCAACTTACAAGCACTAGAAAAAGGGGCGGAGCTTCAGGATCCTGTGAGCTTTAGAAAAAAGGGGCGGAGCTTCAGGGTCCTGGGGGCTGGAAAAATAAAAGGGGTGGTGCTTTGGGCCTCTAAGCACAGGGACCCAGCTAGAAAAAGGGGGCGGTACCTTCGAACCCAGGTGACCAGGACCAAAAAGCAACTCACAGTTTGCACAAATTCCAACCGCATCCCATCAAAATCCTTGGCATTTTCGGCGAAAATCGTTGCCACCAAACTCGATAGAACCAGAAAATAATGCAACATTTCCACCTCTAATTACCCCCTGAAACTCAAATTTTTATCAGTAAAAATTTTCAGGTTTTCTACGACGAGGAACAATAAAAAATTGTAGGAGGGGTGACAATAAAAAGAGAGGTTGATCAAAAATCGGTATTCCATAAAAAAGCTGATAAGAAAAGTGCCTAGACAGGCTGAATGGAGGTGAATGGGGGGACGATTAAAATTCATGGAAATGTAGGAGACAGGGAAGTTTTTTTGATTTTGGGGTTTCTGACAGAAAAATGGGGAAAATTGAATGGAAAAAATGTGATTTGAGGTTAGGTAGACTTGATAAAAAAGTAGACGGAAAAACATGGAATTAGGTACTTGAGGAGCATAGAATCGCATAGAAAAGAATTAGCGGGTATTCAAACTTTTCAAAAAAAAAATTTTTTTTAGTCGGGGATTATCCTAAGGCGAATACACTTGATTAACATAGCTAAAATGTTAGAAATGTTTTAAACTTGCGAATTCTACGGATCAACCATTTTTGGATGGAAAACCCTGACTAGGGGTGTGCGAAAATTTTTCGAAACATTTATTTTTTTCGGTTTTTTCCTACCATTTCCACATTTTTTGTTAGTTGAAACCGAAAAAACAGGAAAAATAGCGAAAATAATTTCGAAAAACCCTGAAAATCTCGAAAAAAAATTTTTTCGACTCTTTTCGGATTTTTCTTTTCGCACATTCCTGATTCTGACGAAAAAAGTAAAAACCTGAGATCCGACCGGAGCAGAGTTTTGGTGACCTTACAATAATCTTGATTTTGAACAACTAGGAAATCTCGGTATAAGAAACTGTAGAGGAAGAAATTCTCTATCGATTGGTATAAATATCATATAGAATTGTTTTAGAAAAACCGAGAAACTAAATACTATGAATCCTGTAGTTCAGGCTCTGTATGTTCAGAGCAGCATATCTCGGTTGTCTTATGAGTTATCAAAAAATGTTCAACTAATAAAATGCTCAAAATTGACTTTTGAACATTTTACTAGTTAAAATTTTTTTGATAGCTCCAAAGACAACTGATATACGCTGCTCTGAACATAAATTACTGGATTTGGTACCGCGCTACAAACTGCATGTTCAGAGGTATACCTCAGTTGTCTTCAGAGTTATCGAAAAGTGATCAACTAGCGAAATGTTCGTCAACAAATTTTAGACATTTTAGCAGTTAAAATATTTTCGATAATTTTTAAGGGAGCCGAGATATAACGCTTTGAACATTATTTGTGTGGTTTTTGAGAGGTAGGTATACTTACTTGACTTCCTAGTTGGCTCTATTTTCTGTATTTTTTTTGCTATCACCGGTTAAGTTGTTAATTAAACAATACTTCTTAAAAGATAGTAGTTGTTGGTTATGTTCACAAATAAAAATGTCTATGTTTATTTTTTTACTTTTGTTTATTTTTTTCACTACAAGTACAGGTTACTTACTGATAAAGTTTTTTTTGAAGATGAAAAAGAAAATGAAAAAAAACAAGAAAAGTATTCATGAAAATCAAACTTTTACTTTATTGAATAGGTATAACTAGTTCGGAAGTTAGTAACCCACCATTCATGTTATGAGGTTGATACACTCATAATCCTACTTAACGGATTTTTTGTGTTTTTTATAAAGTGAGTGTTATACTGGTCGAAGGCAGTGAAATGCATATCCAGGTTAAGTGGTAATACCTATTTTTCAATCAACAAGAGGTCCCAGTATGAAAAGGCTCTTATAGAGCCCGAAAATGTTGATTTTGAGCCGATTTATAGCGATTTTCCAGAATTGCTCAGAATAAGAATTTTCCAGTATTTTGGTTATAACTCGTTTCTAAATCAAAAAATTAGAGTTCTGTAAAGGCAATTTTGCTGAGGATTGTTTGATAAAAATGGGAAATAAATCTTCGGGTGGAATTTCTAGGCCATCCGATTTCCCAAACCCACCAGCCGGAAAAAGCAACTATTCACGTTCTTCCAATTCTGTCGTTGTTTTATACCCTCTATTTCCTTTTTCCTCTAACTAAATGTCCGTGAAATCTTCGTTCAAGTCACTGTTTCCATTTTTAATACCCCCATGAATTCATAAATTGTATTGTTTGTGTATGTGTGCTTGTGCATTCTTCGCTTCTCCTACACAATCTCTGTTTTTTTTTTTCATTGACAAATTCCTAGAAGTCAGGTCAACACACCTTAACACTAGAAAGATAGAAGTAGAAGTCACAAATGGTTTATTGCTTGGAAAAAAAAGTAACGAAAAAATTGTTTTTAAAGCTGCATACAGGATATTGTTTATAATGGTCTTCTTCAGATCCAAGGACATCATTTTCATTGTGGTCGCGGAAAACAAAAGGGATAGGTTACCAGATTTTTTTTCGGAATTTGGAAATTGAGAATGAGAAATTTTGTCAATTTTACCAAATGATTCTGAACAAAATGGTTTTTACAGAATTCAAAAATATTGATTTTGTGCCGAGTTATAAACAAAATACTGAAAATTCTTATTCTGAGCAATCGTGGAAAATTTGCTATAACTCGGCTCAAAATCGACATTTTTGAGTTCTGTGAACTCCAATTTGCTCAGGATTACACCTCTTGTACTGGTATAAGAGACCAGGTGCACCTGTCAGTAGAGCGTATTTAATGCGGTCAACGGTAATAGCTGTTATATTTTAATCCGAAATTTCAGAGTCTCTTCAAAATGAAAAATATTTGTGAATCTGAATTCAGTTAATATTTAAAAAAAATGAAGAAATCACAGACAAAAGAAAATTGAAGTTGCATTTTTGGAGAGGGACAAAAAATTCAAAAAAGCGTTCGATACGAAGAAAATTTGGTTTTTTTTTGGAGTTTGAAGAATTCGATTAATTATGTTAAACATCATCTGGAAAACGTTTGTGCCAAATATAAAAAATGACCCATGTGGGATCAACATAAAATGTCGCCAGGAGGCCGTCTTTGCGAAGGATGTCCACTCCACTTGACATATCCGTGTCTTTCCATTCTTCAACACTGAAAATTCAATTAAATTTTAAAGAGTTAAAAAATGTTCAAACTTACAAAGGACACCTATTCCTGCGTTTCTCGCAAAACGGCATAGGATTCAGATGATCGATTGTGAAATTCTCCAGTGTGGGATTAATGAATTTAAATTTCGCAAATTCTAATTTACTATTCTCAGAATTGAACCAATGAGTGGCATACGAAACAATGTCTTTAACAGAAAATCGTTGAACCCAAAAAGTCAACTGAGGAACATCGAACTGACAGAGAAGTTCTAGAGTAACCCAATCTGCTGAATTTTTATAGCCAAAATCCAGTTTTCGACACTTGAAAATTTGAGGATCAAAGCCAGAAGAGAAGTTTACTGGTATTGGAGCACAAAATACGTATTCGTCAGTTACCTTAATGTTTTCTAACAGATATTTGAGATCTTTTGTGTTAACTGGCTCGGACTTGCGTATGTGCAGTTCTTCAACAGAACTGATGCCTAATCTAACAAGCTCTGCGAGTTTGTTTCCAGCAACTGATACTTGTTTAATTGTACATCCAAACAAATCAATCAAGAAGTCTATGCCCATTTTCAGAGCATCCAGCTTGTCACCAGCTGTGTATGAATGTAGATAATGGACTCCCCAGCATTCATAATATGCACTGAAAAATTTAGTTTCATTGTCGGATTTGCAAACTTTTGCCATAAAAAAAACTTTGAAAATTTGAGTTCCCGCCCAAAATTTCGAAAATTTGAGTTCCCGCCAAAAATTTTGAAAATTTGAGTTCAAGCCAAAAATTCAGAAAATTTCAACTCCCGCCAAAAACTTTGAAAATTTGAATTCCCGCCAAAATTTTGAAAATTTGAGTTCCCGCCAAAAACTTTGAAAATTTGAATTCCCGCCAAAAATTTTGAAAATTTAAATTCCCTCCAAAAACTTTGAAAATTTGAATTCCCTCCAAAAACTTTGGAAATTTGAATTCCCTCCAAAAACTTTGAAAATTTGAATTCCCTCCAAAAATTTTGAAAATTTGAGTTCCCGCCAAAAACTTTGAAAATTTGAATTCCCTCCAAAAATTTTGAAAATTTAAATTCCCTCCAAAAACTTTGAAAATTTGAATTCCCTCCAAAAACTTTGGAAATTTGAATTCCCTCCAAAAACTTTGAAAATTTGAGGTCCCGCCAAAAATTTTGGGAATTTGAGTTCCTGCAATTCGGAGCTCGGATTACTGTAGCTACCGTATCCCTACAGTAATCCGAGCTCCAAACTTCATAGAAATGAAGAGATTGAACTTACTGAGAACGCAACGGCTGAGAATTTATTTTGAGTAAGAGTTTACTACCATATGCATTCTTATCATGAATGAAATACCAAGATCTCTCATGTTCTCTTTTTCCCAATTGAACTTTGACACTTATCCTACAGCCGCCCAAACCAACTTCATTTTTCTTTAGCGGGTAATTTGAGCTCTCACTAT
>GL379917.1:157570-179853 GCA_000143925.2 Caenorhabditis brenneri | reverse complement strand
GGCTTCAAGTTGGAGTGAGAGAGTGAGAGGCGGCAGAGAGAACGACTGTCTGCTTCTCTGCCGTCTCACCTTCGTCTGGAAAAAATATGCTTTGATTTTAAGAGCGACATTTTCCGAAATTTTTTGGTGGCCGAACTTCCCGTGGCCGCGGCCTAGGATTCCAAATTTTATTTCATTTTGAAGTCCAAATCCTAACGGTTGGAATGATCCAAAAACGAAGTTTCTAGCTCAATTTTGAAGCGAGTTATGCGGCTTCAAAGTTGGAGATGAGAGAGTGAGAGACGGCAGAGAGAACGACTGTCTGCTTCTCTGCCGTCTCACCTCCAACTTCAAAGGCGCATAACTCGCTTCAAATTTGAGCTAGAAACTTGGTTTTTGGACGATCCCGACCGGCTTGATTCTAGCTTTCAGAAGACAATCAAAAAATTCAAAAATTTTTTGCCGAAAAAAAAAACCACAGACGAAAAATTGAAGATGCATGAAATTTGAAAAAATAAATTTAATATAAAAAATATAAAAGATTTGGCGGAAAGGAATACCCGTGCGGACACATTTTAGGTGCACCGGATTCATTGATTATGCCAAATGTAAAACACAAATGCTCCATCGATGACATGAATAGTTGCTTCCAAACCGTCATGACGAACGATTTCCAGCCCCTCGGAAAAATCCATACGATCCAAAAATTTTGGTCTGAAAATGGTGTTAAAGTTGAAACCTTAAAGTTAAAGGTAAAAGTTAAAGGTAAAGTTAAAGGTAAAAGTTAAAGGTAAAAGTTAAAGGTAAAACCTTAAAGTTAAAGGTAAAAGTTAAAGGTAAAGTTAAAGGTAAAAGTTAAAGGTAAAGTTAAAGGTAAAAGTTAAAGGTAAAAGTTAAAGGTAAAACGTTAAAGGTAAGTTAAAGGTAAAAGTTGAATGTAAAAGTTAAAACGTTAGTTAAACTTACGATGGCACACGATTTCTCCCATTGAATGATGATGGATTCAATTTTTCCGTGTAAGACTTCTCCAAAGAAATGTGTCTTCCTTGAAGACGTATGTACAAATATTCCAGTTTTTTGTTGTCAGAACGGAACCACTGGTGAACAAAGGACACGATCTCTTCCACGGAAACAGGGCATCCGAAGAATCTCAATTGAGGAACTTCGAACTGCATTAAGATTTCCCCGGTGACCCAGGCAGCCGTATCCAGAATGAATATCAACAATTTGCATTTGAATAGTTTCGGGTCACAATAGAAATTCTTCCCTGAGTTCTTCACCCAAAAAGTGCATGTTCCAGTCACTTCCAGATTCTCCAACAGCAACATCAGTTTCTGGTTATGGGCTTGAGCGAAAATTGAGTTTTCATAATGAAAAAAGAAGTTTTCAGTGGATTTGACACCAAAAGATTGCGGAAAATCGCTATCCTTAATGTCGATCTGATCCACTGAGCACTTGAAAACATCATTCAGAAATTCCATGGCCATTTTCAGAGCAGTCAATTCGTTTCCGTCGGTGTATGACTCCAAACCATAGTCTGTTCTTCTGGAAATTTTTTTTGTTTTTGGTGGCCGAACTTCCCGTGGCCGTGGCCCAGGATTCCAAATCGTATTTCATTTTGAAGTCCAAATCCTAACGGTTGGAATGATCCAAAAACGAAGTTTCTAGCTCAAGTTTGAAGCGAGTTATGCGGCTTCAAAGTTGGAGATGAGAGAGTGAGAGACGGCAGAGAAAACGATCGTCTACTTCTCTGCCGTCTTACCTCCAACTTCAAAAGCGCATAACTCGCTTCAAAATTGTGCTAGAAACTTCGTTTTTGGGCCATTCTGGCCGGCTTGATTCTAGCTTTCAGAAGACAATCAATTTTTTCCCCAAAAATTTTTCGCCAAAACATTTCTCGGGAAAAACCGAAAAAAAAATTTCGAAAGAACGGTATTGTAGTTGTATGTTTTTATGTTTTTCCCGTCTTTTTTTATCTATTTTTTCCTGAAAAAACCGAAAATTTCGAAAAAAAAAATTGGAAAAACCTAAAAAATTATTTTTCGTTTATTTTTTCGCCCTGAAAAATTCGGCTCAGTAAACTCAGTAAATCCAAAAAACTTACCTGCTATACAATTGATTTGCATTATCCTGGAGCACAATAGGATACTGGCCAAACAACGGTTTCAAGTTTGTACTCTTAAAACTCCAAGTTTTATACATGCTGCCCAGCTTTATCATTTTCTGTTTTAGTACAAAAACTTCGATTCCCTTAAGAGCAATCTTCAAAAGTTTCACAATTCGACGTGTTCTCTTGGAAGCCAGAGCAAAGGAGATTCTGGAATTTAGATTTTTAGAACAGAAATTAGGAAATAAATCTTGATAATATAAACTTACATGTCGAAAATATCTTTCCAGCTTTTTACAACACATTCAATGCAGAGGAATGGGAGCTTGAGAAGTGGAAACTTGGCAGGACGGTATAGAGACATATTGCTCAGTGTTAAAGAGAAGAAACTGAATGGCAAGAGTACAGATCGATAGAAGACGTTGTGTGGTATGTGTTTGATAGAAGGAATGAGTGTCTTGAGTGACCTAGGCAAGACTAGGAAAGGTTGAATAATGTATGCAGTTGGACCCCTTGTACCTAGCATATAAAGACAAGTTGAGTCGTCTGAGAGGCTGTCTGTTAGATGAAATGCACGATAAAACGCTCTTAATGGAGCGTTTGTCAAGATTGAAGACAGTTAGATTAACACAATGCTGTGTATTACGGGGTCCCTTTTCTTTCACACAATAGGTGTAAATGTCATTAGAGCGTATTTGATGGTTCAACGATTTGTTAGATTCTTATCAGAATTCTCTGAGTCTATTTAGAAGGAAATATTTATTAAATCTCAATTCAATTAATATAAAACAATCAGGAAAAATTTAGGTAGATGAATTGGGCCATGTGAACCCATTTCAGCGTCATCAGGTTCATTGATCATGCCAGATGTAAAACAGAAAAGCTCTTCTTGTGACATGAATAGTTGCTACTAAGCCGTCATGACGAACAATTTCCAGTCCTTTGGAAAAATCAATATCTCTGAATGATTCTGATCTGAAAATGGTACTAAATTAGCTGACACAAAGTATTAGCACAACTCACATTGGAACACGGTTTCTCCCACTAAATGGTACTGGGTTTAATTCTTTCGCTTGAAAATTCTCCAAAGAAATCTGTCCATCTTGGTATAGAATATCGAAATATTCCAATTTCTTTTGGTTAGAATGAAACCAATTAGTTACAAACGATAGAATATCTTCCACAGAAAACGGGCATCTGAGGAATGTCAATCGAGGAACTTCAAACTGCAGCAGGATCTCCTTGGTAACCCAGGCAGCCGAACCCGAGCTAAACACCAACTGCTTGCATTTGACAAGCTTCGGATCGCAATAGAAACCACTTTTTGTGTTCTCTATTAAAAATACGCATGTGCCAGTTACATGGAGGTTTTTCAACAATAAGTTCAGCTTCAGGTTTATAGATTCCGGAAAGTAGCGCCCATCAATGTGGACCGCTTCAACGGAGCACTTGAACACTTCATTTAGAAATTCCATCGCCAATTTTAAAACATCTATTGCATTTCCATAGGTGTATGAAGTGAGATCATCGTTCGTTCTACTAAAAAAAATTTTTTAAAGAATTTTCGCTAGTTTTCCAGACCAGGGCTGTGCGAAAAAAATTTTTCGAAAAATTTTTTTTCGAATTTTTCGGTTTTTCAAAAAAAAATGGATAGAAAGGTGGTAAAAACAAAAAAATATACAACTACAAAACCGTTTTTTTGAAATTTTTTTTTCTGAAATTTTTTTTCGATTTTTCCCGAAATTTTTTTTTTGAATTTTTGATTGTCTTCTGAAAACTAGAATCGAGCCGGCCAGAATGGTCCAGAAACGAAGTTTCTAGGAAAAATAGATAAAAAAGACGGGAAAAACATAAAAACATACAACTACAATACCGTTCTTTCGAAATTTTTTTTTCGATTTTTCCCGAAAAATTTTTCGCCAGAAAATTTTTTTTTGGAAAAAAATTGATTGTCTTCTGAAAGCTAGAATCAAGCCGGCCATAATGGTCTAAAAAACGAAGTTTCGAGCACAATTTTGAAGCGAGTTATGCGCCTTTGAAGTTGGAGGTGAGAGAGTGAGAGATGGCAGAGACAACGACTGTCTGCTTCTCTGGCGTCTCTCACCTCCAACTTCGAACGGCGCATAACTCCCTTCAAAATAAAGCTAGAAACCTGGTTTTTGGACCATTCGAACCGTTAGAATGTGGGCTTCAAGAAAAATACAATTGCTAAATTTCTCCTAAATTTCTATATACACTGGTCAAAAAACCAGCTCGAAAGCTCCATTTTGAAGCGAGTTACGCTCTGTTGAACTTAAGTGGCCGAACTTTCCATGGCCGTGGCCTAGGATTTCAAGTTTTGTTTCATTTTGAAGCTCAGACCCTAACGAGTTATCTGGTCCACAAAACCAGGTTTCTAGCTTCGTTTTGAGGATAGTTATGCACCTTTGAAGTTAGAGTAAAGAGATGCAGAGAAGCAGACAGTCGTTTTCTCTGCCGTCTCTCACTCTATCACCTCCAACTTCAAAGGCGTATAACTTTTTGTTCCTTTTTTTCAATGAAAAATGGGTTAAAAGGCAGTAAAATCACGTTTTTGGAATTTTTTTTTCAAAATTTTTTTCGGTTTTTTTGTCGGTTTTTTTTCGGTTTTAAATGGCGAAAAATTTTTCTTCGAAAATTTTTCGCACACCCCTGTTCCAGACTTACCTGGTATACAACGGAATCGAATTGTTTCGGAGCTTGAGAGGGGTTTTCCTTGAATTGTGGTCAAACTGCGGTTGGAAACTTGGTTTCCTAAAATTCCAAATTTCAGACAAACCACCCAGCCATATCGTCGCCGTTTCTGATATGGATATTTGGATTCTGTTCAGAAGAATCCGAAAACTTTTCACAATTCGACGATTTTTCTTGGATATCTGAGCGAAGAATATTCTGAAATTTTAATTGAAAAAGTTTTCGAGGGGAATTGAAAAAAAAGCCTTACAAATCGACAACGTTCCAGTTTTTGATAACAGATTCGATGCAGAGCCATGGAAGTTTGAGCAATGGAAATCTAGTAGAACGGGAGAGAGACATATTGCTCAGTGTTAATGAAAAGAAATTGAATGGCAAGAGGTCAGATCGATAGAAGAATACGTTGTGTGGTATGTGTTTGCAAGAATGGATGTGTGGGTTGAGCGGCCTAGCCAAGACGAGGAAAGGTTGAATGATGTATGCAGTCAGGCCCCTTGCACTTGTAGAATAGGCCAGGTGCACCTGTCATTAGAGCGTATTTGATGGATCAACGTCAATAGCTGTTAGATTTTTAGTTGTGTCGTCTGAGAGGCTGTTTGTTAGATGAAATGCACGATAAAACGCTCTTAATGGAGCGGGATGGTGTGCAGTCGTTCCGTGGTTTGTCTAGATTGAAGACAGTTAGATTAACACAAGTGGAATTTTTTCTTTTCTTGGAGCCTACATCGTAACGGTCGGAATGGTCCAAAAACCAGGTTTCTAGCTCGATTTCCAAGCGAGTTATGCGCCTTTGAAGTTGGAGGAGAGAGAGCGAGAGACGGCAGAGACAACGACTGCCTGTTTCTCTGGCGTCTCTCACTCTCTCACCTCCAACTTCAAAGGCTCGTAACTAGCTTCAAAAATGACACTTTGAGCTGTTTTTTGGATCATTTTGCAGAAGAGTTTATGGTGTATCTAGCCGACAAAAATATTTTTCAAAAAGTCACACTTTGAGAAACGAAAAAACCCATGACTCTCAAAAATTTTCAGGCGTCATATCACCAGAAAGTCCTTAAAATTCTCTACAAAATGGTGCGAATTCGATGTAAAAATCTCAGTTTTGAAGCCAGTTCTGCCCCTTTGAAGCTTGGTGACCTAACTTTTCGTGGCCGTGGCCTAGGATTCCAAATTTCATTTCAACTTGAAGCCTTTATCTCAACGGTTACAATGGTCCAAAAACCAGAACTCTAGCTCGATGTTTAAGGGAGTTATGCGCCTTCAAAGTTAGATTTGAGAGAATGAGAGACGGCAGAGAAAACGACTGTCTGCTTCTCTGCCGTCTCACCTCCAACTTCAAAGGCGCATAACTCGCTTCAGAATTGAGCTAGAGACCTGATTTCTGGACCAAATAGCTCTTTAGGATATGGGCTTCAGAAAGAGTCTTTTCAGAAGGAAATATTCATTGAATCTCAATTCAATCAATATAAAACAAGAAACAAGAAATCACAGACAAAACTAAATTGAAAAAAAATTGATTGTCATGTGGACACATTTTCGGTGCTCTCCGGATTCATTGGTTGTGCCAAATATTGAACAGAAAAACTCCCCTGTTGACATAAATAGATGCTTCTAAGCCGTCTTTACGAACGATTTCCAGCCCCACGGAATAGTCGATTTTCCTTGCGAATATTTCTGTTTTGTAAATTCTGAAAATGGAATTATAGAGACAAAACAATAGATAAACTCACAGTGGAACACGGGTTCTCTCTCGAAATAGTACTAGATTCAATTCTTTCGTTTGGAAATTCTCCAAGGAAAATTGTTCGTCTTCGGTTAGGAAAAACAAATATTCCAGTTTCTTACTGTCAGAATGAAACCAATCCGTGACGAAATATAGAATATCTTCCACAGAACACTGATGATAACCATAAAAATGTAATAGAGGAACTTCAAACTGCATAAGGATCTCCGTGGTGACCCAGGCAGCCGAACGTGTCCCGAACATCAATTTCCGGCATTTGAAAAGTTTCGGGTTAACATAGAAATCACCTTCTGTGTTTGATAGAAGCAATTTGCATGTGCCAGTCACTTCCAAATTCTCCAACAACAAGTTCAGCTGCAAGTTTTGGGTTTGACTAAACGGTTGTGAGTTATTAAAACGGATATTAAGGCTGTCTGTAGATTTGACACCAAGCGATTCCGGTAAGGGGCTATTTTCAATGGTGACATGTTCAACTGAGCACTTGAACACTTCATTTAGGAATTCCATGGCCATTTTTAGTGCGGTCACTTCATTTCCATCGGTATATGACACGAGATGATCGTCCTCCCTACTAAAAAAAAGACGTTTAGAGAATTTAGCACTCGCCGTTATAGCGATGTCATTAGGAATTCTAGAATCGGCTGAAAATTGGCACAGTAGGTATACAAAGTCTCCTGAGCTCGATGGTCCACTTTATTTTTGGTTCCGTCCCTTTTCCAGCTGGCCACGCCCCCTTTCAGCCCAAAAATCAAATTTTTCCTCTGAAAAGCTATCGACGTATACTCTTCGAGATTCGATAGAAGACATGTGTTTCCAGTCCAAACAAATCAAAACCGGGGCTTTCAGATAAAATCTGTAAGGTTTGGTTTTCAGATTTATACATTATCTCGCGTTACTCCGTTAAAACATTTTCGGAGAAGAAGAAAAAAGTGACAAATTTTACAAAAATCTGAAATTTTCAGCATGAAGGAGAGGAGCTAGAAACTTGATTTGAACTGTGACAATGCTTCTAAAAGTGTCTTCTATCGAACCTCAAAAAGTATACGTCGATAGCTTTCCAGAGAAAAAGTTTATTTTTGGGCTGAAAGGGGGCGTGGCCAGCTGGAAAAGGGGCGGAGCCAAAAATAAAGTTGACCGTCGAGCTCAGGGGACCTTGTATACCTACTGTACCGAGTTTCAGCCGATTCTAGAATTCGTAATGACAGAACGCCTCTTAAAAACTCGGAAAATTCTGAATACTTACCTGGTATACAACGGAATCAAATTTGAATTTTGGTCAAACAACGATTTCAAATTTTTATTCTTGAAATACCACAATTTATACGATCGCAGCCATATCCATGGTGTTTTTGATACGGATATTTCGAATATGTTCAAATGAATCTTCAAAAGTTTCACGATTCGACGTGTTCTCTTGGAGAAGAGAGCGAAGAATATTCTGGAATTCAGACTCATTTTTAGAAGATGAATTCTGAAAATATGGACTTACATATCGAAAATATCCCAGCTTTTGACAAGACATTCAATGCAGAGGAATGGAAGTTTGAGCAATGGAAATCTAGCTGGACGGGATAAAGACATTGCTCAGTTTTAATGAAAAGAAACTGAATGGAAAGAGAGCCGATCGATAGCAGAAGACGTTGTGTGGTATGTGTTTGATAGAATATGTGTTGAGTGGCCTAGTAAGGAAGAGGAGAGGTTGAATGATGTATGCAGTTGGCCCCCTTGTACTGGTATAATAGACCAGGTGCACCTGTCATTAGAGCGCATTTGATGGTAGCATTTATGTTTCTTAATTTAAATAATATAAAACAATCAAGAAGGAACCCCATAAAAATAATTGAAAACAAAAAGAATTTGGTGAAATGGATTGGCCGGTGTGGAGACATTTCCAGTGCACCGGATTCATTAGCACAAAAAGTAACAGGACAGGATTTCATACAGGATATTGTTTATAGTGTTCGTCTTCAATTCCAGGTGCATCATCGTCAATGTGGTCCCAGAAAATGAAGGGAGGAGGCTTCCAGATTTCTTGTCTGGAACTTTTTTGTCTGGAAAAATTAGGGATGAGCAACTTATGGAAAAGCGACAAAAAATTCTAAGCGAAATGCTTTTTTCAGAACTCAAAAATAGTGATTTTGAGCAGAGTTATAGCCAAAATACTAAAAATTTTTATTCTGAGCAATACTGGATAATTGCTCATAACTCGGCTCAAAATCAATATTTTATAGTTCTGTAAAAACCATTTTGCTCAGGACAACTTGGCGAGCATTTTCCTGGTACTGAATTGTTGGTGGCCTAGAAATCTGAAAATTTGGATTTCTAGGCCACGCCTTGTTTCCTAGGCCATCTCAACTACAGATCTCAGAACTCACCCCTCACTATGCCAAAGCTTCCAAAATTTGTAAAATCCTTCAGCGAAAACCATCAAAAACAAGGCCACATCTATACATAGAAAGGTTTTGGCCACCCACTGCTCGACTTGAAAATTTCTGTTCAATAGAATAGCTGCGTGAGCATAGTAAAAGGGGAGCATAGCAATGAAACCAACCTGAAAAATTCATAACATAATCGACACGTGATTCTGAGCAAAACGGTTTTTACAGAACTCAAAAATATTGATTTTGAGCCGAGTTATGAGCAATTTTCCAGAATTGCTCAGAATAAAAATTTCCAGTATTTCGGCTATAACTCGGCTCAAAATCACTATTTTTGAGTTCTGAAATAACCATCTTTTTCAGAATCACTTGGTGCGTGTTTCTTGGCCTTGAAATCGGGTGGCCTAGAAATCCGAAAATTCGGGTTTCTAGGCCACCCGCAATTCAGTACCAGGAAAATATTTGCCAAGCTATTCTGAGCAAAATGGTTATTACAGAACTCAAAAATATTGATTTTGAGCTGAGTTATAACCAAAATACTGAAAATTTTTATTCTGAGCAATACCTAAAAATTGCTATAACTCGGCTCAAAATCAATATTTTTGAGTTCTGTAAAAACCATTCTGCTCAGGATCACTTGCTGGCCTAGAAATTCCTTCCTCAGGCCACCTTAAAAAAACAACTAACCACTGATTCCATATGCAAAAAGGTGATCAGCTTGACCCAATCTGGGTTAAAACACATAAAATCTCTGAGTTGTCCTCTCTCGTTTCTGTACTCCCTGCTACCCCATAGTAGACTCCAAATGAACACGAACCATAACATAAAAGCGGTCAATCCGTAGTTTTTGTTGGCCTCGGAACCGCGTTCGTAACACGCGGAAAGGCTTATGCATAGCGATGAGGTGAGCACGATGAGAGATGTAAGGATGGAGGGCTGGAAGTTTGTTGGTTAGATGGCATACCTGCCACGTGGTCCTGAACAAAATGGTTTTTACAGAACTCAAAAATGTCGATTTTGAGCCGAGTTATAAGCAAAATACTGAAAATTTTTATTCTGAGCAATAGGATTTTTTCGGGTAAATTGGCTATAACTCGTCTTAAAATCAATATTTTCGAAATCTGTAAAAACCATTCCGCTTATAATCACTTGGTGCGTGTTTCTCAGGCCTTAGAGTCATGTGGCCTAGAAATCCGAAAATTCGGGTTTCTAGGCCACCCGCAATTCAGTACCAGGAAAATATTTGCCAAGATGTCCTAAGCAAAATGGTTTTTACAGAATTCAAAAATATTGATTTTGAGCCGAGTTAAGCCCATTTTTCCAAAAAAAACTATTGCTCAGAATTAAAAATTGCAGTATTTTGGCTAAAACTCGGCTCAAAATCGAAATTTTAGAGTTCTGAGAAGACCATTTTGCTCAGGATTACTAGTCGGATTTTTGACTTAAGTTTTGGAATCGGGTGTCCTAAAAACTTGAATTCTAGGATTCTGCACCATCATGAAACTAGAACTTATCAAATTACCACTTAAACAAACTAACCAAAGGTTTTTGACCGGCAGTATATATGTCAGAAGGTACTCTATACCAAGGAGTATATAAATCTTCCCTAGGAACCATACTGTATCCCATGCTTAGTTGGTTAATACGTAGAAAGAACACAATAATAATGACCTCTGTCTCGACAATCAATATTCCGTCGTGTGCACCCTTGCGGGGCGGCAGGCACCCCGGACCATCTGCCCCTTGACCATCTGCTTCGTCATTGTTGCGTAGAGGCGGTGAATGGGGTGTTATAAAATTTCTGTTCGTGTTTCCGAGTGTCTTGATGTCCAAAAAATTTGTTTTTCAAACTGGATATCTTGGATGGCAAATGGCAAACCCTCAATGTTCAGGAGGATTCATAATGTTTTCATTTTGACGGGATTTATGCGCCTTTAAAATCGGTGGCCGAACTTTTTCGTGGCCGTGACATAGGATTCCAAATTGTATTTTTCTTGAAGCCCACATTCTAACGGTTCGAATGGTCCAAAACCAGGTTTCTAGCTTCATTTTGAAGCAAGTTATGCGCCTTTGAAGTTGGAGGTGAGAGAGTGAGTGACTCAGAGAAAACGACTGTCTGCTTCTCTGGCGTCTCACACCTCCAACTTCAAAGGCGCATAACTATCCTCAAAATCGAGCTAGAAACCTGGTTTTTGGATCACTTTAACCTTTAGTATTTGGGCTACAAGAAGATATAAGATTTGGAATCCTAGGCCACGGCCACGAAAAGTTAGGCCACCAATTTTAAAGGCGCATAACTCGCTTCAAAATTGAGCTTTCGATCTGGAATTTGGAGCATTTTGTAGGGAACTTTTCAAGCATAATGAGAGTTTAAAAAAGTGCTTTATCAAAAAATCAGAAAAAAAGTTTATGGTTCGCCAGCACCTGCTTGTCCTCCAGCGCCAAGACCCATCCGACGAACGATTTCTTCATCCTGACGCATGTCCTCAAGAATTAAAGAATGAATTCGAGCAATACGTTCCTTGTCCAACTCGTCGAGATCAGCTGGAGGAAGTGGTTCCGGGAAGATGTGGTCTTCTCTGAAAAAAAAAATTTGAACGCTTGGCCTAGGAACCCAAATTTTTGGATTTCTTGGCCACCAACAATTCAGTACTAGTAAAATGTTTGCCAAGTTGTCCTGAGCAAAATGTTTTTTACAGAACTCAAAAATGTCGATTTTGTGCCGAGTTATGAGCAATTTTCCAATATTGCTCAGAGTAAAAATTTTCAGTATTTCGGTAATATCTCGGCTAAAAATCATTATTTTTGAGTTCTGTAAAAACCTTTTTGCTCAAAGTCACTTGATGCGTGTTTCCAAGATCTTGGAAATCGCGTGGCCTAGAAACCCGAATTTCCGGATTTCTAGGCCACCCACAAATCAGTACCAGTAAAATGTTTGGCAAGTTGTCTTGAGCAAAATGGTTTTTTCAGAACTCAAAAATATTGATTTTGAGCCGAGTTATAGCAATTTTCCCGAATTGCTCAGAATAATATTTTTTTGGTATTTTGACTATAACTCGGCTCAAAATCAATATTTTTGAATTCTCTAAAAGCCGTTTTCCTCAGGATCACTTTCCGGATACTTCTTAGCTCTTAGAATCAAGTGGCCTAGAAACCCAAAATCCGGGATTTCTAGGCCACGTGTACAACCACAAGACAAAAAACTCGCCTTTTACAATGCCAAAGTTTCCAAAATTTCAAGACTCCTTCTGCCAAAACCATCAAAATCAACAAGATATCTGCGCATAAAAACGTGTGCGCCACCCAGGTACCATGTCCAAGTTTATGGTGGTTGAATCGAAGCCCAGCTAGACCAACATAGGAGGGGATGACGAGGAGGAGACCGAGCTGGAAAAATATCAGTACTTGAAAAAATCCGTCTATTGGTTCTGAGCAGAATGGATTTTTCAGAGTTCAAAAATATTGATTTTGAGCCGATTTACAGCCAAAATACCAGAAATTTTTATTCTGAGCAATTCTGGAAATTGCTTATAACTCGGCTCAAAATCGACATTTTTGAGTTCAGTAAAGACTATTTTGCTCAGGACAACTTGGCAAACATTTTTCTGGTACTTAATTGTAGGTGGCCTAGAAATACGAAGATTCGGGTTTCTAGGCCACCCACAATTAAGTACCACGAAAATGTTTGCCAAGTTGTTCTGAAAAGAATGGTTTTTACAGAACTCAAAAATTCTGATTTTGAGCCGAGTTATAGCCAAAATACCAAAAAATTTTATTCTGAGCAATTTTGAAAAATTGCTCATAACTTGGCTCGAAATCAATATTTTTGAGCTCTGAAAAAACCATCTTGCTCAGAACAACTTGGCAAGCATTTTCCTGGTGTTTAATTGTGAATGGCCTAGAAATCCGAAAATTCAGGTTTCTAGGCCAACCACGATTCAGTACCCCGAAAATGTTTGCCAAGTTGTTCCGAGAAGAATGGTTTTTACAGAACTCAAAAATGTGGATTTTGAGCCGAGTTATAGCAAAAATACCAAAAATTTTTATTCTGAGCAATACTGGAAAATTGCTCATAACTCCGCTCAAAACCGACATTTTTGAGATCTGTAAAAATTATCTTGCTCAGGATAACCTGCTGGCCTAGAATTCAAAAAAAGGAACTAACCACTGATTCCGTATGCAAAAAAGTGGTCATCTTGACCCAAATCGAGTTTTCTCGCATGTACTCTACAAATTGCCCTTGCTCGTTTCTGTATTCTCTACTCTCCCAGAAAATGCTGAGATAAAGAGCAAACCATGAACTGATAATGACATCCCCGCACGTGTTATAGGCGTCTGAATTCGGTTCACAATACATGGAGAAGGTTCCGAATATAGCGGAAGTCATCGCGAGGAGGGATGTGAGGATGGAGGGCTGCAATTTTTTTTTCTGAAAACCTGATAATGGCTCGGTTGATAGCTTAGAATTCCCCGATTTGGGATTTCTAGGCCACCAAACGGAACTCTAAAACATTGATTTTGAGCTGAGTTATGACCAAAATACTAGAAATTTTTATTCTGAGCAATTCTGGAAAATTTGCACATAACTCGGCTCAAAACCAATATTTTTGAGTTCTGTAAAAACCATCTTGCTCAGGACAATTTCGCAAACATTTTTCTGGTACTTAATTGTGGGTGGCCTAGAAACCCAAAAATTCGGGTTTCTAGGCCACGCAAATTCCGAGACCCAAGAAATATATTCCAAGTGATTCCGAGCAAAATGGTTTTTACATAATTTAATAATTTAGATTTTGCGCCGAGTTATAGTCGAAATACCAGAAATTTTTATTCTGAGCAATACTGGAAAATTGCTCATAACTCTGCTCAAAATCGACATTTTTAAGTTCTGTAAAAACCATCTTGTTCAGAATCATTTGGTGCATTTTTCTAGAGTTTAAAAATTAGGGGGCCTCAAGACTTGGGATCTCGGAAGTTCTAGGCGATGGTCTCAAAAAAAACTAACCAATGGTTTCTGATCAGCACTCCAAACTGCTGTTTTATAAGATTTCGAATACCAATGTGTTGTATAAGTGTTGTTTATCAAAAATTCATTTGATTCATTCGGTTGATCAGAGGCATTCGCGGTGAGCATCGTGCTTAGTTCCTTAATACACAAAACAGAGAAAAAGGAATAGATGACCTCTTTAGACAATCAATATTTCTTTGTACACCGCAGCACACCCTCTATTTCTTGAGAAGAGGTCATCTCTTCATCATTATGACCATCTGCCACCCAGTCTTGCGTATTGGTAATGTACATGTTTCAATGGATGGAAGGGTTACATGATAGACTCATCGCCAACAAAAATTGACTTTTCGGGGAACCATCCAACGACAAAACGTATAAACTCTAGACTGAAAAGAAGAGTAACCGAAACGAGGCAATGTTAAAACAACGTTTAACAATCTTTTTTAAATAAAAATAAATGGCATAAGCCACCAAATCTTATCACCCATGGAAACCTTTTTTGGCCCGTCTTAATTAGTCTTCTCCTTGCATTTAGTTAGTGCACATCCGACCGCGGAGAAAGAGCAGATGCAAGTTAGGCCTATGCTCAGATTACGGATCAAAATGACGTATTGTGGCAGCCAGCTGACCACGAAGAATGACGCAGGGATCAGTAGCAGGCCGACAAGGAAGGAAAGGTTTGTCTGAAGCGAGTAAAAGCATGAATAAGTTATGAAAACATGAAAATTCACACACGCTTTAAGAATAAACAACAAAAAAGTTTCATTTTCTGACAGTGAAAACAAAAAAAAACAGGGTCCCGTGAAAGATGAGAAAACAATTATTTAAACTTATTTAACAATTACTTAAAACGTTATTTAAAACGTTATTCAAACGTTACTTAAACAATTATTTAAAACGATGAACAATTACTTAAAACGTTATTTAAAACGTAATTTAAACGTTACTTAAACAATTATTTAAAACGATGAACGATTTCTTAAAACGTTATTTAAACGTTACTTAGACAATTATTTAAAACGATGAACAATTACTTGAAACGTTATTTAAAACGTTGTTTAAACGTTACTTAAACAATTATTTAAAACGATGAACAATTACTTAAAACGTTATTTAAAACGTTATTCAAACGTTACTTAAACAATTATTTAAAACGATGAACGATTGCTCCTTGCTCACTGTAATTGTGCACAAGCGAGGATGGACCCAAGTCAAGGATAGCCATTGTTGGAACTTTGACAGGACGAGCTGGAAGGGGCCGTCTGAATTTATGGTAAGAATCAAAAATACTCTTTCGAGGAAAAAACTCACGAAACACTCCAATAGTTGAATGTCGCTTCACCTATCACAAGCAAAAAGAATACAAAATTAAGGATTAACATTTTCTTGGCCACCACATCATCCACCATTTCAGGCAACCTTACGGCGATAACAATGATACTACCGGTGACAAACATTATGACCATGTTGCCTGCCTAAATAATCAAAAAAAAATTGAGTGCATTAGAGCGAAATTGCTTACTATGCATCCAGCAGAGAGAAAAGTTAGAAGCTTGTCCCAGAAAGAGGTGTAGGGTTGTCCTGAAAAGGAGTATATCTCGGTTGTCTTCAAAGCTATCAAAAAGTGTTTAACTAATAAAATGTTCAAAATTAAATTTCACACATTTCACTAGTTGACAACTTTTTGATAGCTTCAAAAACAACCGAGATAAGCTGCTCTGAAAATGCGGTACTATTTGTACCACCCAGTACCCTAGGATCGGAGCAGTATATCTCGGTTCTCTTTAGAGCTATCAAAAAGTAGTCAACTAACAAAATATTCACCAAAAAATTTTAAACATTTTACTAGTTGACAACTTTTTGATAGCTTCGAAGACAACTGAGATATATCGCAATTACCTTTCTTGTATTCTCTACTCCCACAAAACAGAAAGACGTAGGATGTCAGCCATAAAATCACTCCTACATTACGAAACCAGTGATTTTGCCAAGTATCCTTTTGATAGAACAGTGCACAACTCATCAGTACAGATGAAGCGATCAAAAAGAGAGATGCGAATACGGAGGGCTGAAAATTTCACATACTCGGGTGGCCTAGAAATCCCACGACATGGGTTTTTAGGCCACCTAATAATTCCAAATTAGATTCAATGTATCCGGCAAGTTTTCCTTAACAAAATGCATTTTGCAGAGCTCAAAAATGTTGATTTCGAGCCGAGTTATAGAAAATTTTCCTGAATTGCTCAGAATAAAAAATTCCAGTATTTTCGCTTTAACTCGGCTCAAAATCAATATTTTTGAGTTCTGTAAAAGGCATTTTTCTCAGGGTCATTTGACAAATACTGTTTGGGTCCCGGAATGTGCGTGGCCTAGAAACCCGATTTTTCGGATTTCTAGGCCACTCACAATTAAGTACCAGTAAAATGTTCGGAAAGTTGTCCTGAGTAAAACGGTTTTTACAGAACACAAAAATATTGATTTTGAGCCAAGTTATAAGAAATTTTCCAGAATTGCTCAGAATAAAAATTTTAAGTATTTTGGTTATAATTCGGCTCAAAATCCTTATTTTTAAGTTCTGTAAAAACCGTTTTGCTCAAAATCACTTGGCGGATATCTTAAGAAATCCAGGTCATCAATTTTCATCCGAGAAAAAACCAACCATTTGACTATTTGTCCATCCTGGTGACTCCACGCATTTCTCATTATGAGTTTTTGAGGGTAGGTAGTGAAAGCTGCAAAAATCGAAAACGAATTTTCACTTAAAACGATTAAAAAGCTAACCATTCATCCGAGGATCGCGAACTGAAAACCATCTTTCTCAGAATAAAAATGACCTCTGTCTCGACAATCGATTTTCCGTCGTGTGTACCCGCGCGGAGAGGACCATCTGCCCTCACAACATCTGCTGCATTTTTGTTGCGCATACGCAGATGTCTGTCGGTGTTTCCCAAAGTCCTGATATCCAACTAGTGAAAAAAAACTAGAATTTCTGTGGCCGAACTTTTGGTGGCCGTGGCCTAGGATTCCAAATTTTATATTTTCTTGTAGCCCGAATCCTAACGGTTCGAATGGTTTAAAAACCAGGTTTCTAGCTTCATTTTGAAGCGAGTTATGCGCCTTTGAAGTTGGAGGTGAGGGAGTGAGAGACAGCAGAGAAAACGACTGTCTCGCTGTCTGTGTCTCACGTCCAACTTTGAAGGCGCGTAACTCCCTCCAAAATTGAGATAGAAACCTCGTTTTTTTTTCTAAACCCCCCCCCATCCGGTACAAAATGAGCTTCAAAATGAGTATAATCATGGCTATGATTCTTCAAAAATGGAAAAATTGGATTTTCGTGACGGGACCCAAAACTTGGAAAATTTTCAAATTTCCAAAACCTAGTCATAATTATACTCATTCGAACCGGCTCAATGAGCAGATTCTAATGGTATGGTTTCGATCGAGATTGGAGCAAAACCGAGCGAGATACGGTAGTTTTTTTGTTTTCGTGGCGAGACCCGAAAATCAAAAATTTTTTCAAACCAAGTCATGATTATACTCATTCGAACCGGCTCGCTTTCCTGATTACATTGCACCTGTTTTCAGATTTCTATAATCAAAACTGACAGAATTACGGAATTCTATTTGTCAGATTTTTGGAATCCAAGGCCACGGCCACTAAAAAGTTCGGTCACAGCACTTCAAAGTAGAACTTTATTAGGCTTTCGATTATTTAAAAAAAAAATTAAAAATTCCTCCAGCTCGTTCAACTCAAGAAGGGAATAGTTCGTCCAAATTGTATCTGAAACATCGAATTTTTTCAAAAAATTAAAAAAAAAATTTTTTTTTTTCAAAACTTTTTTTTCTCACCTCTTACAATTCCAAACCTTCAAAAATTTCTTGACACGATTCACCAACAAAATCCCGCCAACGATAAAGTGCATGAATAAAAATGTGTACGGCACCCATCGACTTATTTCAGTCATAGTTTTAAAGCAGTAGTTCATGAGTATATATTGGGCACCTGTATATATGTGGACAAGGACGCCAATCTGAGAAAAAAATTGCATTGGAGCGTGTTTGCCTCACGTTGGAAACCTACAAAACCGCCGCCGCACAAAAAACTGCAAATCGTGTTCCGCACCCAGTTTTGAGATATGTACTCGGTGAATTGTCCTGTAGAAAGACACTAAGACGGTTTCCGTCAATTTTTGATGCTTACCGTGTTCATTTTTGTATTCCCAGCTACCGAAGATCATGGCGAATAGACTGGCTTGATAGGATAAAAAAGATGTTACGCAGAGCCAGTGAAATTGCCGAGAATCCCTCTCGTAGAACATTGAACATGTGACGAGCACACAAGCACTGAGGGAGAGGAGAGCTGCGAACAAGGAGGGCTGGAATTTATAACGTTTAAAAGCCCTCGAAATTCCCTACAAAGTGGTTAAAAACCCGCGTAAAAAGCTCTATTTTGGAGGGAGTTATGACGTTTTGAAGTTTGGTGGCCGAACTTTTCATGGCCGTGGCCTAGGATTCCAATTTCTATTTTTTCGTAGAGCCTATACCCCAGCGATAAAAATGGTCAAGAAACCAGGTTCCTAGCTCTATTTTGAAGCGAGATATGCGCATTTGAAGTTGGAGGTGAGACGCCAGAGAAGCAGACAGTCGTTTTCTCTGCCGCCTCTCACTCTCTCACCTCCAATTCCAAAGGCGCATATCTCGCTTAAAAATGGAGTTTTCGAGCTGGTTTTTAGATCATTTTGTAGAGGATTTCAAGGGCTTTTAGATTTTCAGAATCTGTACTCATAATAAGATGTTGAAAAAATTGAAAAAAATTGAAAATGCGCTCCATTGACAACATTTGAAATTGTGAAAACGAGCAGCATCAGGAGCACGAAATTTGCCACTTTTTACAGCGGAATCCACACGGAATCTAGCAGGATTACCAGGAATTTATATCGTTCGAAAGCCCTTGAAATTCCCTACAAAATGGTTAAAAAACCAAGTAAAATGCTTAGTTTTGAAGAGAGTTATGCACCTTTGAAGTTTGGTGGCCGAACCTTTCATGGTCGTGGCCTAGGATACCAAATTCAAGATTTTCTCGAATTCCATGTAAAAACGGTTGAAATGGACCAAAAGCCAGGTCAATAGCTCTATTCTGAAGCGAGATATGAGCCTTCAAAGTTGGGGGCGAGAGAGTGAGAGACGGCAGAGAAAACGACTGTCTGCTTCTCTGCCGTCTCTCATTCTCTTACGCCCAGCTTTAAATGCGCATAACTCGCTTCAAAATTGAGCTAGAGACTCGGTTTCTGGACCATTTTGACCGGTGGAAGGTGGTATCTAAAAAGAAACCGAATTCGGAATCCTAGGCCACGGCCACCAAAAGTTCGGCCACCAAACTTCAAAATGCCATGACTCCAATTTAGAATTTCAATATTTTTTTGAAAAATTTTCAAGCAAAACTGGAGAATCTAGTTGCCAAAAATCAACTTGGAAAAAAAACCATTAAAAATCCTCATTCTAAAGCCTCTTTACTTTCTAAAAAATCGCAAAATGACAGAAAAACGAACCGTTCCTCTATGAATTCGTACACTTGGTACACCGGTTTGCGTGGAGCGAATCCATCTGTAAATTCTTTTTTTTTTTCAATTTTTTTTTCCAAACGAACCGTTTTATTTCAGCATTTGATAATGCAACCATGTTCTGCTCCTGATTAATCGTGAATAATGACACAGAGAGGAAAAAGACCCGCTCGACAATCAATATTCCTTCGTGCACACCATGCATGCCCTCTTGTGAAAGGACCATCTGCCCCTGACCATCTGCTACACCGATTAGAATGTCTGTTTGTGCTTCCGGGTGTCCTGGAGTCCAGGAAGCGTTCAACGGTATAAACCATCGAGTTTGGTGGCCGAACTTTCCGTGGCCGTGGCCTAGTATTCCAAATTTTATCTCTACTTGAAGCTCAGATCCTAACGATTTGAATGGTCTAAAAACCAGATTTCTAGCTTCATTTTGAAGCGAGTTATGCGCCTTTGAAGTTAGAGGTGAGAGACGCCAAAGAAGCAGACAGTCTTTTTCTCTGCCGCCTCTCACTCTCTCACCTACAACTTCAAAGACGCGTAACTCGCTTCGAAATTGAGCTAAGGACTCGGGGTTTGAACCATTTCAACCGTAAGAATATATCCTATGCCACGGCCGCGAAAAGTTAGGCCACCAAACTTCAAAACGCCATAAGTATCTTCAAAATAGAGCTTTTGACCTGGATTCTGGAACATTTTGTAGGGCATTTCGTGATCAACATTTTTCAAATACGATGATAATTTAAAGAAAAACAAGTGCTTTATTGAAAAATGGAACATCGTAATCAAAACTTCAAAATTTATTCTCGAACTGGCCTTGCCCTCATGTCAGCACAACCTTTCCTGTTCATCTCTCATCTGCATTTGCAAGCCTCAGCTTCCAAGACATCTCAGCTTCCCAAGTTTCATCAGATTTCAAATCGAGGACATCCATTGAAGCAGGTTGACAGTGAGAAAAGTCTTGTCTAAAATGAAGAAATCGACGCAATCTTCTCAAAAAAAAAACTGACCTTTTACAATGCCAAAGCTTCCAAAAATTGAGAATTCCTTCCGCCAAAACAATCAAAATCAGAATGAAGTTCACACATAAAAACGTGTTGACTATCCAACCATCGATTCCAATTTTATGGTTGTCGGCTTTGAACTTTGCATCAAAAATAAACAAAGGGAGAACCAGCAACAAACCAATCTAAACAGTCGAATTTCGCGAATTCCGACACCTAAAAAATATTTGTCAAATTGTCCTAAACTCGATAGCTTTTACAAAACTCAAAAACATAGATTACCAAAATACCAAAATTTTTATTCTGAGCAATACTGGAAAATTCATCATAACTCGGTTCAACGTCAATATTTTTGAGTTCTGTAAGTACCATTTTGCTCAGGACAACTTGCCAAACATTTCTGTGGTACTTAAGTGGGTGTGGCCTAGAAATCCGAAAATTCGGGTTTCTAGGCCACCCGATTTCAAGACCTAAGAAACACGCACCAAGTGATTCTGAGCAGAATGGTTTTTACAAAACTCAAAAATATTGGTTTTGAACCGAGTTATAGTCAAAATACAGAAAAATTTTATTCTGAGCAATAATGGAAAATTCGTCATACCTCGGTTCAAAATCAATATTTCCGAGTTTTGTAAATACCATTTTGCTCAGGATCGCTTGCTGGCCTAGAAATCTCAGTACTCGGGTTTCTAGGCCACCTCCAATCGAAATAACTAACCCAGGATTCTGCATGCAGAAAAGTGACCAATTTCACCCAAACTGAGTTTTCTCTCATGTACTCTGTGAGCTGTCCTTCGTCGTTTTCATACTCTCTACTACCCCAGAAAACGCTGATGAAGGCTGCAAACCATAAGTACACTCCTGTATGTCCGAACATTTTAAATCCGTCTGAACCACTTTCGTAATACATTGAAAAACTTGTGAACATTGATGATATGAGCAAGATAAGAGTGGTGAGAATAGAGGGCTGAAAATGTTTTTGATAAGATCTTATCGTTTTTTTACGTATTTTGAACATTGTTAAACGATTCAAATCGTTTTTGTCATACTTGTGAAGGGCCGGGCCGGCGGCCCGGTCGGCCCGGACAATTACCGCGAGTTTAGAAAAATCGAAAAAATATACCCTAATTTTGTGCTCCGGAGATACATTGAGCATAAGAACAGTAGATTTAGGTTTTTTGAAGGGTTTAATTATGGTGATTTCTGTAAAAGTCAGTTCTAGACGACTATCTGACAACTCGACGGTCAGCCACGGTATCCCATTACGGATACTACCGTATAAATTTGATTTTTACCGCAAGATTTATCGAATTTCATCAGTTTCCATCGATTTTCAACAAATATTCATTGTTTTTCTGATAAAGAAGCTGGAAAATCGCTGAAAATTGATGAAAATCGATGAAATTCGATAAATCTTACGGTAGAAATTAAGTTTATACTGTAGTTTTTGTGATGAGACAACGCGGCTGTTAAGTTATCGAAATTTGGCAACAATTCACTTTAAGAGAGCAAATTTTCATTCAAAAAATGTTGAAATGCTGAAAAAAATCGAGAAATTTCAAAAAAAAATTTCAAAAATTTTTGAACCCGTGCCGGGCCGAAGTTTCACAAGTATGGAAAAAACGACAAGATCTTATCAAAAACATTTTCAGCCCTTTTTTTTTTTTCTTTTTTTTTCTTTTTTTTTCCTTTTCTTTTTTTTTTGAAATTTCTCGATTTTTTTCAGCATTTCAACATTTTTTGAATGAAAATTTGCTCTCTAAAAGTGAATTGTTGCCAAATTTCGATAACTT
>GL379917.1:121500-149977 GCA_000143925.2 Caenorhabditis brenneri | reverse complement strand
GGCAGCCAGCCGTAATTGTTCATCGTTTTAAATAATTGTTTAAGTAACGTTTAAATAAATTAAAATATTTCGATTAAAAAGATAAATTTAAATATTTTTTGAAGGTCTGGAATTGTAAGAGAGGTGAGTTTGAATGAAAATCGTTTTTTGAAAAAATTAGATGGTTCAGGTACGATTTGGACGAGCAATTCCCTTCTTGAAAGCTTCGATACCTCCGATGAGCTGGTGCATAATTATAATTTTTTTGTTGTTGATATTTTGAATAATAAAAATGAGAATTTTTTGAGCTAGGACATTTAGACATTCGGAAACACAAATAGACATTTAATAACACCTTAATCTAGTGGTAGGGGCCGTGGGAAACAGTCAGGGGTAAAGAAGATTCTCATCTATTGATCTGAAATTTTTTTTCAACTGAGAAAAAAATTTTGTCTGGAAACGATAAAAATTTTCTTTATTCATGACCGATAAAACATATAAAACATAGTAAGACCGATAATAAGTGACCAGGCAACCATGAAGATCCAGATAGCGGTGTGGCGCAGAGCTGAAACTTTTTCTGTCCGGGTATCCAGGTGTCCAGATGTCTTACCGTCTGAAAATCCGGGAGGGGCTCCACCATCCTCACCACTTTCTCGAAATCCTCTAGCCGACAATATACAGTTCCATTGCAGACCCTTCCAGTGACATCATTGAAGTCTTCCAGGGAGTTATCCCGATATAGGAGCTTCACGAAAAACTGACCGCCCGGGTTACTGTACATCTCAATGGTCAAGGCGGCGGCAGTGTCCGGCCAGCCATCCAGGGATGTCACGAGGTCAGAGAGCCCAAGGGGGACTAGTAGGGTGTAGAGGACCAGGTCGTGCTGAAAAATATGGGGTTACTGTAGGTTAAAGGCGAAGGGGGCGGGGCGGGGCCGGACGGTGGGCGGAGCCGGGCAGTGGGCGGGGCGGTGAGCGGGAAGACCAGTGGGCGGGAAGTCCGGGTTACTGTAGGCAGTGTATGTTAAGGAAAGTGGGCGTGACCCGTTTTTTCTAATAAAAATGGGCGGAGCCCCTTTTTGAATTTTCTGGAAAGTGGGCGGAGCCTAATTTCAGAGTGTTTGAACAAAAAGGGGCGTGGCCTAGGTATTCTCAGGAGTCCAATTCTGAAAAAAGTTACTGTAGGTAGGTTGTAGGTAGGTTTAGGCGTAAGGCGTAGGTACCTTTTTGAATTTTCTGGGAAGTGGGCGGAGCCTATTTTTCCTGTAAAAAATGGACGGAGCCCCTTTTTTTAATTTTCTAGAAAGTGGGCGGAGCCTATTTTCACACTAAAAATTGGCGGAGCCCCTTTTTGAATTTTCTGGAAAGTGGGCGGAGCCTATTTTTCGCATAAAAATGGGCGGGGTCTATTGATTGAAATTGTTCTGACAAAAGTGGGCGGAGCCTAATTTCAGAGTATTTGAACAAAAAGGGGCGCGGTTATTTAGGGATGCTTTGAGTTTCGTGGAAAATGGGCGGGGCTTTTGTATATGAAAGGGGCGTGGCCTAATTTGCATGTTCAGGTTTTCTCAAAACAAAAGGGCGGAGCCCAATTCTTAAGAAAAACTTACTGTAGGTAGGTTAAAGGCGCAGGGTTACTGTGGGTACTGTAGGTTAAGGAAAGTGGGCGGAGCCTATTTTTAAAATAAAAATGGGCGGAGCCCCTTTTTGTTTCGTGGAAAAGAGGCGGGGCTTTTGTATATTAAAGAGGCGTGGCCTAAACTGCATTTTCAGTTTTTCTCAAAACAAAAGGGGCGGAGCCCAATTCTGAAAAAAAGTTACTGTAGGTAGCTTAAAGGCGCAGGGTTACTGTAGGTACTGTAGGTGAAGAAAAGTGGGCGTGACCCGTTTTTCTAACAAAAATGGGCGGAGCCCCTCCTTGATTTTTCTGGAAAGTGGGCGGAGCCTATTTTTCTAATAAAAATGGGCGGAGCCTATTTTTCTAATAAAATGGGTGGAGCTTCTTTTTGAATTTTCTGGAAAGTGGGCGGAGCCTATTTTTCTAATGAAAATGGGCGGAGCCCCTTTTTGCATTTTCTGGAAAGTGGGCGGAGCCTAATTTCAGAGTATGTGAACAAAAAGGGGCGGGGTCTATTTAGTGATGTTTAGAGTTTCGTGGAAAATTGGTGGGACTTTTGTATATAAAAGGGGCGTGGCCTAATTTGCATGTTCAGCGTTTCTCAAAGCAAAAGGGGCGAAGCCCCATTTTGAAAAAAAAAAGTTACTGTATGTAGGTTAAAGGCGCATGGTTACTGTAGGTACTGTAGGTTAAAGGCGCAGGGTTACTGTAGGTACTGTAGGTTAAAGGCGCAGGGTTACTGTAGGTACTGTATGTTAAAGGCGCAGGGTTACTGTAGGTACTGTAGGTTAAAGGCGCAGGGTTACTGTAGGTACTGTAGGTTAAAGGCGCAGGGGGCGGGGCGGTGGGCGGAGCTTACCGATGAGTACCCATAAAACTTCAAGGGCTTCAGGTAGCCCGTGCAGTTTTTTCCAGCCCGGATGCAGTTGGCTTTTTCCTGGGCTCGATTGTAGAGCTCATTGAGGAAGGAGCCGCTTTGGATCACCATGGTCTCGTGGGAAATGTCGATTTTATCGATTTGGGAAGAGTTTTCTGGAAGAAAAGGTTTGTCCGGATGTCCGAGGGTCTAGCGGAGCCCCTGGGAGTCTGTTTTGGATTGTTTTTGGTCAGAAAGATGTCGATTATGCTGGGGAGTATGCCTATGTCACTAGCTTTGTGGAAACTTGTCTGTCTGTAGAGCCTAGTGTCTGTATGTCGCAGGGTCTAGCTGCGCTTCTAGGGGTCAGTTCAAGCTGATAGTTAGACAGATCGATAGGGAATTTTATGGGGGTTCTGCTGGTCCGTTTGTCTGTCTGTCTGTCTGTCTGTCTGTCTGTCTGTCTGTCTGTCTGTCTGTCCGTCTGTCTGTCCGTCTGTCCGTCTGTCTGTCCGTCTGTCCGTCTGTCTGTCTGTCTGTCTGTCTGTCTGTCTGTCTGTCTGTCTGTCTGTCTGTCTGTCTGTCTGTCTGTCTGTCTGTCTGTCTGTCTGTCTGTCTGTCTGTCTGTCTGTCTGTCTGTCTGTCTGTCCGTCTGTCTGTCTGTGTGTGTGTCTGTCTGTGTCTCTGTCTGTCTGTCTGTCTTTCTGTTTGTCTGTCCATCTGTCTGTCTGTCTGTCCATCTGTCTGTGTGTCTGTCTGTCTGTCTGTCTGTGTGTCTGTGTGTCTGTCTGTCTGCCTGTCTGCCTGCCTGCCTGCATGCCTGCCTGCCTGCCTGCCTGCCTGCCTGCCTGCCTGTCTGTCTGTCTGTCTGTCTGTCTGTCTGTCTGTCTGTCTGTCTGTCTGTCTGTCTGTCTGTCTGTCTGTCTGTCTGTCTGTCTGTCTGTCTGTCTGTCTGTCTGCCTGTATGTCTGTATGTCTGTCTGTCTGTCTGTCTGTCCTTACATCCCTCCGTCCCCCTAACCTACCAAATGTCCCTCCCATCATCTGCTTAAACGGCTTGAACGTCGTCAGCACCTCCCGGTACAATTGCTCAGAATAAAACGGCAACTCCCTGTACAAAGTCTCATTGAACCAGACCCTCTGCATCTTCCAGGCGTCCGGAAACGTCCACAAAGCATTCGGGTCAGCTGTGATATTGTACAAAACAGCGATCCTAGAATTCATCGCCAACATCTTTGCCATGGTGGTCTGCACTTCGGGAAGCTCCGCCCCTTTTTCCTGGAGCTCGTTGAAGCGAGCACAGGAGCATGGGAGCCCGGCGACGCAAGTGGTATGGTCATCTGGATGTATGGGTACAAAGGTGAATCCTGGCTGCCAATTGGGGTTGATGGGGTAGTCAACACCTGGAAGATTCCAGGCACCCGGCGGGAACAGGCCGTAGAGGAGGGACATGGCGGAGATGATGGTGCGGTTTGAGTTGGTGGACGCGACGTAGATCTGAAAAAAATTTGGGTTTCCCCAGTTTAGGCAAGCCTAAAAAGCCCTTGAATTTCTGTACAGGTTGGTCCAAAAACCAGGCCAAAATCTCCATTTTGAAGGGAGTTACGTCCTTTCAAAATTTGGTGGCCGAACTTTTCGTGGCCGTGGCCTAGAATTCCAAATGTTTCGTGGCCGTGGCCTAGAATTCCAAATGTTTTTCTGAAAACTAGAGTCAAGACGATCAAACTGGTTCAAAAACGAAGTTTCTAGGTCAATTTTGAAGGGAGTTATACGCCTTTAAAGTTGGTGGCCTAACTTTTCGTGGCCGTGGCCTAGGATTCCAAATCTTACATCTTCTTGTAGCCCGAATCCTAAGGGTTGGAATGGTCAAAAAACGAAGTTTCTAGGCCAATTTCGAAGCTAGTTATGCCCCCAGTGAAAAAATGAGAGACGCCAGAGAAGCAGACAGTCGTTTTCTCTGCCGTCTCTCACTCTCTCACCTCTAACTTTAAAGGCGCGTAACTCCCTTTGAAGTAGAGCTTTTGAGATGGTTTCTGGACCAATCCAAAGGGGATTTTGAGGGCTTTTTGATGGTGGCCTAGAAAACCTTCTTTTCAAAAAGTTAGGCCATCTCGAAAATTTAATTTTTCCGGAAGATTATCAGCAGATATTTCTTGAATAGCTCTTCATTTCTCTTCAAAATCGTTAGTTTCAACTGGAATTCTTCTATTCCGCCAGTCTAGAGAAATTATCAATGGAGCGCATGTTCATTAAACAAAAATTTGAAACTGAATTCTATATCATCTTGAAGCCCCTAAAATTCCATACATTTCGCTTCAAAAACCAGATAAAGATCTCTATTTTGAAGCGGGTTATGCGCTTTTGAAATTGGTGGCCGAACTTTTCGTGGCCGTGGCCTAGAATCTCAAATTTGATTTCATCCTGAAGCTCATTTCACAACGATAAGAAAGGTCCAAAAACGAAGTTTCTAGGTCAATTTGGAAGGGAGTTATGACCCTGGAGAAAGAGTGAGAGAGGGCAGAGAAGCAGACAGTCGTTGTCTCTGCGTCTCTCACTCTCCCACCTCCAACTTTGAAGGAGCATAACTCGCTTCAAAATGAAGCTTTTGAGATGGTTTTTGGACTATTCGGAAGGGGGTTGCAAGGGTTTTTTGATGATGGCCTAGACAACCAAATTTTTGAAAAAGTTAGGCCACCTCTGAAAATCGAAAGATTTCCAGCTAGAACTTCTTGAATAGCTCTTGATTTCGCTCCAAGTTTCAACTGAAATTCTAATTTTCCGTCAGTTTGGACAAATTGTCAATGAAGCGCATTTTCATCAAACAAAAATTTGAAGCTAATTTCAGTATCATCTTGTAGCCCCCGAAATTCCGTACACTTCGCTTCAAAAACCAGGTAAAAATCTCACTTTAAAGCGAGTTACGCACTTTCAGATTTTGGTGGCCGAACTTTTCGTGGCCGCGGCCTAGAATTCCAAAACCCATTTTTTCCGAAAGCCCATATCACAACGATAAGAACGGTCCAAAAACCAGGTTTCTAGCTTCATTTTGAAGCGAGTTATGCGTCTTTGAAGTTGGAGGTGAGAGACGCCAGAGAAGCAGACAGTCGTTTTCTCTGCCGCCTCTCACTCTCTCACCTCCAACTTCAAAGGCGCATAACTCGCTTCAAAGTGGAGCTTTTGAGATGATTTTTGGAGCATTTTGATCATTGGAATGTGGGCTTCCAAATGGAACAAAATTTGGGATCCTAGGCCACGGCCACGAAAAGTTCGGCCACCAAACTTCAAAACCCCACAACTTCCCTCAAAATAGAGTTTTTGAGATGATTTTTTGACCTACCTCCTTTGCAACATATTTCTGACTCAAAAACTGTTGCTCCTCCACATAAATCCTTCGGAACATCCTCCCTAAATCATTCATCTGTGACATCCCAAGGGGTGTCAGTTCTCCAAGGCCACCTCCACCAAAAGTCCAATTCGCTTCGAAGATTGGGTAGAGCTCCTCGAAAGCAGCACGGTTACCGTGACGCCAGACCTGGAAATAGGTTCAGTTGGGGGAGGGGGGAGGGAGGTGCAAGTGCGCTCTACTGGACTTTGTGTTGGGGCGCGTTTTCTCACCCCTCACTGCCGAAGCGCCGTAGGCGCGTTTCAAAAAACTTAATTTCAAATTGCAAAACGTGACCAGACCTTACCCCTCAAATCTACCGTAACCTTGCTCAGAATAAAAATTTTTCAAAATCGAAATTTTCAAAAAATTAAAAATATTTTATTTCTGTTTCGTCAAGCACAACAAGAAAGCGTATTCAACTCCTTTCTGGCTCTCTCTTATTTTCAAAAATGAGCAATCCCGGAACGGCGGCCACCAGCACCACTAAAAAGGAGAAGTCGGCGGAGAACACGGATGATGATAGGGTAAGTGTGCTCTATCCTGCGGTTGTTCGAATTTTTTGTGAAAAAAATGATTGATTCATGCTAATTATCGATTTTTCACCGGGAAAAATCAGAATTTGCGTTCAAAAAGCTCCAAAAAATTGAATCACCGCCAAATCTTCGGTAGCGTGCCATAGAGCGCATTCGCATGCCCCGAAAGCTTTATTTGTAGATTTTGTGGCTTTTTTACGTTTATTATCGATTTTTCACCGGGAAAAATCAAAATTTTCGTCGAAAAATCACTAGAAAATTCAAATTCCCTCCAAAACTCCGCTGGTTCGCCGTGGAGCGCATTTGCATGATCTAGACGTTGTTTTTGGCGATTTTCATGGTTTTTTCGAAATTTTTTGAATGGTTTCAAGCAATTCAGTAGTGCTAAATAAGAAAAACCAGGAAAATATTTTTTTTTGTTTTGAAAAATCAGATTTTACGATCTTCCGGCAGTAAAAAACTTGAACATCCAGAGGAATCGGCTATTTTGTGTATATTTCCGGTTTTCCATCGAGAACAATCAACAATTTCCTTGAAAAAATGGCTAAAAATTCGAACTCCCGCTGAAACACAGCTAGTTTGCCTTGGAGCGCAATTGCATGAATAATCCGTTAAATTCGACGTTTTTCGAGGTTGCTCAACGTTTATTATCTATTTTTCACCGGGAAAGAACACAATTTGCGTTAAAAAGCGGCAAAAAACTCAAATTACCGCCAAATCTCCACAAATTCTCTGTGGAGCGCGCTTGCATGCATCAATATCTTTAATAGCCCTAAAAAGCTTCATTTCAATCACCGAAGTTTCAAACTGCGCTGAAAACCGTCAAAAACTGCGATTTTTCCGTGGAGCGCACTTGCTCTCCCACTATCGATTTTTTTTCAAATTGCAGACCCTCGCCGAAGACGACCAGAATGATCAAAACTCGGGTTCGATGGACCACCGTTTCGAGCGTCTCACCGTGACCCTGGAACGGATTGTTGGCAAGAAATTCGGCCTCGGAATCGTCTCCGTTCATCAGCGTATACTCGTTTGCAAAGTGGAAAATGGTGCGGTGGAGCGCGTTTGCTTTTTTGAATTTTTTTTGCAAGTGCGCTCCAGTGAACTTGACTATTATCGCTGGAGCGCAGTTGCAACCCTTCTCAAATTCAAATTCTGTGCGTTGGAGCGCGTTTGCTGAGACCGCCAAATTCAAATTTCAGATTCGCTCGTCAACGGCGTTCTCAAATACGGCGATCAAATTCTGGAGATCAACAAACGTCAGGTGCTGAACAAAATCGACTGTAAAAAGCGTCTGACGACGGGTCTCAAAGAGAAAGGACACGTCGAAATGCTGCTCATTCGTCCGAAGACCGCCGACGCCGTCACGATGATCGAGCAGGAAATTCAGCTGTCTCAGCAGCCGAGCAGCTCGGCCGAATCGAAATAGTGCACTCTATTATCGATGGGAAATGAAGATTCTTACTAGTTTTTCGTTAATTGGTACAGTAAGAAAATTTGTTTCTGAATTTTTGCATGCGCCTTTAAACGGACAGTAGCTCTACTTTTTGCCATGAAAGTTGAGCTTTTTTGATGGTTTTTCGAACAGTTTTGTAAGGAAGCTGCGCTTCTAAAATTGGAGGTGAGAGAGTGAGAGACGGCAGAGAAGCAGACAGTCATTTTCTCTGCCGTCTCTCACTTTCTCCCCTTCAACTTTCAAGGCGCATAACTCGCTTGAAAATGGAGCTTTTGAGATGATTTTTAGAGCATTTCAACCGTTGGGATGTGGGCTTTCAGAAAAAATGAGTTTTGGAATCCTAGGCCACGGCCACGGAAAGTTCGGCCACCAAACTTTGAGAGCGCATAACTCGCTGGGAAATGGAGCTTTTGAGATGGTTTTTGCATTAATTTGTAGGGAATTTTCTGAAGATTTCAGTTTTCCGCTGTTCTCAAAATCACTAAAATGTCTAGAAACACCTACCTTTCCCCGAAAATTGCTATATTCTGGCTCAAAATTCATTCGTTCTGGTCTAGAAACACTCCAAACCTTCGGCTTGCTCATGGGCTCATTTTCTTGATTTTTGAGCTCAAAATTACTTATTTCGCGCTCAAAAACCCCAAAAACCACAAATTTTAGACTTAATTCTATAGTTTTTGTGTTTAAAATTCACAAAATCGAAAATGGCTACCGTAAGAATTTTTTGACACAGGGCCGTATTGCCTATGCGCCTTTAAACTGACAGTACCCTTGTTTTTGGAAGCAACATCTCCAATAATTTTGGTAAATACTCAATTGCTATTTTGTGTCTCTACTGCTATTTCTCATCTACTATGGGGGTGATCAACTGCTATGTTGTAACTGCTAGTGTCTCAACTGCTATATTTGGCTCTTCTATGGATCAAGCTATGGATCAACTGCTTTCTTCGCCACTTTTGATGTCTCAACTGCTATGGCTATTGATCCATAGCAGAAGAGCCAAATATAGCAGTTGATCACCCTCATAACAGTTGACTATTTGTCCTCATTTTCTTCATTTTTGAGCTCAAAATCACTCATTTAGGCTTAGAAATCCCTAAAACAACGGTTTTTACACCTAAATTCATGGTTACTGTGTTTTAAATCCACAAAATCGAAAATCATTACAGTAAGAAGTTTTCGTAGTAAGGCCATAATATTGCATGCGCCTTTAAACTGACAGTACCCTTTTTTTTGGAAGCAGCCGCTGCTCTACTGTGAAAATAATAAAGTTCCAGCAAGGCTTTTTGATTTTTTCTTCCCCGGCAAAAACGCGCACTGTGGCAGGTAGTGGCAAGCGTTTTTGCCGGGGAAGAAAAGATCAAAAATCCTTGCTGGAACTTTATTATTTTCACAGTAACTTTCCTCATGCACCTTCAAGTTTTTTGGCAGATACTCAACTGCTATTGTGGTAATCAATTGCTATGCCGTAATTGCTATTGTCTCAACTGCTATGTTTGGCTCTTCTGCTATGGATCAACTGCTATTTTCGCCACTTTTTATGTCTCAAAGCAGAAGAGCCAAATATAGTAGTTGAGATAATAGCAGTTACAACAGAGCAGTTGATCAACCCCATAGCAGTTGAGAAATAGCAGTTGACTACTTGTCTTCATTTTCTTCATTTTTGAGCTCAAAATCACTAATTTTCGGCTCAAAAACTCCAAAAAACAACGGATTTTGACATATAAATTCATGTTTCGGAAAATTATTACAGTAAGAACTTTTCGTGGCTTGGCCTCACTGCATGCGCCTTTAAACTAACCGTTTGCACGAATTCCAGTTTAAATCCATCGGAATCCGCGCCTTTTCCAGTTCCAGCCAGTGAAAAAATAATAATCAGAAAACAGAAAAATCGCAACATTTCCATTTCGTTCTCCAATTTTTTTCACACCTTTCCCCCTAATCAGTACTTGCCTAAACTATAAAAATTATCGTAAAAATTCGTAAATGTTGCTTTGTTTACTCGTGGAAAGACCAAAAAATGAAGAAAATTGAGCTGAAAAATGACTCTGAAAAGGTTATTTCTGTGGGAAAAACGGCGATTTTTCCTCAACTGCACCGCCCGTTTTCTCTAAAAATCTAAAAATGAAAAAAAAAATACAAAATTACATATTTTTTCATATTTGAGAATCGAAAAATCCAAAAAAAATTAATACAAAAAATCGATATTACAAAAATAAATCATCCAAAAACTCGTCGATCTCGTCGTCCACCGTCTTTTCGGTCTCCGTCGGCGCCGGTCCCTCCCAGATGTCCGTGGAGGCGGATAGTGATGAAGCAGCAGTGGTGGCAGCAGTGGAGGTGGAGGGTTGGTCTGCAAATTTTGGAAGGTTTGGCTGAAAATTAGAGATTTTTCGGTGGAAATTTTGGGGATTTCGATTGAAATTTAAAATTTTCCGACTGGAAATTTTGGGCGTTCTGATTGGAAATTAGAGTTTTTTAGCTGGAAATTTTGGGTGTTTTGACTGCAAGTTTGGGTTTTTAGCTGCATTTTCAGGATTGAAAAAAAATTGATTGAAAACTAGAGTTTTTCGGCTGAAAATTTCAGGGATTTTGACTGAAAATTAGACGTTTTTATCTGGAATTTTGGGGATTTTCAAAAAAAAATTGGAGGATTTTGGGTGAAAATCCGAGAAGTTTGACTGAAAATTGGTTTTTTTTCGGTACGTTATGAGCTATTTTGACGGGTTTTTGCTGAATTTCAAGTAAGTTATTGGTGGAAAACGACCATTTGAACAAAAATAACCTTATTGATTGAAAACAAACGGTTTTTGGCTGATTTTACCGAAAATTTTGTGTTTTTGACTGGAATTAAGAGATTTTTAGCTAGATTTCGATTATTGTCACCAGTTTTCAGTGATTTCGCGGAAATCTAGGCTCTGGACCCAACATCTTCGGTTTTTAGCTGGAGGACACTTGGCCTATTTTTCTGTTATGCGATGCCGGGGGAATTTCCGAATTTCGAGCGATTTTTGATAGAAAATGCCTGGTTTTATAGGTTTTTGGCCTGAATTTCCAGAAAATGGGCTATTTTTGTTATTTTTCACCTAAATTCATCTGAAATCGGGATTTTTTTTTGAGATTTTCACAGAAAATTGAAGGTTTTAAGTACTTTTCGAGCAGTTAATGGCATAAACAGCGGGGTGTACCGATTTTTTAGAGGTTTTCACTGTGAAATAATAAAAATTTGGGCTTTTTGCATCAAAATTAGCAATTGAGCCGAAAATGCAAACGTATTCACCACTGGGAAATACTATATGTTTTTTTAGTTTTAGGCGCAATTTCCGGATTCTCAGGCATTTTTTGTAGCAAAATTTATAGAAAATGAGCTTTTTCAGTGGTTTCACATTGATTCTGGAAAAATTGGCCAAAAATGCCCAGTTTCTAGCAAAATTTATCAAATTTTGGGATTTTCAGAGGTTTTATTTCAAATTTCCAGTTTCGCTGCGTTTTTACCTTTATTCTCTGCTTTCACATCCTTCACATCCACATCCTCCTCTTCATCTCCAGAATCCCTCTTCCTTCGTCGCTCCTTCTCCCATCTGCGCACCGCCCGTTTCTTCTGCTTCACCTGTCGTTTCTGTGTTCCATAGTTCAGTTTGTCGGAGCACTTTGGGCACAATCGGGCCTTTACCAGCGCACTTTTCGGCCGCCCGTCCTCTTTGTAGCTGAAGTTTACCTGGAATTTTCGCGTTTTTTTTTTGTATTTTCGCCCAAAAATCGATAAGAAATTGAGGATTTACCTCCCAACTAGCCAGCGCTGCGGTTTCTGGACACTTCCTGGCGCCACAAGACAACTGTCCTTTGCCCTCCTTCACCTCGTTTTCCGTTCGCCAACGCATACCGATTTTGTTGGTTTTATACAAGGATAAATCTACGATACAGTACTCTTTGAACAGTTTTTCGTAGTATTTCTTGGCCATTCTTTTTTCCCAACTGGAGCTCTCGGCATCCTGCTGCTCCCCCTCATCCCACACGAATCTATGGTGCTCTTTGAGCACGTCCAGATCGGTTTTCTCGTTTTGCACCTTGCGATTCAAGAGCTGCGTGGCACCCGGGTAGGAAAGATAGTAGAGATTAATCATCTCTTTATGCCGATCGTACGCATTCATCGACATCATTTTCGCCATTCTTCGATGCATTTTTCCGTGCTCCTCCTCGAAATCCGCGCGGCCATCGGCTCGTTTTCTTTTTGCAAGAGAGCCCGGGCGCACTTTCTCGTCTAGCTCATCTTTTTTTCGCTTGTTTGAGGAGCTGGATGGCTCTTCTGGATCGCCGAAATCCGATTGCAAATCGTCGATTCCGTGGTATGGATTGCGAATGTTTCGGGTGTTATAGGAATCCATGGTTTTTCACTGTAATTTTTGAATTTTCTACATGATTCTGGCGATGTTTGTTAAATTCAGCGCTTTATTCAATTATTTTCAACGTGTTCTATTTAAAAAATCACTAAAAACCATGAAAAACATGTAGGGTTTCGAATGTTTCGGGTGTTATAGGAATCCATGGTTTTTCACTGAAAAAATCAGTTTTTTTTTCGTGTTTCCTACTTGGTTTTGGCTGTATTCTTTGAGAACTTCGATATTTTCTACGTTTTTCATGACAAAAATCACTGAAAATCATGAAAAACATATAGGGTTTCGAAAGTTTCTAACACCCGAAAAAATCCATGGTTTTTGACTGTGATTTTTGAATTTTCTACATGATTCTAGCAATATTTTATGAATTAATCGATTATTTTCATCATTTTCTATAGATTTTGTCAGAAAAATCACAAAAAACCCAATAAAAACTGCAAATTGCCACGACGAAAACGATTTACGAGCGAGACACGTTTTTGACTGAAATTTCAGTGTTTTCTATTTGATTTTAGGTGTATTTTGTAAATTAATCGATTTTTTCCATCATTTTCTATAGATTCTATCACAAAAATCACAAAAAACCATCAAAAACCCGATCAAAAACTGCGAATTGCTACGTTATAGGAATCTATGGTTTTTGACTGTAATTTTTGAATTTTCTACATGATTTTAGCGATATTTGATGATTTTATCGACTTTTTCTTCATTTTCAATAGATTTTACCGAAAGAACAATTAAAAAACCATCGAAAACTCGATCAAAAACTGCAAACTGTTACTTTATATTAATTTATAGTTTTTCACTGTAATTTTTGGATTTCCTACATTATTTTAGCGATATTTATTGATTTAATCGATTCTTTCCATCATTTTCTATAGATTATGTCAGAAAAATAACAAAAAACCATCAAAAACCCGATCAAAAACTGCAAATTGCCACGTTATAGGAATCCATGGTTTTTTACTGAAATTTCAGTATTTTCTATTTGATTTTAAGTTTACTTTGTAAATTAATCGATTTTTTCCATCATTTTTAATAAATTCTACCAAAAAAACCACCAAAATCCATCAAAAACCCGATTGAAAACTGCAAATTGCCAAGTTATAGGAATTTATGGTTTTTCACTGAAATTTCAGTATTTTCTACATTATTCTAGCGATTTTTATTGATTTAATCGATTCTTTTCATCTTTTTCAATAAATTTTACCAAAAAATCACTAAAAACCATCAAAAACCCGATCAAAAACTGCAAGTTGCCACGGCGAAAACGATTTACGGGCGAGACACAGCTCGAACGAGTGTTACCGTACCCCAAAGTGCCCTTTAAACTGTTTGCCACGCAATTTGTGTTGGATTGAACGGTTTGCGGGTAATTAGCGTCATTTCGACTGTTTCGAGACGTTTTCATCGATTTTTGGTCACTTTTTCCTCATTTTCGACGTCGAAAACCCACATTTTCATTAGTTTGCAGTGAAAAAACCCATTATTTCGCTGGTTTTGTGGGGGGAAGAGGCGAAAAATTGTTAGGCTTCGTGATAAAAAAATTTTTTATTCTGTTCCCCGGCGATATCCGTTGTATTTTTCTTTTTCTCGGCAATTCGGCTTCATTTTTCCGCTCTAAAAACAGCAAAAAACCCAAAAAAACATAGGAAAAAAAATTTTTTTTCAGTGTTTTCCCGCCTTTTTTTGTTTTCGCCCCAATTTGTGCTCTACTTTGTCGTCAGAGAGAAAAATCTAGAATTTCCACATTGGTTTCCTTTCTTCGTCGTGAAATTGCTCCCTTCCGCAAAAAACATCTTCATGATGTCATTTCTAGAGAGAGGCGTTCTCTTCTTCCCCATAAAAAGCTTTTAGCCTTCCTCTACGTCACTCAGCGCTCTCAACTTAAACCCTCTCATGCCGATTTTTTTGCTCGCTGCAAACTTTTTGCAGTTCGATCGGCCAAACTTCGATTTTTCGCCTCCAAGCAGGCAGCTCTTCATTTTTCTTATCACTGCTCGCTATCAACATCAGTGTCCTTCAAATGCCCGTCAATGTAGTTTTTCCCCTTACGTGTACCTATCATTCATGTGATCCGTATCTCTAATGACAAAAAAATCGCATTTATATCAAGATGTCGGTGGTGCGCGTCCTTGGCCTGTCCCCCCTTGAAAGTGTGTCACTTTTTTCTGCAACGAAATTAGGTTAGAAAATAGGTTAGAAATGATGGCGTTTACGTCATCCCCTGGCTGCTGCTCACTCAATAATAACGTCACCTCAAATTACTGAGAACTAAAACAAATTGGAAATTGTTTATATCCGTCCCCCCGGTCTGCTGCAGCACACCCCTGTCTTCTCCAATTCCGTCATAAGCGTAGGCGCGCTGCATTTCTTTATTTCCCACGTCACCTCTCCCCCCATTTTTATTCCTGATGAAAAACGATGTGAAAAACGACGCCCTGTGTTGAATTTGGCCGTTCCCCTCTCCTTTTTTTGCTACATCTTTCATTCGTCGTCCCAGTTGTTGTGCGTCGTTGTTGCCCCTCCCTACTACTCTCCATAGCAGTGTTGAGACGGAGAAAACAACCCGGGCCGAGACCAGCACTGCCACGTTGTATATGTATATATTCCGATGCGCAAGAGACCCAGAGAATATCGACAGTGTGTTCATCATTCCAACGGGGAAGGCGAAGAGGAGGAGGAGATAGATCGCCCCGGCCGAACTGTCCCCCTTTTCTACTGTGTAGTTAGTCGCAGTCGGTCGACGCGGCCGCCGCACTGTGAGTGTTGTGTGTGCGTGTGCGTGTATACGTGGAAGTCGTATTACGAATCGACCCTGACCTACCCCACTGTAGGTCTTCTTTTCATATATCGAATTGTTTGGTTTTTGAGACCTTTTTGTCGGGTCGGACCTTGCTAAAGCTGTTCTCGAAGTCTGATTCCTGATTGTGAGCTCAGACTAGATCAGAGCAAGCCTGGGCTGCACTAGAATGTCAGTTCTGAGAAATTCGAGCCCCAGACGCTCTAGCCGGTCCTGTCATACATGTCGAAAGTCCTAGCCAGGACGTTTTTTTGAAGATTTCTTGGAAAGGAAGAGATTCCGGGCGTATTTCGACCTTTCTGAACAAAAATCGCATGGATTCGAGCGTTTCATAGCTTTTGAATACAAGTTGTCGGACGTTTTTCCCACTATTTTTCCTTCGCCATGATTTTTTGACATCTATGATTGTGAGCTCAGAATAGATCAGAGCAAGCCTTTACTGCCCTGGTCAGGCTAGAATGTCAGTTCCGAAAAATTTGGGCCAAGACGCTCTAGCCGGTCCTGTGCAGCCCGTGTTGGTCGCAGTGTGATTTTTCGTTTCTGAGCGTGTAGAACTAAAAATCCTGCTTTGAAGAAAGAGATTTCCTTTCGCAACTACAGTATGCCTAAATTCTTGTCTCTTTTTCTCATCAAATCGCCCTAATCTAGTTCTACATTCCTTATCATTCGCCAATCTCCTTCTCGATCTTTCTCCATGTCATCAGTAGTGTTTCCCAACCCCCAATATATTATTTTTTGTGCAACACACTCTGTGACAACTGGTGACGGCACAGCTGACGTGTCGTATCTGTCTGACCCCTCACAATTGATTTTTAGGCCTCCTTCTATCTGGTACGGTTAGATAATAGGGCAGACGTCCTTCTTTTGATACCAAAAATCAGTCTCTTGTTCCGTCTTTTTGCGTCTTTTCGTCTTACCCTTTTCCGTTTACCTCTCTATCATCGCATATGACTTTTTGTGCAAACACCTCAACTCATTTTTGTAGGTATTGTTTGATTCGGACGGTGTGTAGAGCCCCGATTCGGTCAACATCACAGGTCACCTCAACAGACCTTTTCCCCCCGAAACGGATTGATTGTCTTGCGAACGGACCCCCGGATACGGATAAGCCAACCCTCTCTGACACGAATCATGGACAACGGACATATTGGTAGGTGGTTTTTCCCGAATTATCCCCCTAAATTTCAATTTTTCCAGAAGAAACTAACGTTATCGATAACGACAACGTGCCACCACCAACCACCGATGGCGCCGTCGTTTTCACCTATAACTCGGATTTCCCAACACTTCCGGAAGCTGCGCCGGCCTCTGCACCAACTGCCAAGCAGACAAATGTCTGGTCTCGCCCGGCTCTCTCGAAGGCTGACGTGACCACCACTTTCCACTTGGCACCGGATGAGCGCTCCAACAAGGTCAAGAGCTTTGGAAACACGTCGGAGGAGTCCAAGAAGGCGCAGGCTATCGCCAGTGCTACTAGTGAGTTTTGAACTAAATAGCATCCGAATTTACCTAACTTTTTTCTTTTTCAGAAACCAGAATTGAGTTGAGCGAGTCGAAGGACGGTGAGCTCACCGTGGTTGTGAAGGGAGAGCGCGCAAAGGTTGAGGAGGCTCGTGCCCGCATCATTCGCGATCTTCAGACCCAGGCGTCTCGCGAAATTGAGATTCCAAAGGAGCATCACGGACGTTTGATCGGAAAGGAGGGAGCACTTCTCCGTAATTTGGAGGCCGAGACCAACTGCCGCATCCAGATTCCAAACCGTGACGGACCATCCTCGAAGATCACCATCACTGGACCACGTGAGGGAATTCTCCGCGCCGTTCAACACATTCAGGAGGTTTCCGCTCGTGAGGCCAAGCTTGCCACCGAGCACATCGTCTGCCCCAAGAACTTGGTCCCATTCGTTCGTGGACCACAGAACGAGACTTACGATCGTTTGACCGCTGCCAACGGAGTCAAGATCAACATTCCACCACCAACCGCCACCAACGAGGTTATTTCGGTGACTGGAGAGAAGGAGGGAGTTCATCGCGTTGCTGCTGAGATTCGTCAGATTCTTGAGTCGAAGAAGAATGTGACTAGCATTCAAGTCCAGGTCGCTCGCACTCAACATCGCTACATCATCGGACAATCTCGCAGTGGAATCCATGAGGTTCTCAGAAAGACTGGAGTCGTCGTTGATGTTCCATCTGAGGAATCTGGATCCGATCAGATCACTCTTCTCGGAAACCCTGCCGACCTCGCCACCGCTTTGGCTCTTGTCATTGAGCGCGCCTCATCTGTCGTCACTCAATCGATTCCAGCTCCACAATGGCTTCACAAGCACTTGATCGGACCAAAGGGAGCCACTCTCTCCACCCTCGTGCCAAACCGTAACAATGTGCAAATCGAGTTTGACGACTCTGGCAACATCTTCCTCGAGGGATCACCAGAAGAGGTGAAGACTGCTTTTGAGCCACTCAAGAAGGAGGTTGCTCGCCTCCAAATGGAGTTGGCTATCGAGAAAGTCAAGGTGCATCCGACCCTTCATCGTCACGTCATCGGACGTGGAGGATCACTCATCTCGAAGATCAAGGATCAGCATGGAGTTCAAATCACCATTCCAAGCGAGGAGACCAACTCGGACGAGATCATCGTCGAGGGAAAGAAGGAGGGAGTGAAGAAGGCTGTCGCCGAGATTCGCGCTATCGTCACCAAGATTGAGAACGAGAAATCACGTGATATCATCATTCCACAACGCCTTCACAAGTTGATCATAGGAACCAAGGGATCCGGTGTTCAGGTCATCCGTGACTCGCACCCGAATGTGTCGATCGTCTTCCCGGACGCCAAGTCGAAGTCCGACGTCGTCAACATTCGTGGAGACAAGGCCGAAGTTGATGCCGTCTACAAGAAGTTGACAGTTCTCTCCAAGGAATACGTAAGTTGCAAATTAATCTTTTTTTTCTTTTCATTCGAATATCTCATTTTCTCAATTTCAGGCCGAGAACAACTACCAGCAAACTGTGGCCATCTTCAAGGAGTTCTTGAAGCACATCGTCGGAAAGGGAGGAGCCACCATCCGCAAACTTCGCGATGAGACCGAGACCCGCATCGATCTTCCAGAGTCTGGATCAGATGACGGCAAGATTACCGTCACGGGAAAGCAAGCCAATGTTGAGAAGGCTGTCGCTCAACTCAACAAGATTCAGGAGGAGCTCGCCAACGTCGCCGAGGAGACCATTGATATTCCACAGAAGGTTCAGGCTCGCTTCTTCGGAAACGGACGTCGTTTGATCTCCGACATTGAGGAGGAATGCGGTGGCGTCCACATTCGCTTCCCATCTGAGAAGAGCGAATCCACCAAGGTGACCATCCGTGGACCAGCTGGAGACGTCACAAAGGCCGTCGGACTCCTTTCGGCTCTTGCCAAGGATAAGGAGGAGAACTACATTGAGGACACTGTCAAGGCTAAGCCAGAATTCCATCGCTTCTTGATTGGTAAGGGTGGCTCGAAGATCGCCAAACTCCGTGATACCCTCAACGTTCGTATCATGTTCCCCAAGGACGGAGATGCTGAAAAGGAGACGATCCATTTGCTCGGAAAGAAGGAGGACGTGCCAAAGGCGAAGGCCGCTTTGGAGGAGGCGATCAAGCAGCTCTCCGAGACTGTCGACATCAAGATCACCGTCGATCCAAAGTACTACAAGAACTTCTTGGTTCGTGGAGCCGCTCTCATCAAGGAGATCCAGGATCAGAATGGAGGAGTCGTCATCTCATTCCCAAAGAACGGATCCGACAGCAACGAGGTTACCATTCGTGGATCCAAGCAATGCGTTGAGGCCGCCCGTGCTCGCATCGAGGACGCCGTTGAGGATTACGAGAAGCAGATCACCGACACCGTCTCGATCCCAGCTCAATTCCATCGTGGACTTCTCGCCGGACGTGGAGCCAAGATTCACGAGCTTCAATCCAAGTACAACGTCTCCATCAGATTCCCGAATAACCGCGAAGAGGGAGCCGAAGGATCCGATCAGGTCACCATCTCCGGACGTGACACCAAGGTTGAGGAGACCAAGGAAGCTCTTCTCGCTTTGGTTCCAATCTCAAAGGTCATCCAACTCCCAATTGATATGCATCGCTCCATTATTGGACGTGGAGGAGAGACTGTAAGTTTAGAAACCGCAAATAATTATGATAGAATTCTCAATTTTTGATTTCCAGGTCCGTAAGCTCATGCAAGACTACGACGTCAACATCTCGATTCCAAAGGACAACTCCAGCGAGGACATTACTGTCACCGGACAGGCGGAGAATGTTGAGCAGGCCCTTGAGGCTCTTCGCGAGAAGCTCGCCGAGTATGAGGCTCTGGCTGAGGATCGCAAGCTCAAGCAATGGTCGATGATCATCAACGTTCCAACCGACTACCATCAGAAGATCATTGGACAGCGTGGAACCACGATCACCGCTCTCAAGGATAAATACGGTGTCAACATCAATGTGCCACGTGAGGATGGAAACGAGGCGATCACGATCACCGGATACGAGGAGAAGGCCAAGGAATGCGCCGCCGCGATTGAGGAGATGATCTCGGAGCTGAGATCGATGTTCACTCAGGAGATCTCTCTGGACGCCAGATATCATCCACGTCTCATCGGACAACGCGGAAAGAACTTGAAGCAGGTGATGGATAAATATCATGTCGAGATCCGCCTTCCACGTCAAGGAGCCGAAGACCCGAACTTGGTGATCGTCGCCGGAAAGGATGAGAACTCCGTCTACGATTGCATTGATTTCTTGCGTCGCGAGGAGGAGGAATTCTTGCTTGACAACCTTGACAGAGTGAGTTCCTTTTTCATGTACACTGACAAAAATTCTAATTTTCAATTTCTTCCAGCATCAATACATTTCGCCACGCCAACAGGAGCCGGTCAACACTCGTCAACAACATCAGCCGCCAGTCGCTATTCACATGACTGGAGCGCCATGGCAATTGGACATTGGAAGCTCGGAGCAATTCCCGGATATGGGAGCCTCGTCGACTCCAACCACCGCTGTCGGTGGAGCTTGGGGATCGTCTCGTCGTTGGTAAATCCATCCATCCATCGCCGAATGATTCAACCAACGTCAACTCTCTACGCCGCCGCCTACTCGAATCGCCCCTCCCTCTTCCTTCTTAAAAATTGTATTTATTAGTGTTTTTTTTCTTGTTGATATAAGTTCCCCCCATACTCTCCTTCTTTTTTTCAGCTCTGCTTAATATTTATTTGCCTCCCCCCACACCCCAAATCACGGATATTCTAATCACCGAAATGTGCCTTTTCTCGAAATCCAGTCTAGTAATAATTTATTCTACGTCGTTTATGGTTTCTTTTCAACCTCGGGCTTCTTCCTTTTTTCCTGTTATCCCTTTTTTTTTTGGAATACTCGTTTTTGTTTTTTTGCTTTTTGAGGTTTTGTCCTCTTCCCCCCAGATTTCTATTATGTAAAATTCGTTTCCCCCACCCCCGCAGTCGCCTACAGACAAATGGTTTTATCCTTATTTTTCCCCCAAACACACACACTTGACGTTGGTTTTATCATACATATTATACGAATATTTATTATAATATTTGTGTGAATATTGTAATAAATTGTTTTGGTGTCAATTTCCTCTCCATCATTTTTCTAGGAAACCCAATACTTTCAGCTTGCAGTTTTTGATATCTACTAACACTTTTTTTCGGTGAAAAAAACTTTAGAAAATTGTAGAAAATGGGAGAAATCCCATGGATTCTGACGGTGACGGCGATTCTGATCGCCTTCAAATGTCTCCTGATTCCCGCCTACACATCGACGGATTTTGAAGTATGCGCCTTTGAATTTTGGGGGTACACACAAGACTACAAACTAGAAAACATAGGGTTCAAACTACAAACTAAAAAATAATTTTGGAGCAGTATGCTCCTTTGAATTTAGGCTACAAGCAAGACTACAAACTAGACTCGCTACAAAGACTACAAAAACTACAGTGACTACATAGACTACAATGACTACAAACTGCAAAGACTACAATGATTACAAACTACAAAAACTCTAGACTACAAACCACAGAGACTACAAACTACAATAACCCTCCTAGACTACAAACTACAAACTACAGGTCCACCGAAACTGGATGGCCATCACATGGAATAGACCGATAGCCGAATGGTACACGGAAGCGACTTCCGAATGGACACTCGACTATCCCCCGTTTTTCGCCTATTTTGAATGGATCCTGGCGAATGTCGCACACTTTTTGGGGTACGGTAGTTTTTGAAGTTTTGGCGGGAATTCAATTTTTTTTTTGAATTTCGAAAATCCGATAAAAATTAACCGATTTGGAGCGGTTTTTCGAAATTTTGAAATTTTTGAATTCCCGCCCAACCTTGAGTTTTTGAAGTTTTGGCAGGAATTTGAAATTTTTTGTATTTTTGAGTTTTCGAATTCCCGCCAAACCTTTTATTTTCCAGATTCGACGAATGTTTGGAGATATCGAGCACACCGAAAATGTCCCGAAGGATACTGCTTTTTCAGCGATTCTCTGTGATTTTTACCGATTTTTTCTATGTGAGTGATGAAGGGTGGAAATGCGCTCTATTGAGAATTTTCAAACTTGGTGAAAATGCGCTCCATTGACAACATTTGAAAACGAGAAAGAAGAAATGCGCGCTCTATTGACAATGTTGACAATAAATGCTAGAAAATAGGCGATTGCGCCCCAATGACAAAATTCGAAATGCTAGAAAGTAGGAATATGCGCTCCATCGAAAATAAAAAAATCGCTACAAAGGGCGCTCCATTGACAATGTTCGATAACGCGAAAGAAGGAATGCGCGCTCCAATGAAAATATCAAAAATTCTAAAAAAAATGCGCTCCGTTGACAATTTTTTCTCATTCAAATTTCGAAAACGATGGCCGAGCTTTCCGAATTTTTGGATTTCTAGGCCATCACCGCCAAATTCCCTACAATACGGTCCAAAAACCATTAGAAGTTGGAGGTGAGAGAGTGAGAGACGACAGAGAAAACGACTGTCTCGCTGTCTGCGTCTCGCCTCTAACTTTAAAGGCGCATAACTCCCTCCAAAATTGACCTTGAAAATTCGTTTTTGGACTAGGTTGACCTTCTTGGCTCTAGCTTTCATATAGAATCTGAATTCGGAATTCTAGGCCACGGCCGCGAAAAGTTAGGCCACCAACTTCAAACGCGCATAACTCCCTTCAAAATAGAGATTTCGAGCCGGCTTTTTTACCATTTTGTAGCAGTGTTTGCGTACTTGACACTAGGTTTGACGACATTCAAATTTTTTTTCCAGATCGCCGTCTGCGCTCTCTACTCGTTCCGCTCCCCTCGACTAGTCGATCGAATTCCGCGAAAACTTCGGCAAAACGGCCGTGAGGCCTGTTTTGTGTTGTTGGCCTCCCTCCAAGCCCTCCTCATCTGTGATTCGATTCATTTCCAGTATAATTCAATGCTCACCGGCATTTTTTTGTTGTCAATGTATTTTATTGATTCCGGGAGACTTTTGATGGTGAGCACCATAAAATTCCTTGCAAAATGGTCCAAAAACCAGGTCAAAAGCTCTAATTTGGAGTGAGCTGAGTTGGTGGCCTAACTTTTTCAGAGCCGTGGCCTAGAATTCCATAGCTTCTGGAAGCTGAGGCCAAGACAGTAAGAATGGTCCAAAAACGAAGTTTCTAGCACAATTTTAAAGGGAGTTATGCGTCTTTGAATTTGGAGGCGAGACGCAGAGAAGCTAGAGTGTCTGCTTCTCTGCCGTCTCTCACCCTTTTCCTTCCGAGCATAACACCTTTCAAAACAGAGCTTTCGACCTGGTTTTTGAATCATTTTGTACAGAATTTTAAAGGCGCATGCTCCCATAAAAATATTTTCCAGGCCGCCCTGACGTTCTCGGTGCTCCTCAACTTCAAACACATTTATGTGTACTACGCCCTTGGCTACGTTTTCTACTACCTCGTCAATTATTTCCAATTTTCTCCGGTGGAAAAAATTTTGGGAAATGTGCCGAAAGGTAAGCTGAGTTTTGAAGTGAAGTTGGTGGCCTAACTTTTCGTGGTCATGGCCTAGAAATCCAACTGCCTTGAAGCTATAGTCAAGACAGTGAAATCAGTCTAAAATCGAAGTTTCTAGTTCAATTTTGAAGAAAGTTAGGCGCTTTTGAAGTTGATGACCTAACTTTCCGATGGCCGTGGCCTAGAATTCGAAATTTAGATTATATGTGGAAGCTGGAGTCAAGACAGTCTAACTGGTCCAAAAACCAGTTTTCTAGCCTAATTTTGAAGAAAGTTAGGCGCCTTCAAAGCTGATGGCCTAACTTTTTTAGCCCGTGGCCTAGAATCCCAAACTCACATTCTATTTAAAAGCTAGAGTCAAGACAGTAAAACTGGTCCAAAAACGAAGTTTCTAGCTCAATTTTGAAGAGAGTTACGCATTTTTGCAGTTGGTGGCCTAACTTTTTCAAGGCCGTGGCCTAGAAATTCAACTTTTGATATTGTTTGAGAACTAGAGTCAAGACGGTCATTCTAGTCAAAAAACGAACTTCCTAGCTCAATTTCAAAGCGAGCTACGAGCCTTTGAAGTTGGCGGCCTAACTTTTCGAGGCCGTGGCCTAGAATCCCAATTTTAGATTCCATATGAAAGCTAGAGTCAAGACAGTAGTATCGGTCCAAAAACGAAGTTTCTAGCTCAATTTTGAAGAGAGTTAGGCGCTTGTGAAGTCGGTAGCCGAACTTTTCGAGGTCGTGGCCTAGAATTCCAAAATTAGATTCTATATGAAAGCTAGAGTCAAGACAGTGAAATTGGTCCAAAAACGAGATTTCTAGCTTAATTTTGAAGCGAGTTATGCGCCTCTAAAGTCGGAGGTGAGACGCAGACAGCGAGACAGTCGGTTTCTCTGCCGTCTCTCACTCTCCCACCTCCGGCTTTAAGGGCGCATAACTCTTTTCAAAATTAGGCTAGAAACGTCGCTTTTCGACCATTCTGACCGCCTTAATTTTAGCTTCCAGACGATATGGAATTCTAGGCCACGGCCACAAAAAAGTTAGGCCACGAAATTGCGCCTTTAAGGTTTCTTTCATTTCCAGCCATCCTTCTCGCCGTCTCCCTCCTCCTCCCCTTCGCCATCTCCATTTTTCCGTTCTTCCACGCCTCCGGGATCCAGGGCCTACAGGCCATCGCCACCCGCCTATTTCCGGTGTCCCGTGGCCTGACCCACGCATTCTGGGCGCCAAATTTTTGGGCGCTCTACAATTTCACGGATTTGGTCCTCTACAGAATTTTGAGCCTGCTTAGAATCGGGAAATTCGAAGCGCCGTCCTATACGAGTGGATTGGTTCAGGTGGGTTGACTGGGAATTTGAATTGCCGCCGGGCACAGTGTTTGGTGGAGCGCACTTGCTACTATTTGCTGAACTTGGCCGTTCCAAGCGCCCAAATCGGCCAAAAAAAACTCAGTAATGCAAATGCGCTCCATTGTCATATTTATATTCCCGCGCGCCTTTGAGTACAATGGAGCGCACTTTCCTACCAATCAAAATTCAAATTTTTCATAGGAATACGCCCATAGTGTCCTTCCCAACGTCACCCCTGTGGGAACCCTGTGCCTTGTTGTGATTTCTTCGTTGGCCGTGCTCACCGGACTAGTGATACGGTGGAGGAGAGGTAGGTGGTACGCAAACACCCCAGATTTGACGACAAAATGCACAGAAAAATTCAATAATGTCGTAAAGTTCGGTGTGGGGTACGTAAACACCAAAATTGACGAAAAAATGCACAGAAAAATTTGAAAAATCGAAAAATTGCCGTGAAATGCGGTGTTTGGTACGCAAACACCCCGGATTTGACGACAAAATACACAAAAGCCCAAAAAACCAGAAATTGGCGTGAAATTCGGTGTTGGGTACGCAAACATCGGATCTTACGACAAATTGCACAGAAAAATTGGACAGTGCCGTCAAAGCTGGTGCTGGGTACGCAAACACCAAATTCGACGAGAAAATGCACAGAATATTTGAATTCCGTCGTCAAGTCCGGTGTCGGGTACGCAAACACTACAAGCGCCCAAGATTTCACGACAAAATGAACACAAATTTCGAAAATTGTCGTGAGATGTGATGTTGGGTACGCAAACACCACAGGCATCAAATTTGACGTCAAAATACACGCAAGTTTGAATTTCGTCGTCAATTTTAGGGCAGAGTACGCAAAATTGAAAAGGGTGTCGTCAATTTTGGTTTTTTGTACGCAAACACCCCAGGTTTGACGAAAAATTCACAAAAATTTCGAAAATTGTCGTCAAATTTGATGCAAAATCCGAAAAATGTCGTCAATTTCTGTGTTTTGTACGCAAACACTGCAAAAAATCGAAAATTGTCGTCAATTTTGATGCAAATTCCGCAAAATTAGAAATTGTCGTCAATTGTGTTGTTTTGTACGCAAACACTGCACAAAAATCGAAAATTGTCGTCAAATCTGATGCAAAGTCCGCAATAACCATACGACAACTTACAGACTCCCGTCCCGCAGACTTCTCCCTCTTCGCCGTCTTCTCCGCCCTCTCCTTCTTCTATTTCGGTTATCACGTACACGAGAAAGCGATCATTCTGATTACCGTACCCATGACTATATTCGCTATCAAGGTAGAGGATTACTGTAGGATTACTGTAACTATAATTCCGTTGCAGGACCCAAAATACCACCGACACCTGGTCCATCTCACCTGCGTCTCCTCGTTTTCTCTGTTCCCTCTCCTGTTCACCGAATTCGAGATTTTGCTGAAATACACCATTTGTTTGGCGTATTTCGTCGTGCAATTGGTGGTCCTGAAGTAGGGGGCGTGTCCTTCTGATAGGGGTACTGTAATATTGATTTTCAGAAGATACACCCGGATGCCCCTGTCGGATTTGCTTCCATGGAGGCATGTCGCCAGTTGGGTGTTACTTGGATTTGTGGAGTTTTATAACACTTTCTTGCATAAGGTTTGTTGTACTTTAAAGGCGCATGGGGGCCCAAAAATAATTTTTGTCAGAAGCTGGTCATGATTATACTCATTTGAACCAGCTCAGTTTGCTGGTTTCAATGCACTTAGTTTAGACTTTCTAGCGTCGAAATTGACTAAGATATGGTAGTTTACTTGCTTTCTCGTCGAGACCCAAATCACAAAATCCAATCATTGTCAGAACCTAGCCATGATTATACTCGTTTGAACCAGTTTGGCAAATTGAATCAAATGAACCTATTCTCAAATCACTAGGACCAGAACTGACCGAGATACGGTATTTCGTGGCGAGACCCAAATTTTCAAAAATCGACATTTTGTCGAAACCTAGTCATGATTATACTCATTTTGAAGCCCTCGACGAACTGATTCAAATGCGCGAATTTTCAGGTCGCTAGGACCAAAACTGACTGAGATACGGTATTTCGTGGCGGGACCCAAAAATCCAAATTTATCAAAACCTTGTCATGATTATACTCATTTTGAAGCTCTCGATGAGCTGATTTGAATGCGCCCAATTTCAAGCTTCTAGAATCAAAACTGACCGAGATACGGTATTTCGTGGCGGGACCCGAAATCCCAAAAATTCAAATTTTGTCAGAACCTAGTCATGTTTATACTCATTTTGAAACTCTAGATGAGCTGATTCAAATGCGCCTAGTTCCAAGTCGCTAGGACCGAAATTGACCGAGATACTGTAGATTTTAGGTTTTCGCGGCGAGACCCGAATGTCAAAAATTGCTCAGATCCTAGCCACGATTATACTCATTCGAACCGGCTTATTTTACTGGCTCTGATGCGCTAAAAATCTATCGTCCAGGACCGAAATTGACTGAGATACAGTATTTCGTGGCGGGACCCAAAAAAACGCGCGCCTTCAAACAATACAGTAACCCCCAAAAAACAAAAAACCAATCATGCGCCTTTAACTCATGACTACAGTAACCCAATATAATTTTCAGTGGCTCCTCTCCTCCCGCCTTCCATTCGCCCCTCTAATGGCCATCTCCGTGCTCACCGCCATCGAGCTCACCGCCTTCTTTGGCTCCCTAATCTGGCACACATTCGCCGACGGCCTCCTCGAAATCACCTGGCAAAAAGGGGCGTGTCGGATCCGTGAGCAACTCATCCGTGACTCCGCCTACTCGGTCCAGACCGTCGAGGAGGAGCAAGACGTTCAGCTCGTCGCCGGTGTGGATATCTCGGCGAGTTTGTCGAATTCCGATATGGTTTTCGTGTCGGTTAGCTTCTGGGACTACCCTCAGGGCACCCACGTGGCTACCGTATCCGACACGCGGTGCCTGAAACTACCGTATATTCCGCAGTATTTGGCTGTCAGGGAGGCGGAAGTTATGGCGGATTTCGTCCGAAAAGTGATTGCAGAACGACCCGAACTCAGGCCTGATGTCCTTTTGTGCGATGGATTTGGACAGTTTCATTCGAGAGGTACTTTGGGTCCCGCCACGAAATGTAGTATCTCTACCAGTTTTGGTCCTAGAGAATCGATTTTAGGTTCATTAGAATCAGCTCGTCGAGAGCTTCAAAATGAGTATAATCATGACTGGGTTCTGAGCAAATTTTGATTTTTAGAATTTTTGGGTCCCGCCACGAAAACCTAAAAATTATCGTATCTCGGCAAGTTTTCGTCCTAGCGACTTAAAACTAAGCGCATTTGAATCAGCTTGTCAAGCAGGTTTGATTGAGTATAATCATGACTAGGTTCTGGAAAATTTTGGATTTTGGGTCTCGCCACGAAAATACAAAAACTACCGTATCTCGGTCAATTTTGATCCAAGAACACTGATTTTTAACGCACTTCGGTCAGAAGAGCAAACCGAGTCGAAGGATTATAAGTTCGACTAGAGTATGGTTAGGGTGCCGAAAATGGGACGTTTGTGGACATCCACATTGCCGATATTTTGGGGACGTTGCTGGTTATAAGACCGCCGCTAAGCGTGTTCACCAACGCACCGACGCCGTTCGACATGCCGCTGGTCGGGATCTTAAATATTGGAGATACGTTAGTGTGGGTATCGGCGGCGATGAGGTGCGAATGATTCCCGCATCCGGACCCGCTGTGCTGGTGATTGAAGGCATGGGCGACCGCCCGAAGGCATGCTAGGATCTGATACTCACCGCATGATATTTAGGCGGGAGAATCGGCACGTTGCCCATCAGTTGGTTTGCCCTACGAATATCACAACGTCAAGGCTATCTATCTCATCCAGCCTGATGTATTTTATCAGTCTATCGATGACCTTCAGCCCCCATTAGGGATTCCGCGTAAAGTGAATCAGGAAACGCAAGAATGACTAAGCCCATTCTTTTTTTTGGCGCACAGTCCATGAAGCGAAGTGAGCATTGGTTAGCTACGTGGGTACGCTGTGTCACTGTGTAAATATGCAGGATGACTACCATTGCCTTTACTGTATC
>GL379917.1:71694-100878 GCA_000143925.2 Caenorhabditis brenneri | reverse complement strand
TCTACAGTCAGTTTTGGAACAAGACTTCCGGAAATAGCACAGCGGAATTCACCTTGATAAGAGCTTTCAAATGAGTATAAACATGACTAGATTCCGCACACTTTGGGTCTCGACACGAAAATAAGATCTTACTGTAGAAATTTTTTTTCGCTGGTTTTCGCGGCGAGACCCAAAGAGCCCAGAACCTAGTCATGTTTATACTCATTATGAAGCTCTCGGTGAGCTGAGTTCAAAAATCATGCTTGTGAATTTTTTGAAGCAACCCTGTCCGGGTTACTGTAGATTTCGTGGTGGGACCCGAAAATTTCAAAAATCTCAAAAATTGCTCAGAACCTAGTCATGATTATACTCATTTTGAAGCTCTCGACGAGCTGAGCAAGGCTATCATGTTTTCATGGCCTAGTTTTGAGTTTGGTGGCCTAACTTTCCAAATTCTTGATTTTCTAGGCCACCCCCATGATTTCGCCCCAGAATTGCATTTTTCCCGCATTTTCTTTTCCATTTCTTATTTCATTCCGAAAAAAATGTTAAGATGAGGAAAAAAATGATGACGATTGTGATTATTGCGGTCAACTGATGGCGGTTTTGACAGGTTTTATCAGTTTTTCACTGGCGCCACTGACTCAAAAAAACGTCACATTTTTTTCCTTTCTCTCGCTTTTTCGTCAAGCTTTTCCTCAGTTTTAAAATGGTCAGCAGAAATGGAATTTCGTTTCGAAACGTTATGAAATCGAGTAGAGCAGTTTTAGCGAGATGGCCTAGTTTTTGAGATTTCTAGGCCACCAACTTGAAAACTAGGCCATGAAATTATGATAGTCGTGAGCAGCTCATTAAGCCGGTTCGAATGAGTATAATCATGACTAGGCTCTGAAAAATTTTTGATTTTCGGGTCCCGCCACGAAAATATCGAAAATACCGTATCTCAGTCAGTTTTGCTCCAAGGACCCAGAAAATAGGACCACTGGAATCAGCTCATTGAGACGGTTCGAATGAGTATGATCATGACTAGGTTCTGAGCAATTTTTGTTTTTCGGGTCCCGCCACGAAAATACAAAACTTACCGTAACTCGGTTAATTTAGCTCCAATCGCAATGAAAACAATACCATAAGAATCAACTCATTAAGCCAGTTCGAATGAGTATAATCATGACTAGGTTCTGAGCAATTTTTGTTTTTTGGGTCCCGTCACGAAAATACAAGAACTACCGTATCTCGGTCAGTTTTGCTCCTGGGGGAATGGAAAAGAGACAGTTGGAATCAGCTAATCAAGCCGGTTCGAATGAGTATAATCATGACTAGGTTCTGAGCATTTTTTGTTTTTCGGGTCCCGCTGCGAAAAAAAATTTCGTGACGAGACCCAAAAAAAATTTTTTTTCTCGAAAACTAGTCATGATTATACTCATTTTGTAGCTCTTGACGCGCTGAGTTCAAATTTCCAAATGGATTTTCTTAGAAATCACCCTGCGCCTTTAAACTTCCAGGCGAGACCCAAAAACTCAAAAATCGAAAATTACTCAGAACCTAGCCATGATCATACTCATTCGAACCGGCTTGACGTGCTGATTCCAAATATCACAGTCACTTTTTATTTGGAGTACAGAAAATTTAAAAAAAAAGTAAAAAAAAATACCCAAAAATTCATTATTAAAGCTTCACAGGGGGAGGGAATTTGAATCACAGAATTATGAAGTTTGTCACAGAAAAAGGTACCCGTAAATGGAAGAAAATGATTAAAAACAAAGAAAAATCAATAAATAAAAATACCATCGATCGTCAGGAAAAAAATGCTAAAAATTGGAAAATTCTACGGAAAAAAATTTTTACAGAAAATTTTTTTTTTGGAATTTTTTTCAAATTCCAAAATTCCAAAAAAAAATTAGATGCAGTGGATATCATGGTGATAGTCAATCAAATTCAAAACCAGCACATTTTCCAGCGAATGGTGGAAGGGAATCTCGGCGAATGGGATGTGGAATTGGTGGTACGGTAGGTTGCAGTTCTGAAAAAAAAATTGTTTAGAAATTGTTTGAAGATTTGAATTTAGCTCATTGAGAGCTTCAAAATGAGTATAATCATGACTAAGGTCTGAGCAATTTTTGAGATTTTTGAAACTTTTGGGTCCTACCACGAAATCTACAGTAACCCTTGATCCTAAAAATCTGGAACCTTGATTTTTGAAATCAGCTCACTGATAGCTTTAAAATGAGTATAATCATGACTAGGTTCTGACGACTTTGGGTCTCGACGCGAAAACCAGCGAAAATAAATTTCTACAGTAAGATCTTCTTTTCGCGTTGAGACCCAAATTCATCAGAACCTAGTCATGACTATACTCATTCGAACCGGCTTGATGAGCTAAGTTCAAAAATTCTATTTTCATGGGTCCTGGAGCGAAAATTCCCGGGATACTGTAGGTTTTCGTGGTGGGACCCAAAATTTTCCGAACCTAGTCATGACTATACTCATTCAAACCGGCTTGATTCGCCTAATTCAGTGGAAATAGTTTCAAGACTTAGAAATGAAAAAATAGTGGCCTAGAAATCCAAATTTTCTAAAAATTCAAAAAATACTCACCACTGGTTGTTGCTTATCCAGATCACATGTATCCTTAATCATCAATTTGATATTTTTTCCTTCCAATTCCGCTAATTCCTCCTTGCTCTCGAATTCGTAATGACCATGTTGATCGGTGGTGCGGAGCAGATTGTTGAAGGTGGTTTTGGGGTGGACTGAAAAAATGGAAAATTAGATTTCTAGGCCACCAGATGGAAATTTTAGGTCATGAGAGTTGAAAATTGGAATCAGCTCGTCGAGAGCTTTAAAATGAGTATAAACATGACTAGGTTTCAAAAAAAAAATTTTTTTTTGGGTCTTGTGACGAAAATCGGCAAGACCCAAAAATCAAAATTTTTTTCAGAACCCAGTCATGATTATACTCATTCGAACCGTCTCAATGAGCTGATTCTAGCGGTCCAATGTTCCAGATTTTTGAGCCAAAACTGACTGAGATACGGTATTTCGTGGACCCAAAAACCCAAAAAATTTCGTGGACCCAAAAACCCCAAAAATCAACATTTTCTCAGAACCTAGTCATGATTATACTCATTTGAACCGGCTTGATGCGCTGATTCTGATGGTACTATTCCCCGGGGTTTCGAAGCAAAACTGACCGAGATACGGCTGGTTTGTGGCGGGACCCAAAAATCCCAAAAATCAAAAATTTTTCCAGAACCCAGTCAAGATTATAGTCATTCGAACCGTCTCAACGAGTTGATTCTAATTGTACTATTTTCCTGAGTCGCGGACCAAAACTGGCCGAGATACGGTTTTGGAAAAAAAATTGCTCAGAATTAAAAAAAAATTTTTTTTTGCAAATTTTCAACAAAAAAAAAAGAAAAACTCACTTCCATCAAATTCATGAAAGTGCACAGCGGCATGTGCCACATGCCTCTCACCACACTTCACCAGTATCCTCAGCTTCCTGGGTCCCACCGGGGTACCGCCCACCGCCAAAAATAATAGGGAAAATATCAGAAAGTAGTGTCTGGGGCTGCTCATCAGGTCTAGTTTGGGGTGGGGTCGCCAGCATTTTTCATTAAATACTTCTCCGTGAAAGTTCGCCGTGGAGCATTTGTCCTATAGGTCGTGGCTCCGCCCACTTTTGTCTCCCTGAAAAAAATTTTTTTGATTGGGGGAAGAGGACTGATAAGGAATTTGTTTTTCACTATCTTGCTTTTTGGAAAGCAAGAGAGAGAGAGAGAGAAAAGAGAGAGAGATAGCGGTTGAAAAATGACTAATAGGGAAGGAATACTCATAGGATCTTTAGGCTCCGCCCACTTTTTCCAGGAGAGGGAAGGAAGTTTTTTGTTTGGGTGCCCTTTTTTTGGGGTGGGGCTAGGGGGGATAGGAAGGAAATATGAAAAATTTGTGATGATTCAGAAAAAAAAATTAGTATTTCACATGCAATTTTTATCGAAAATCTTTTTTTTTTCCGCAAGATTGTTGAGAAACTGGAAATATCTCGGTTACGGTAGGAGCTAGAAAAAAGTGTCTAACTAACGAAATGTGTGAAATTTTACGCTGATTAACTTTGTAGTTGACAACTTTTTTGTGGCACTTACCACAACCGAGATATATAGGAATTACCAAAAAATTAGCTAATGATAGGTGCCGTCTACTGTTGGAGCCCCTATATCTCGCCAGCCATTGAAGCTAGAAAAAAGTTGTCAACTAATAAAATGTGCAAAATTTTATGCTTATCAATTTTGTAGTTGACAATTTTTTGATAGCTCTATCCGTTACTGAGATATACTATGATCATTAAGCGGTGGTCTTAAGGCTAGGGAACCAAGGTATTGGTGTCCTCTTTTTTGAGACCTTTGTATCTTGGCTGTCGTTAGAGCTATCAAAAAGTGATTAACTAACAAAATATGTAAAAATTTATAATAAACAACTTTGTAGTTGACAACTTTTTGATAGCTCTAATCGCAAGTGAGATATGGCTTTTCCAATAAACAACTCCAAAAAAAAATTTTTTTTTGCTGTAAAAAAATCCTCATCCGACTTTTTTTTCCACCATTCTATTTTCAGCTATTTCTCTATTTTCAGACATCCCCCGATTTCGAAATTCAAGAAAATTTTTTTTGAAATAATCCAAAACAGGCCCCGAAATCCCATCTCCGCCCATTTTTTGCAACTCCTCTGCACATTTTAATTTTTTTCGGATCCTTTTTGAAAATTTCTCACCTACGTAAAATCTAGACTAGGAGAAGCCAAAAGAAGCTGGATAATACCTCCAACACTGGTTGCAAGCGCTTCTTCGAATTTTAGGAAAAAAATACAGAGAAAAAAAATCCCAAAAAACCAGCCGGCATGGCCAGTTAGAAGCTCTTTTTCGAATTTCCGGGAAAAAATGCAAAGAATAATCTCAAAAAAGTAACAAAAAGAACACAAAAATCCAAAAAACAACTCAAAAAACTCAAAAAATGCAAAAAAAACCTCCCATAAACTCAAAAACTAAGCAAAAAACCTCTAACACCCTACTAAAAACCACAAAAAAAAACAAAAAAGCCCCCAAAAACAAAGCGAAAACAAAGCAAAAACCCCAAAAAAGAATCTGCACGAAGTGGGATTCGAACCCACGCACCCATACGAGTACCAGAACACCCAGTCGGTCTCGAACTCGAGACAAGCGGCGTCACGCTTGAGTCTGGCGCCTTAGACCACTCGGCCATCCGTGCGTACGAGAGAGAGGGAGAGGAGGGCCATGAGGAGAGGAAGGGGGGAGAGGGGAGCCCCCCCCCCTCTCCACCCGAGGGGTGAGGGGTAAGGAAGGGAGAGGGGGTAAGGGGGTATTGAGTGTGCACTAGAGAGGAATGGGATGGGTCCCGAAGGGAAACTTGAAAGTTTTGGAATACGGTAGCTTTGTACTACTGTAGGAATTAATTTTCTTTGACAAAATTAGAGCTCCATGAAGCTTCCTCATGACCAAAAAACGAGAAGGGAGAAGAGGTGAAGGGGTCGTGTGTGCATTAGAAAAGGATGGAATGGGTCCCGAAGGGAAAATTGGTTTGGTTACTGTAGTTTGGGAAATAGATTACTGTATGTTTTCTATAATTTGCTGGAAAAAGCATGATTTTGTACGTCCTTTTTGTAAAGTTTTAGCCTTGGAAAAAAAAAATTTTTTTAACTTTTTCAAAATTCTGGCCTAAAAATCACTTTTTTTTCAGTTTTATCATAAAATTCACGAAAAACCAGGAAAATCGATATTTTTTTTCAAAAAAAAATCCCTTTGAAAAATCGGAAAAAATGATTCAAAAATGGCATTTTGCACCCTATGGAGTGCATTAGAGAATGGAATGGGTCCCGAGGGGAAAAAGAAAATAGTTGGTTACGGTAGTCTTGTACTACTGTAGGAATACATTTTTTTTCTCAAAATTAAAGCTCCATGAAGCTTCCTTAGGACCAAAAATGTGTGCTGAAAATCGTTGAAAATCGCACTAGAAAAATTATTTTTTCATCGAAAATTCTGCCCTAAAAATGAGCTTTTTCTTTCATTTTTCTCCAATTTTTCGCCCGAATTTATCATTTAAAAAAATCAGGAAAAATCAAAGAAATTTTCGAAAAAAAAAATCCTTTGAAAAAATCAAAAAATGGCCTAAAAATGTCATTGCGCACCCTTTTTATACGCAATTTTTTTTGCTCATTTTTCCTCATATTTTGTACTTTGAGACCCCCCGTCTTGAAACAAAAAAGATTCTTCAAAAAATGAGGAAATTAAAACTGATAAGGATTGCGGGGTAGGTGTCATCACCACCCCCGAATGGCAGCTCATTGAAACAAAAATTTGAATTTCCCTTCCTCAGATTGTAGTGAAATTTAATTTTTCTGAAAAAAAAAACATTAAAGGCGCATAAGAAATTTTTTTTTTCGTCTGCCATTTTTACCACATGTTTCGCAAATTCAACAATTTTTTCCTGTCACCAAAATGAATTTTTTTTTGTTAGTGACGACGTAACCACTGATAATTTCAATGTCAGTTTTGTCTGAAATTTTTTACTTATCACATTTTCAATTTTACGCCACAATATTGTTGAGGAGATAACCAATTTAGGTGGGAGCACACACCCAAATGCACCGGAATTCAACCGGAAGCCTTAAAGGCGCATGGAAATCGGAGTAAATGAGTAGGTGCTCAACTGCTATGTTTGGCTCTCTTGCTATGGATCAACCGCTATAGCCATAGCAGTTGAGACACGGCGAAAATAGCAGTTGATGCATAGCAGAAGAGCCAGATATAGCAGTTGAGACACTAGCAGTTACAACATAGCAGTTGATCACTTGCCAACCTGAAAAGAATTCCTTGTCGTCAAATCCGATGCCGGGTACGCAAACACGCAGTATCTGAGCAATTTGCTCAATATCACAAATTGATAACATGCCTATTGTTTTACGACTACATTGATAAACTCCCCCCTCCCGGAAACGCCCCAGGGGGAGAATTGCGGTTTGCTCTTATCAGTTTTTTTCCTCATTTTAAAACTCCTTCACGTGGCAATCAGTGAAAAAGGATTTCGAAATCGAATTATAATTGAAACAAAATTTTTTTTTTGATAGATAATTCTGTCCTTGGAAGGAAAAGGGGTTGAAATAACGAAGAACCAAAAAACAGCAAAAGTGAAAATCATCAGAAAGCTCTGGAAATTTCCTACAAAATGGTCCAAAACCAAGTGAAAAACCTCGATTTTAAAGCGAGTTATGCGCTTTTGAAGTTGGAGTGAGAGAATGAGAGACGGCAGAGAAAACGACAGCCTCGCTGTCTGTGTCTCATTTCCAACTTTGAAAGCGCGTAACTCCCTTCAAAATTGAGCTTTTGATATGATTTTTGGACCATTTCGAAGGGAATTTCTTATCACTTCATGCCATGGATAACGTTCACCAGAACATGTTTTTTTTTGAAAAGTTTCGGAAGACCCAAATGTTCTGCGGTTTTTGAAAATAGGATAATCAAAAAGCTCTTGAAATTCCCTACAAAATAATCCAAAAACCAGGTCAAAAAATCCATTTTAAAGAGAGTTGTGCGCCTTTAAAGTTGGAGGTGAAAGAATGAGAGACGGCAGAGAAAACCACTGTATCTTTCTCTGCTCCCTCTCGCTCTCTCGTCTCTGACTCATTTTCTGTCTCTCTCCCGGCTGCAAAACTTGATTTACTGACTTAAACCCCATGTTTATATCATCAAACAGGTCGTCTTCCTTCTCCACTGATAAACGTTTTTGATTTGCGTCAATGGTGACTTGAAATCTACGAAAAAGTAAACTGTTTAAGCGAATTACGAACCATGGCGATAAGCGAATTGAGCAGATTAGTAGAGAATACCACGTGTGATAAAATTTGTAGAATTAGATGGGAAGAGGGGGAAGGAAAACTGGGGAAATAGGGGAAAAAAGTAGAGTTCAAAGTCAGTTAGGCCCGTTCGATCAGATGTAGGGTCGAACGGTGCGCTCTGGTCGGGCTGAGTCAGGCACGCTCCGGCCTGGTTTGGTATGGTCTGGTCAGGTACGGCCCGGTCTGAACCGGTCAGTTATGATCTAATCTGGCCAGGTGTGATCGGGTCCGTTTGGTCTGGTCGGGTCGGGTCCGGTCAGGTCCGATCCAGTCCATTCAGGTATGGTCAGGCTCATTGAGTTACCATCTGATTTGGTTTGGTCCGGTATCGTCAGCTATGCTCCCGTCCCTTTGGCCTGGTCGGGTCGGGTCCGGTCAGGTCTGATCCGGTCCAGTCAGGTATGGTCAGGCTCATTGATTTACCATCTAATTTGGTTTGGTCCGGTATAGTCAGCTACTCTCTCGCCCGTTCGGTCCGATATGGTCAGGGTTTCTCCCGTCCGTTTGGTCTGGTCGGGTCCGGTCCAGTCAGGCATGGTCAGGCTCATTGAATTACCATCTGCTTTGGCTTGGTCCGGTTTAGTCAGTTATGCTCTCGGTTTGGTCAGATCCGGCCCATTTTTTCAAGTCCCGTCCGGTTCGATCGAGGGACTCCGGCTCAGCTCGACAAGACCAGGTATTGGTAAAGTCCGGTCAGATATACCTTGGTACGTTCAGGTTCAATTTCATTCGGTCCGGTTCGCCCAGGTAAGGTATCCTCCGGTTTAGCCCGAAAAAACTGAAAAAACAGATGCGACCCGGTCTGGCCAGGTGTAGCCTGATCCGGTTCGGTCCGATCAGATACGTCTCCGGCTGGTTTGGTCAAGTCCGATCCGGTTCGGTCAGGTATGATCCGATCCAGTCAGCTTCGGCCCGGTCTGATTTGGTCAGGTCCGGCCAGGGTGGATCTGGTTCAATCGAGTACGATTCGGACGGTATTGTTTTGTTCGGTCCCGGTCTGGTTAGGTGTAGCCTGATCTGATCCGGACTGGTTCGACCAGGCCCAGCTCGACAAGATGATCTGCCTAGTCTAGTTGGGTCCCGTCTGGTCAGGTATGGTTTGGTCTGGTCAAGTCTCGTCTGGTCTGGTACAGTTAGTTCCTCACAGGTATGGTCAGTTCCAGCACGGCCCATCTTGGTACAGTCTATCCGATTATCAGATCCGATTCAAACTTCCCTAGTCGGCTCTAGCCCATTCTGATAGTTACAGGTAGAACCCGGCCTGTTTCGATCCGGTTCCGTCAAAATCAGTCTGGTCTAGATATAGATCGGATCAGGTTTTTTCGGGTCCAAGCCAATTCGGCCTGCTCAATCATGCAATCAAACCAGAGAAGTCTTCTTGCAGCTTGGTTTATTGGAAAAAAACTTCCTTTCGTATTTTTTTTTTGTTGCACAAAACCAATTTTCGTTCCTGATCGCATTAAAAACGGTCAACCGTCTTTGCTCCAAGAACCAAAATACAAACAGTTTTTTTTCTTCAAATTGGTGACACATTCTTCCTTTCCTAGTTCGTAAAACATTATATAATAACTCCGCATGCACGATTCCTTATCATTAAAATAACTTTCTTTGAGAGAAGGAGAGGGACAGAGGAGCCATATAATTAATTTTCGAGAGCAAGAACAAGAACTGATAACAGTGAATAGACTCCTCGGAAAATTTCGGAGGGGTGATGAGTAACAAATTTTTAGGTGAACGGAAGGAAGAAGAATGGCTACAGGGTGTATTATCGGAGGTTAGGTGGAAAATGAGGGTTGCGGCACTGAAAATTGGGTAAAAAAAAGCTTAAAAAGGAGGTTTTCAGCTCTGAAAATCGGGTTTTGAAGTTTTTGAGCCAAATTTTCCGATACAACTCTATATGATATTTATACCAACCGGTAGATCAAAAAATGTTCTATCGATTGGTCTAAATATTATAAAATCGTGTCAGAAAACAAGACTGGAGGACCACCAAAAAAGGAAAATGGAAGTTTTTTGTGCTGAAGTTTAGATACAACTACAAAATCCACTTCTTTTTATACCACTTCTCTTCAGATATTGGACAGGTGTAAAGAAAACTGAAAACTGGTGCAAAGTCTTTTTCTTGATGTCTACTTTAGTTTCAGATCAGGAACAAAAGGCAATGGAGCAGCTGGACATTTTTCTGAGCTTCCTGGTTTCTGTTTCGTATGTAGTACGGGTCATGATTTTGCTAGAATACACTGGATTAGGCCGCGGAAGTTGAATGGAGCAAGTTCAAGGTTCATCACAGACAAATTTTTTTTTCAGATGTCCGATACATAGAACATGACTACAGTACCCGGAACCCTGCAGGCTAGCTGATGGCCTAGAAAACAAGAAGTGCTAGGCCACCGTCAGAGAACATCTAATAAAACGAAATCCAACGAGTATTCTCGAGAGGAATTCTCACAATTCCATAACTTCGATCACATCATTTGTTTTTTTGTTCTAAACCTAGGCCAATCAACCACACAAATAAACATTTCGGACACGTCAAACTCGTCATTTTCTCTCTCTTCTGCAAGCTGTTGGACAGTCCAAGGGCGCCCACACTGTTTTTTCAAAGTTAGTACTCCGAAACGAAAAAAGAAATTAAACAAACATTAGACTAGAAAGAAGAGGGTGTTCTGTGATTTATGATAGTGAAATGGTCAATGGGAAGTTTTGATTTTGAATTTGAGGGACTCGTTTTGATCTACTGGTTCTAATGGTTCGGTTTTAACTGAGATTGGAGAAAAATCAACCGAGATACAGTGGATTTGCTGTTTTCGTGGCGAGACCCAAAAATCCAAAAAATCCAAATCTCTTAGAACCTAGTCATGATCGTAATCATTAGAATTGGCTTGATCCGCTGATTCTAACGGTACCGTTTTCATTGAGATTGGAGCGAAATTAACCGAGATACAGTAGATTTGCTGTTTTCGTGGTGGGACCCAAAAATCTGGAAATTAAAATTTCTCAGAGTCCTGTCATGATTATACTCATTCCAACCGGCTTAATCTGCTGATTCCAAATATAGATTTTTCATAGCTCTCGGAGTAAAATTAAATCTCCTGGACCAAAAGCTCGTGAAGCAAATACAGCTCCCGGAGCAAAACTGATTTCCAGGCGATATCGCAAATCGCAATGTTCTCACCACGCTTCTGGACATTTCTTACTGTAGAAGATTTTTCACATTCTTCATCTCCTTGCATTTCTTTGTGGTCTTCCACAAGAACAAATATTTGGGGAAGACCTTGTACCCCTTGTTTATTTGATATGATATGTTTGGAACTGTTCACAAATATTTCGCATTTCTTTTTCCAGGTTTTGAGAGTTGTTAGGGACACTTTTTCCTCAGAAAAATGGAATGAGCAAAGCAAATGTTCAGGTTGGAATATGAGTATACGAACTACATGTTTGGAGCTGTGTGTATGTGTCATAGACGACTTGGAAAAAAATATTTTTGAAAAAAGGCCTAGTTTGCTCAGTTTAAAATTTCAGGTTTTACTGGAAAATATTTGTTTTACGACAGAAAAAAAATCTGAAACGTGTTCTAGAAAAGGGGGGCTACGGGCCATTGGGTCCCACCACGGACTACCGTATCACTGTCAATATTGCTTTGAGGGCTAAGAAAACTGGATATTTGGAATCAGCGGATCAAGCTGGTTCGAATGAGTATAATCATGACTAGGTTCTGAGAAAATTTTGATTTTCCGGGTTTTTGGGTCCCGCCACGAAAGTATGAAAGCTACCATATCTCGGTCAGTTTTGTTCCAATCTCAAGGAAAACAATACCATTAGAATCAGTGGATCAAGCTGGTTTGAATGAGTGTAATCATGACTAGGTTTCGAGAAATATTTGATTTTCGAGATTTGGGTCCCACTACGAAAAACACATTACTCCTTGAAAAAAAAGTTTTGCTCAGAACCTAGTCATGATTATACTCATTTTGAAGCTCACGACGAGCTAAATTCGAAAATCCATATGGGAAGTTCAAAATTCTTTTTATAAAGTCCGAAAGCGCCTGTATATCCACAAAATTCCAGATTTTCAGTCACTCGGACACCTGGTTCACATTGTCTATTTTTACATAACTGCTCGAATCATTTTTTTCAGAAGTACACATTTTCAGAGATGAGCAAAGAATTTTCCAGATTTTTCCAGGTAGGAATGAGCAAGGTATATATTTGCATTAAAAGTTTCCTCATGTTTCAAAAAAAAATTGTTAAAAAAATATTATTCATAACACCACTGAACTTTTGAGCATGAGCAAGAAAAGTAAATGAGGAAAAGAAAAAAAATTTTTTCCAGAAAATCGATTAGGATCAAGGGACTGAAAAAATAACCACAAAAAAATTTCATAAATTCGATTGAAATCTACTTATATAACACTCTATCTCATCATCTCTAACCCAAAAAAAATTGCGACTGAAAATAATTTGTGGGTTCGAATTTTCAGATGATTTCACTTTTCCATCATATAACCTTTTTGTGTTCATTCAAATTGCAGGAAAAATGTAACATTTATTGGATAAGGAAATAGAATTTTCGAAAAAAATTAGTGTTTATAATTCGATGATACATCGAGAAGAGATTCGGAAGAAGTTTAAAGGCGCATGATGGTTTTCAAAAGTTTTCACTTGGATATTTGAACTCAGCTCATCAAGACGGTTCGAATGAGTATAATCATGACTAGGTTCTGACGAAAAAAATTTTCGGGGGGTACTGCGGTATTCGTGGCGGGACCCAAAAATAACCAATTTCTCAGAACCTAGTCATGATTATACTCATTCGAACCGGCTTGATGGGCTGATTCCAAATATATATTTTTCAAGGCTCTCCAATCAAAACTGAGCGAGATACGGTAGATTTTCTATTTTCGTGGCGAGACCCAAAAATCCCAAAAATCTATAATTTATTTAGAACTTAGTCATGATTATACTCATTTGAACCAGCTTGTTTTGCTGATTCTAATGATGGAGTTTTCATTGAGATTGGAGCAAAATTGACCGAGATACGGTAATTTTCAGAATTTCGTGGCGAGACCCAAAATCCCGAAAAATCGAAAATTTTCACAGAACCTAGTCATGATTATACTCATTCGAACCGTCTTGTTGAGCTGATTCCAAATATCTCATTTTCAGGGCTCCCCGTGCAAAACCGATCGAGATACTGTAGTTCGTGGCGGGACCTTTTCCCCTCCTCATGCACCTTTAAGGTTTGATCTCAAATTCAAACCACACCCCTATGGCACAAATTATGGCACAAATTCTTGGAAAATTCTCGAAAAAAAAATTCATAAATCACTCGAAAATTTTATAGGGTGTGGTTGATAAGAATTCGGAATTTTCTCAGTGATAAAACGCCGCCGAAAATTGGAAATTAAAATATTTTTCGCCGAAAATAATTGATAAGAAATGGTCTGAAGAGTCATTGGAAAAGAGGAAATAATAAAATAAAGAACATTTTTTCGGAAGGGGGGGGGGGGGTGTCCGGGTAACATTCATAAATTCCAATGGAAAAACTATCAGTTTGGTGGTGCGATGATGGACAAAGACGGACGGAAAATAGAATGTTTGGTTGGGAAAAAATTTTGAAAAAAAAATAGGGGGCTCGAAAATTTTTGAATTTTGGTTTTTGAAAACCTAGGGGTGGCCTAGAAAACCTGAAAACTAGGACACGAAAATACGACAGCTCAACTTAGCTTATCGAGAGCTTCAAAATGAGTATAATCATGACTAGGTTCTGAGAAAATTTTTATTTTTGGGACTGTTGGGTCTCGCCGCGATATACAGTATCTCCGCCAGTTTTGCTCCGTGAGCCATGAAAACTAAATATTTGGAACCATCACGTCGAGACGGTTCGAATGAGTATAATCATGACTAGATTCTGGGCAAATTTTGATTTTTGGGATTTTTGGGTCTCGCCACGAAAATACGAAAACTACCGTATCTCGGTCAATTTTGCTCCGGGAGCCACGAGAAATATATATTCAGAACCAGCAGAAAAAGCCGGTTCGAATAAGTATAGTCATGACTAGGTTTTGAGCATTTTTGGAATCTCAGGATTTTTAGGTCTCACCACGAAAACAATAAAACTACCGTATTTCGATCAGTGTTCGATCAACTTTCATCAATAGAAATTCAAGAGACAAGTTTTTAAACAAATGATTCATTGAAAACCAAACTGCCTGAGTTCTCTCAATAATTGGACAAGAAAAAAGTTAATCCCATACAAAAAAGGTGACATAATCGGGGAATAGTGTAATTGTGGCCATCTTTCCATCGGTATCCCTTCTTATATCGATTCCATCGGTGCAATCGAAAATGTATGATGGGAACTTTTCGTAATCGGTTATTCTGAAAAATTCTAGATTTATACAAAGTAGCAAGCCTTGCCGAAGCGCTGGAGGCGCGTATACTGAGAGATTAGATATAAGATCAAGTGGACTGCTTATGCTTATACAGCTAGATACAATTACAAAATACGATACTGTTATCATTGATAACTTCCGAAGCGCCGTGGGCGCGTTAACAAAATAAACCAAACTCACATTGACTTGTAAGGATAAACCTCTTGTTTCCTCTCGTTCCCACAACTGATTTCTTTCACTTTCTTTCTTGTTTTTTCAACGTCATATTCCTCTTTCGGCTTAAATATCATTGATTTCAATCCATCATCTTTTCGCTTCATCCATTCTTCCATAGCATATTTGATTTGAAATAACGACATGTAAGTATCCTCGCAGTAGGCATTCTCTCCTTTGAACAATTTAAAGCTCCTCCAAATGCTGCGAATGGTTCCTCGGCTAATCAAATTCCGAACGACGAATACGTTTTCGTTGTAATGGTCATAGCCAAGTGCTAACTTGCCACTTACTTCCGAGAACTCTTGATCTGGATGATATCGATAAAATCTTTCCAAATCGTCCAATGTAAACTCAGAATCAGAATTCCATAAGTAACTTCTTTTGACTGATTGTAATTCACATTCCAATTGATTGCTTTTCACGTAGATCTCTTCCGGGACGTTGAATAAGTTGCAAATGTATTTATGCATCGAGAGAGAATGAGAACAATCTTCCAGATAAATTTCACCCTGACGAAATCGCTCACAGATTCTGAGAGGAAGAAAAATTAGATTTCTGAAAAAAAATGAATGAAAAAAAAACCCACCCAACATCAGTTCCATCAATTTTTATATAAAATTTACTCCTGCAAACCTGTGGACCATTCCAATACACACTGAACGAACGCTTGAAATTGTTCATCTCTCGAAATGAGTAACTCATATACCATTTGATGCCAGACACCCATATTTCATGTTTTCTGTTCTTATTCGCTTTCTTCACAGCTCTTCTTGTTCGATCGGAACAAAATGATAGTAAAACTAGGTCGAATGGATGGAGAAGACTGCATATTTCACGTTGGACAAGGTGGGGAAAGCGGTGGAACTTCATTTGGGATTAGAGGAAGTTAGCAGCCTGTGGGAAGTTATTTGAGATAAGAGAACTGGTTGGATAGAAGGGACAGACACCTCTAGAAGAATGTGCGCACCCCCGGTCCGAGTGTAATATTGCTGACCCTCTTATAACGGGAACAGGGGTGGTCTACCCCTTTTCAATGTTACAACGAAACTGAGATCAACACTATTTTTGGAAAATCATGTATTTACCGTAACGGCGCAGCCGACAATGACGCCAAACTGTTTTTTTTCGAATCAATGTAATTTAACAACGATTTTCAAGCTTGGTCTTGAGAATCAGTCCAATACTAAATAATAGATAAATGGATGTAAGCATCTAACATGTAAAGAGCATATTAATCCCAAACAAAAAAGGTGACATAATCGGGGAACAGTGTAATTGTAGCCATCTTTCCATCAGTATCCCTTTTTATATCAATTCCATCGGTACAATCGAAAATGTATGATGGGAAGTTTTCGTATTCGGTTATTCTGAAAAACATGAGGTTGGTTTTGTAGACAGAGATAAACAATTCTTAAGTCGTGCCGAAGCGCCGGAGGCGCGTCAAATAAAAAAAAACTCAGAAATACGGTATATTAATAATGCCCTACATTCCTATTAAAGCCTGCCAAAGCGCCGGAGGCGCGTTGACTTTGCTATTAAAAAAATTGGCTTCAAAAAATCGTAAAAGGTCTCAATTCTTGCTGAAGCGCCGGAGGCGCGTGCATGTTTATTCGGCTCAAGATACAAAGTAGCATACCATAAGGTTCCTTTCAAGAACTGCTGAAGCGCCGTATGCGCGGCAACAAAATACCAAACTCACATTGATTTGTAAGCATAAACATCTTGTTTTCTCTCCATCCCGCAACTGATAACTCTAATTTCTCTTTTCAATTCTTGAACATCATAATTCTTCTTCGGTTTGAATATCACTGATTTCAATCCATCATTCAATCGCACCATCCACATTTTGGAGATATAGATGATCCCTAGTACAGACATGTAAGTACACTCAAAGTATGCATGCTCCCCCTTGAACATTCTGAAGCACTGCCAAGCATTGGGGATTATCGTCTCTCGGAGGATCAAATTGCGAACCACAAATACGTTTTCCCGGTCGGAAATTGATAATTCTCTACTGCATTTCACTTCTGAGAACTGTTGTTCAGGATTGATTCGGTAGAATTTTTCCAATCGGTCTGTTGTATACCCGGAATGGGATAAGAAACTTCTTTTCACTGATGGAAATTGGTACTCCAATTGATCGGTTTTCACGTAGACCTCTTCTAAGGCATTGAATAGATTGCAAATGCATTTGTAAATTAGGATAGCATGACGTTGATTGTGAACTTGGATTGAGCAGAAATTACTTGCTTCCTCTTTCCAGGAAATTCTGGAATGTTTCATAAAAGGGTTAGGAATTTTCTGTAAATTGGTGGTCTGAAACAGGACTGTGCGAAAAAAAATTCCGAAAAAAATCGAAAACCCTTTTTTCTTTTTTTTTTCGAAAGTTTTGAATTTTAACTAAAAAACCGGGTTTTGAAATTTTTTTTTCGGTTTTTCCAGAAAAATTTTTCGGACGAAATTTTTTCGTACAGCCCTGGTCTGAAAGTAAATGCTCCTGTGAGTGGACTCTGAAATTTTCAGCGATCACTGAAGCCTGAGGGTCTGGAAATCTTAATCTGGAATCGCCACGTCAAAAAGGGGGTGGGAGATCAGGCTCCAGGAGCCTCTACTTTCAGACCACCAGTTTACAAAAAAGTCCAAATCCATCAAGAAAAAAGGAGACTCACCCAACATCGACTCCGTCGATTTCAATCCAAATCACACGCCTTGGAATTGGTGGCCACTCCCGAGAGCTCATATAAACGAACTTCTCCTTGTTCCGATAGGAAATGGTCATACTGGTTTTATTGCCAGACACCCATATCTCAGTTTTCACCACTTCATTTTTCGGAATCGTTTTCTTCACAGCTCTCCTTGTTCGATTTGAGCATTCTGATAGTAAGAGCACTTCGATTGGATGGAGAATACTGCATAGATTTTGTTGGACTAGGTACGGGAAGCGGTGGAATTTCATTCGGGATTAGGGGAGTTAGGAGTCTTGAGGGGAAGTCTTTTGATATGAGGAAACGTGTCTGGTGAGGGAAACGGAAGCCTCTAGGCGAGTGTGCGCACCCCTCGTCCGAGTGTAATATTGTTGACCTTCTTATGACGGGACTAGGGGTGGTCTACCTCTTTTCTATGTCACAATGGAGCGCAGAGATACTAATTTTTTTCAGAAACGCCCCAATTCCCAAATGAAGTTTCACCGTTTTCCGTACCTAGTTCAACGTGAATTATGCAGTCTTCTCAATCCACTCGACCTAGTTTTATTATCCTTCTGCTCCGATCGAACAAGAAGAGCTGTGAAGAAAGCGAATAGGAATCGAAAGTATGAAATATGGGTGTGTAGCATTGAATATTTCATCCAATTCTCCTATCGAAACAATTACGAATTCGTTTATGCATTCGAGTTGCAATGTGTAAGCTCTCCGTTCCCACTGAACATGTTTTACATCAATGGAATTGATGTTAGGTAAGCCTCGCTGAACCGGCGTTTCAAAAAAATATTTACAGAATATCTCTGAAAAAGCCTGGATTTGGGAAATTGATTGTTCACAACCCCCAGCACTTTACCCTGTTCCGTCAATATATTTATGATCTGCTGGGATGTGTCCCAACACGATTTTATGTGAATTGCTTCTCCAAGAGTATTGATTTTCCAATGGATGCTTGTATCAAAAGGAGTTTAATACAAGATGGGGGCACTTCATTGTCGGAACTCTACAAATTCTATGATTTGCATCCAGGGCAAGAGTTCTCAGAAGTGATTTGTGACATAATATCGGTTCCATGGTGGCACAATTGCAGTCGCGTGTTCAAGGTCAAAAATGTGATAGTTCGAAGAGCCAATTTCACTGCTCGGCAGTCATTGTTAATGTTCAAAGGTGAAAACGGTTATTTTGAGCATGGCCGACTTTCATTAGCGGAAATTCATGATTTTGTACATTTATGGAAGATACAAACCGATGAGCTGAAATCGATGATATTCAAACCAGAGAAGAGATTTGATGCTGAAGAAATCGATGGAGTAATGAGTGAGATGAGTTGTGGGAAGGAGAGAAAACATGAGATTTATCCTTACAAGTCAATGTAAGTCCATTATTTTGTTGACGCGCCTCCGGCGCTTTAGCACTTCTTACTACTAGCCTTATCGTATGTTACCTGGTCCCTCAAGCCTTAATCGTATCGTATATCCAATTATTATGCGCTTTTGGCGCTTCAGCGGAAATTGAGACCTGCGAAGCACTCTTATAGCTCCGTTCAGTTGAGATTTTTGCAACTAATTGGAATAATCAACAAAAAAAATTTTTTTGCGAAAAAAAATTCCGCGACAAGCGCGCTTCTCGTTCTTTACGCTTTGAACGCGCCTCCGGCGCTTTGGCAAGGTTTTGGAATCAGCTAACTGTGCATAAAGACTAATTTCATTTTTAAAAAAATTCCCAAAAAAAAAACAAAATGGACGCGCCTCAGGCGCTTCGGCAAGACTTGAGAGCTGCTTATCTGGGTCTACAAAATCAATAACATATTTTTCAGAATAATCGAATACCAAAAACTCCCATCATACATTTTCGATTGCACCGATGGAATTGATATAAGAAGGGATACCGATGGAAAGATGGCCACAATTACACTATTCCCCGATTATGTCACCTTTTTTGTATGGGATTGATAGAAATTCATTTTGTATACCGTTACAGAAATTTATTTTTAATTTAATCTTGGACAGGTTCGCAAGAACTTGAAAACCGTTGTTAAATTACATTGTTGCGAAGAAAAACATTTTGGCGTTATGGTCCACTGCGCCTTTAAAATACATGATTTTCCAAAAAATAGTGCTGATCTCAGTTTCGTTGTAACATCGAAAAGAGGAGGACCACCCCTGTTCCCGTCATAAGAGGGTCAGCAATATTACACTAGGAAGGAGGGTGCGCATACTCTTCTGGAGGTGTCTATTCCTTCTATCCAGCCTGCTCCCTTATCTCAAAAAAACTCCCTCTTAGACTCCTAACTTCCCCTATTTCCAAATGAAGTTCCACCGCTTCCCGCACTTAGTTCAACGTGAATTATGCAATCTTCTCCATCCATTCGACCTAGTTTTACTATCTTTCTGCTCGGATCGAACAAGAAGAGCTGTGAAGAAAGCGAATAAGAACAGAAAAAATGAAATATGGGTGTCTGGCAATAGATGGGGTATGACTGTTTTCTGTCGAAGCAAGGATAGATTTGATTACATCTGTTATGTGCATCGTGATTGGCTACTAGTTCCAAAGAGTGTGATTTGTATTGAGATCGATGGAGTCGATGTTGGGTGAGATTCTTTTTTTTGTTTTTTCAGTATTCTAATAAGATATTCCAGAATTTCCTGGAAAATTAAAGCGAAATTTTTTTGTTCAATCAATGTTCACACTGAACATCATATTATCTTGATGCATAAATACATTTGTGAGCTGTTTAATTGCCCGGAGGAGTTATATTTGATAACCAATCAAGTGGAATACGACTTTCCATCAATGAGAAGAAGTTACTTACAGAATTCCGATTTTAGAATGAATGAACTAGGAGAATTTTATCGACGTCACCCAGAACAAGAGTTTTCCGAAGTAAGATGCTTCACAGCATTCAGCTATTCGGTTTTCAACTGCGAGAATGTTTTCACCGTTCGAAATTTGATTCTTCGAGGGACTATTCCCGATGTTCGGCAATGCTTCAGAATGTTCAAAGGAGAGCATGCCTATTTTGAGGGTACTTGTATGTGGTCGACGGATATTATACATGTTTCCGAAGAATGGATGAAGCGAACCAATGATGGATTGGAATCCGTGATATTTAAACCGGAGAAGAATTATGATGTTGAAGAATTGAAAAGAGAAATTAGAGTAATCAGTTGTGGCAACAAAAGGAAAGAGACGATTTATTCTTACAAGTCAATGTGAGTTTTCCGCGCGCCTCCCGCGCTTCAGCAGTTCTTACTAGGACCCTTGGCGTATACTTGATGGTATATCTTATTGCTCAATATATCCTGTTGACGCGCCTCCGGCGCTTCGGCAAAATATTCACATGAGGCCATGCTGTGATTTTTGGAGCTAATTTTAAATATCAAAGAAAAACACATTTTTTCTCAAAAACTTAAACAAACTGAACGCGCCTCCGGCGCTTCAGCAGTTCTTAATAGGAACATTATCGTATATTACTTTGTCTTAAGCCGTAAAAGCATGCACGCGCCTCCGGCGCTTCAGCAAGAATTGAGACCTGCAAAACCATCTTAAGGTTCGGACCGCTTCATGTCCTGTTACGATTTTTTGGAGCTATTTTTTATAGAAAAGTCAACGCGCCTCCGGCGCTTCGGCAAGGCTCAATAGGAATGTACGGCATTATTAATATTTCTTATTTTTAAGTATTACTATTTGACGCGCCTCCGGCGCTTCTGCAAGGTTTTGGAATCGTCTAACTGTGCCTAATTGTGCCTAGAGACTCATTTTTTGAAAAAAAAAAGCTAAGCTAACGTTGCAGTAAAAAAAACCGCGAAAATCGCAATTTCGAACACACTGAACGCGCCTTAGGCGCTTCGGCAAGATTTCACAGATGGTCTGCTGTGATTTCCGCACCTAATGCTGCGATTTTTGGAGCTAACTCTACATAATTCAGAAAAAGTTCGCGAAAATCGTAATTTAAACGAACTGAACGCGCCACCGGCGCTTCGGCAAGACTAAACACTTTAAATAAGTTCCTTTTTTTTTCAGAATAACCGAATACCAACAGTTTCCATCATACATTTTCAATTGCACCGAAGGAATTGATATAAGAAGGGATACCGATGGAAAGATGGCCACAATTACACTATTCCCCGACTATGTCACCTTTTTTGTATGGGATTAAAACTGTTTTTTTGAATTCAAAATCGGAAAAAAAAACGTGTATTTTCACAAAAATTTTAAAAAAATCATTTTTTCAAAAAATAATTTTCCCACGTGACCCCCCCCCCCCTTTGCCCCGCCCCCAAATTGATAACAATCTCCACGTGAACAATTTGAATAAAAGACCAAAAAATCAATAATTCGAAATCAGTTCTTCAAAAAATATAAACGAAAGCATGGGAGTCGAGTTGTCCCTGGACCCGCCAGTCTGCCCAATTCAGGCCAATGGAGGCACCTCCAAGCACAAGATCATCAATCATTGCGACAAAATGTTGGCTTATAAGGTACGATTATGGAAAAAAAACCAAAAAATTGAAATCAGCTCGTCGAGAGCTCCAAAATGAGTATAATCATGGCTAGGTGGTCCGGTGGTCTAGAAATTCAAGTTTTGGGAAAGCTAGGTCACCAATTGAAGAATAAATGTCATATTTGAAATCAGCACGTTGAGAGCTTCAAAATGAGTATAATCATGACTAGGTTCTGAGCAATTTTTTATTTTTTGGGTCCCGCCACGAAAATACGAAAATTACCGTATCTCCGCCAGTTTTGCTCCGCGCCCTGCGATAACTATATATTTGGAATCAGCTCATTGAGCCGGTTCGAACGAGTATAATCATGACTAGTTTCTGATCACATTGGGTCTCGCCACGAAAACCAGCGAAGAAAATTTCTACAGTAAGAACTTATTTTCTCGTCGAGACCCAAAGTTGTCAGAACCTAGTCATGATTATACTCATTCGAACCGGCTTAACAAGCTGATTTCAATGCTGTTACTTTCAAGATTCTGGAGGCAAAACTGACTGAGATACGGTAGTTCTGCTGTTTTCGTGGCGAGACCCGAAAATCATGAAAAACAAAAATTGCTCATAGCCTAGTCATGTTTATACTCATTTTGAAGCTCTCGGCGCGCCGATTCCGAATCTGATATTGGTTTTGAGATTGGTGGCCTAGTTTTCGAGAAATTTGGATTTCTAGGCCACCAGCTCTTTTTTTTTATTTGAAGGGGTTCTAGTCATGATTACACTCATTTTGAAGCTCTCGACAAGCTGGTCTTGAATTTTTGAATTTCAAAACTTCTGAAGAATGAAATTCCAGGTCAAATCGTCGAACAACTCCAACTACAGCGTGAACACCATCTATGGACTGATTCAAATCGGCTACACCGCCGATTTGATCATCACCAGAAAGGTAAATGCGCTCCATTGGACGAGTGAGCGGGAATTTGAATTTTTTGATCTACTACTATTTGCAGCCCGGAAAACCGCAAGCCGACCGTCTCGTCATCCAATTCGCCTCGGTGGAGCAGACTTGCCGTGACCCGAAAGCCCCATTCGCCACCGGACAACCAGTCGGAGAGCTCTGCGGGGAGACAATCATCAAGTTGTCGGCCGCCGAGTAAAGGCACCCCCAATTGGTCCCCCGAGTGACAAGAAGCTGCTGATGGTAATTAGAGAGAGCGTTCAATTCGATCTTCTTTTTTTTGTATTTTAAGAAAATGAAGATTTTCGTATTTTTCTTATTATGGTGGCCTAGAAAATCTGGAAGTTAGGCCACGAAATTCGGAAAAATTGGACCTCCAAACCCGAAAGTTTGGTCAGAAAGCTTCTGTGGCCTAAAAACCCAAATTTCTCGAAAACTAGGCCACCTAGCTCAAAACCAAAAACGGCATCGAATTTAGCTCGTCTAGAGCTTCAAAATGAGTATAATCATGACTAGGAACCTTGCATTTTGAAAAAAGTGGTTCGGTGGCCTAGAATTCCAACTTTTGCGAAAACTAGGCCACCTAGCTCAAAACCAATATCAGATTCGAAATCAGCAAGCCGAGAGCTTCAAAATGAGTATAATCATGACTAGGTTCTGACAACTTTGGGTCTCGACGCGAAAATAAGTTCTTACTGTAGAAATTTTTTTCGCTGGTTTTCGCGGCGAGACCCAAAGTTGTCAGTACCTAGTCATGATTATACTCATTTGAACCAGCTTGATGAGCTGATTTCAATGCTGGGATTTTCATGATTTTTGTAGCAAAACTGACGGAGAAACGGTAGTTATGCTGTTTTCGTGGCGGGACCCAAAAAGCAAAAATTGTTCAGAACCTAGTCATGATTATACTCATTTTGAAGCTCTCAACGAGCTGGTTTCAAATCCGATACCGGTTTTGAGCTAGATGGCCTAGTTTTCCAAATACTTGGGTTTCTAGGCCACCGACTGAAATTTTGAAATTTCGGCTTAAAAATACCATTTTTCTCATATTTTTAGGCACGAAAACTGAGAAAAAAACAAAAATTCGTCATATCCTGCTGGATGGGGCTGGTGGGGGGAGGGATGCTCATCATTTCCGGTGGACTTTTTCCATTTCATCGAATTATTTTCGATCTCTGCCTTCCGGAAAGGCGGCTTATTTTTATACATTTTTACACTGAAATTCGAAAATAAAAACGGGGTTTTTGGGCTATTTTTGAGGATTTTTAGGCCTCTTTTGAGGTGTTTCAGCCATTTTGGCCCTATTTTCACCCACTTTTCCGCCATTTTTCAGAATTTTTGGGCCAATTTTCGTCATTTTTACGCCTATTTTTTCCTATTTTCACCCCTATTTCCCCTCACCTTTTCCTCTATTTTCGGACCCAAGGGGTATCGTGTTCCAGCCATTTTTTAGCCGGTGGTCTTTCTGTCGGTCTGTTTGATGAGAAGATATCCGATTTCATATTTTTTTCCCGGCCGAACATCTTCAATTTCTATTATTTCCTTTTTTGTTATTCTCACATTTTTTTACCGTGTTTTTTTCGTCGTTTTTGGTGAATTTTGATGAATTTTGGGTCTAGTTAATTTTGGGTCTAGTAAGGGCAGAACAGTGGAAAATGGGTCGGTGGCCTAGAAATCCAAATCTAGGCCACCCATCTCAAATCCAGCAATGCATTTGAAATCAGCTCGTTGAGAGCTTCAACATGAGTATAATCATGACTAGGTTCTGGGCATTTTTTGATTTTTTGGGATTTTCGGGTCCCGCCACGAAAACAGCAGAACTACCGTATCTCAGTCAGTTTTGCCTCAAAAATTGTGAAAATTCCAGCATTGAAATCAGCTCATGAAGCCGGTTCGAATGAGTATAACCATGACTAGGATGACTAGGTTCAGAGCAATTTTTGTTTTTCGGGTCCCGCCACGAAAACAGCAGAACTACCGTATCTCCTTCAATTTTGCACCAAGAAATTTGAAAATACCAGCATTTGAATCAGCTTGTTAAGCTGGTTCGAATGAGTATAATCATGACTAGGTTCTGACAACTTTAGGTCTCGACGCGAAAATCAGCGAAAAAAAATTCCTACAGTAAGATCTTATTTTCGCGTCGAGACCCAAAGTGATCAGAACCTAGTCATGATTATACTCATTTTGAAGCTCTCAACGAGCTGATTTCGAATCTGATTTTGATTTTGAGGTAGGTGGCCTAGTTTTTGAGAAATTTGGAATTCTAGGCCACCAAGCGACATTTTTCAAAATGCAAGGTTTCTAGCCATGATTATACTCATTTTGAAGCTCTCAGCGTGCTGATTTTGATTCTGATATTGGTTTTGAGGTAGACGGCCTAGATTTCCAAAATTTGGGTTTCTAGGCCACCAATACTCATTTCGAAGCTTTCGACATGCTGATTCAAATTTTTTGAGTCAAATGCAATTGATATAATTTATTCATCAATACACAGCCAAGCATCATTTCATTGGGCTCCGCCCTTAGGCTCCGCCTCCTCCATCTTGATCATAACCTTGGCCGAATCTCCACTCTTCTTATCGGTCACCTCCACAATCACTGGTTTTTCCAGACCACCAGCCTTCGGAATCAATTTGACAATCGGCGATTCTCCTTGCATTTGCTCCTCTTCGAAAGCCGCTTGAAATTCCGATGTCTTCGAGATTTCGGCCGAAATGGGTGAGTCGAATTTTAGAACGATACGGGTGGCGTTGGAGGGGATGATCGCTACGAAGCGGGAGGGGTCTGTGGAGCTTTCTGGAAAGGATTTTTTTAGGGGTGGTAGATCAAAAAATTTGGTATCGAATGGTTTGAATTTGGGTTTTGTGGAGAATAAAGAAAACCAAAAATCGGTATTTTCGCTTTTTTTAAAGGATTTTCAGGGATATTTCAGCCAATTTTTCTAAAACAAACCTATATGATATTTATACCAGCCAATAGAAAATTTTTGATCTACCGATTTATATGAATATCACATGGGACTTTTTCATAAAATTGGCTTGAAAATAGGAAAAATCCGTTTTTTTCTTTAATTTTTAATTTTTTCGGATTTTCAGTTTTTACAGCCAATTTTTTCTGTAACAAACCTATATGGTATTTATAACAACTGGTAGATCAAAAAATTATTCATCAATTGGTATAAATATCTTAGAGAATTGTGTCATAAAAAGTAGATCAAAAACCGAAAAAAAAAATTTTTTTTTTCAAATTTTTCCAATTTTCATTTTTTTGGCTAATTGTTTTTCCTGATAGGATCCCATACGATATCTATACCAATAAGTAGATCAAAAAATTCTCTATCGATTGGTATAAATATCATATAGGCTTGCAGCCAAAAAAACGGCGAGAAAATCTGAAAATCCGAAATTTAGCACTAATATTCGATTTTTGGGATTTCGAGCGAAAATTGTCACATTTCAGTCAATTAATATTGATTTTTGAGCATTTTTTCTTCTTTCACGCGCCTTCAGTCATCATTTTTGATCTACCCGCTAGCTCTCTGGACAACCATAGATCTTTGCTAGGTATCTGCCTTTTTTGTTGTTTTGCCCTTTTCAGTTGGTCTACATAAAATTTCCATAAGAATATATTTTTTTCTATCCTCATATTGTCCTTTTTCCTCTCAATACAAAAAATAAGACACCAAAAGCCATCGGGAACCGATGATCTAACACTGGTGGAGGGGAGGGGAGGAAAAAGTCATAAAAGGACGGCGGGGCTGGTGTATATCGTAAACAACAATCGAATATATCGTAAACTTTTTTTCGTCGTTCATTTCCCCCTATAAATAAGCGTTTTTGTGGCAGAAACTGGGTTTGAAAAGAGCGGTGGCCTAGAAAACCAAGTTTTGGGAAAACTAGGCCACCAATCCCAAAACTATTTTTAGATTCGAGCTCAGCTCGCTGAGAGTTTCAAAATGAGTATAATCATGACTAGGTTCTGAGCAATTTGGGTCTCGCCGCGAAAAAAATTTCTACAGTAAGAATTTTTTCGCGTCGAGACCCAAAATGGTCAGAACCTAGTCATGATTATACTCATTCGAACCAGCTTGACGAGCTGATTCCAATGCTGTCATTTTCACGTTTCTTGGTGCAAAGCTGACAGAGATACGGTAGTTTTGCTCTTTTCGTGGCGGGACCCGAAAATCCCAAAAATCAAAAATTGCTCAGAACCTAGTCATGATTATACTCATTTTGAAGCTCTCAATGCGCTGATTTCAAATCTGCTGCTGGTTTTGAACAAGGTGGCCTAGTTTTCCCAAGAGTTGGATTTCTAGGCCACCTGCACATTTCTAGGCCACCAGCTCATTTTTAGGGGTACCTAGTCATGATTATACTCATTTTGAAGCTCTCAGTGCGCTGATTTCGTATCTGTTACTAGTTTTGAGATAGGTGGCCTAGTTTTCTCAAGACTTGGATTTCTAGGTCACCTGCCCATTTCTAGGCCACCAGCCCATTTTTGGGGGTTCCTAGTCATGATTATACTCATTTTGAAGCTCTCAGCTAGCTGAGTTGGAATCTGATATTGGTTTTGGGATAGGTGGCTTAGTTTTGCGAGGAGTTGGATTTCTAGGCCACCTGCCTATTTCTAGGCCACCAGCTCATTTTTGGGGTACCTAGTCATGATTATACTCATTTTGAAGCTCTCGGTGAGCTGATTTCAAATTATTCACTATTTTTCCCAAAATTTGGATTTCTAGGCCACCACTCACGTTTCAACGGGACCGGTGCCATGACAGCTTGCACTTTGAGTGGAGCAGCGGTAGCTGCTCCAATCAAGACGAGGAATAGGAAACAATAGGAATAGATTTTCATTCTCACAATGAATTCTAGATGAAAATGGGGTGGATGGGGGGTTTTTATGACGAAATCGAGAGATGGGGGTGGCGGTTCCCATGGGGAGGGATGGGAACCCGTCCTTTGGCGGCGTAGGGTTCCCAGGGGTCTGGTGACAGCGAAAAATCAAAAGAAATGGAAATAGTAAGGGGGTGGGGGTACTGTAGGGATACTGTAGTGGTTCGAAAAATTTTTAGGACCAAAAAAAATTTTTTTTTTCGGAAAAAAATTTTTTGGTGAAACTCAGTTTGACCAAAAATTCGGAGTTTTTCCCCTTTGATTTGTCCTCCCGGACTACAATTTTTTGGATTTTTTTTTCATTTTTTTAGGCCACCATTTTCAGTTATTTTTCGAACTTCCGATTTTTCGACTTTTTGTCCTCTCGGACTACAAATCCCGGGCTTCTGACTACTTTTTTTGCCGGTTTTGTACTTTTCTGACCCTTTTTCTGACGTAGTCCTACCTCCCTAGGCTCCGCCCCTTTTTCCCCGTAAAAAAAAATTTTTTTTTCGATGAAAAAAATTTTTTCCTCGGAAAAGTGGGCGGAGCTTCTGGAATTTTCAAAAATTCAAAAATCAATTTTTTTTTGATTTTTTCAAAATCAAAAAAAATATGTTTATCTGAAACTTTGCTGTTCTTTTACCAATTTTCGGTGCGTCCGTCGTCGTCGTCACCTCCAAATAGCCCCCCTAAACATCATGTTTGTTCAAACACCTCTCTCTCTCTCTCTCTCTCTCTCTCTTTCTTTCTTTTTCATTCCAAAGCAAATATTTTGATGAATTCCCCCAGCCCCCCCCCCCTCTTCGTCATTTTTCTCTGGACGAAAAAGCAGCACATTAGCTGGATGGGTGGCCTAGAAATCCAAGTTTTCGGAAAACTAGGCCACCAACCCCAAAACCGAAATCAAATTCGAAATCAGCGTTTTGAGAGCTTCAAAATGAGTATAATCTTGGCTAGAAACCCTTCAGTTTGAAAAATTGGGATTGGTGGCCTAGAAATCCAATTTTCTCGAAAACTAGGCCACCCAGCTCAAAACCAATACTGGATTTGGAATCAGCTCATCGAGCCGGTTCGAATGAGTATAATCATGACTAGGTTCTGATCACTTTGGGTCTCGACGCGAAAATCCGCGAATAAAATTTCAACAGTAAGATCTTATTTTCGCGCCGAGACCTTCCGAGGACAGAACCAAGATATGTCCGTCTTCCTGATGAAGACGGCCTTGAGGTGAATAAAAATCATGGCCCTTTTTTGCATCTGAGTTCTAGAACAATCGGCCCTCGCCTTCCCGGAGACAGACTTGTTGACCGCCGATTTCCGTCTTCCATTGCCGTTCATGAGAGGAACTCATCCTCGAACGAGGTGTCGACGCTGTCCCACTTTCTCAGTAGGTCTGAGCAATTGGCCTATATTCCCATGAGCTCGTCCAAACCCAACACCTCTTGTAGTCAGAATTGTTTTTTCAGGTTCCGGTTTTTGGGTTGTCCCAACTCTACAATTTTTGATGTTCTGTATGATGAATAGAAAGCTGACGAAAAAAAGCAAGATGGGGTCGAGGTGATATTCGAAAAGAACAAAAAAGTCGCTCCCGCCCGCCGACGAGGGTCCTTGTAGTGTCGAGCCAAGGCCGGGCTTTCCTGTCCTCTTTGATGTAAGCGTGCTATTATCCAGGTGTGGTGTTCATCACGGGGTGATACTCCCAGCAAAGAAACCTTT